>JAOTOL010001645.1:3137500-3542500 GCA_034440575.1 Imbricaverruca yamaguchii | reverse complement strand
CAGCGCGACCATCTCCTGCTGTGTGAGATACGGCAATCTTCTGATCAGCCGACGGAGCTCCATGTTGTTTTTACACCGAATTTTTTGCCACTATTGCCATAAGAACATCATGTCACTTTTTGGCTCCTCGAGAAAGAGTATCGACACAGCACACTAGTGGTCAGTATCTGAATGATGGACTATCCCCACCTGGCGAGAAACCGAATAACATTAGAACCTGAACAGCATCTGAATATTGGTCCTCCCCCACCTTACCTGCATCTAAAGGAACAAAGACAAAGTCACCTCACATGGGTAGTATCAGGGAAGATGACTTCCGTACCTGAATGATGGTTCATCCCTGCACGGTCGGTATCTGGATAACAGACCCACTTGTTCACCATCTGAATAATTGCGACGCCACGCCTGGTCAGTACCGGGGCGCCATTCCACGTTTCCCGTGGACCGGTCTCTCACATCTGCACCATAGTCCTCGTCTACCTCGTCAGTATCTGCGTGGTGGTGCCACCTCACCTGGTCAGTTTCTGAGTCTTGGTCCCACCTGGTCAATATCTGAACGGTGGCATTGTGCTCCTTCTGCAGCCGGGCGTCGATCTGGTCTATCCGACTGAGCACGGTGTGCAGGCCTTGTTCGAGCGCTGTGACATGCTGGAACTTATCGTCCAGCGACGAGATCAGCGCCTCCAGCATGTTAAACAGCAGTGGGTCCCTGTGAAGGAGAACGCATGAATCGATACGGTGTACGGTGAGAGTGGCTCGTTCCTGCGGCAGCGGTACTGGGTGGCACGCTACAATGTAGCAGCGGTGCTGGGTAGCACGATGCAATGTAACGGCGGTGCTGGGTAGCACGGTCAATGTAGCAGCGGTGCTGGGTGGCACGCTACAATGTAGCAGCGGTGCTGGGTGGCACGATGCAATGTAACGGCGGTGCTGGGTAGCACGGTACAATGTAGCAGCGGTGCTGGGTGGCACGCTGCAATGTAGCAGCGGTGCTAGGTATCACGCTGAAATGTAGCAGTCGTGCTGGGTAGCACGTTGCAATGTAGCAGCGGTGCTGGGTGGGACGCTGCAATGTAGCAGAGGTGCTGGGTGTCACGCTGCAATGTAGCAGCGGTGCTGGGTAGCACGCTTCAATGTAGCAGCGGTGCTGGGTAACACGCTAAAATGTAGCAGTGGTGCTGGGTAGCACACTGCAATGTAGCAGCGGTGCTGGGTAGAAGCGGTGCTGGGTAGCACGCTGCAATGTAGTAGCGGTGGGCAGCACCGCACAGCGTTTTTGGATGAACAGAAAAAGGTGTCGTCTGAGCGACATGTTGTATATTTGATAATTCCAAAGTGTGCTTTAAACAACTATTGGTTTCATTGAGCTTCGTTCCATGTACTTGCACATCGAAATGGATTATCTCCCAGCAAACTTACTAATCTGCCTACGCAATGTCAGTAGGATAATGATCGAAATTCCCGGAATTAAGTCGAGGAAGGATTTAAATACGAATTCCGCATGGAGAAGCGATTAATCTTCCTGTGTTCCTGCGAGGAGGTGCCTAGCCCTATTCTTTGCAGGTCACATTGCGCCGTCTAACAGTCCGGCCAAGGCGGAGGCTAGTACAAGCTGTCCGGAAGGGGATGTGTTGTTTTCTAGACTTCTAACATGAAACACTCATTCGTTCTTAGGGTATTACTTTTTCCTTCGTCGCTCTCTTACGATCTTCCAGAAAACCTTTTGTAGCATATTGAAGCCTCTTTGAAACTTAGAACTGACGGCACGAACTTAGACGGCTAGTTAGTAGGTAGTAAGGTCTTACTCATTGCCTGGGTCCCTGAAACAAATGAACCAATGGTGTTTCTAGGAATCTTGTGAGTATTTAGTCTGCACATGTTGCAATAGCAAAGATAACCTGAATGTCTGTTGCGGGAGGGGTTATCGGATTAGGGTCAACTCTAAACAGATTTGCTGTTGGTTTGATGTCAAAAGTAGCCCATCACCAATCCATCCATGCACCAGTTGGCCCTTACTGGCCAACTACTAACTGCACCGCGGGACTTAGGTCTACGTTTTGGTATTGAGATATCAACATTTCAACATGAAGGAAGAAGAAATTATTGCTCGGACTCACACCCATTCTACCGATATTCGCACTCTTTTGAGGCCGATGTAACTTGCCTTACCAAGCCGTTATGTCCAAAGCTCTGATAACTGCCATACTTAATATGGACAGTGGGGTATAATTTCGCCACTCATCATGCCGAACATCAAGCTGAGAGGGTGTGGTACATGAGCATTCAGTGTGTGTTATATAGATACAAAGCATGCAGAGAGCCGGTTCCCAGGGGTGGGCGAACTTGTCATGGCTCACATGTTGACAATCATTAGCGATATTTTGAATTCACACTAATATCAAATAAAATTGCGTTTCATCCAGAAGGCACAGAAAGATGGCGAGCCGGATTTGTGGATATATACATACCTAAATATATATATATATATATATATATATATATATATATATATATATATATATATATATGTGTGTATGGTGTACTATGTGTGTGTGTGTGTGTGTGTGTGTGTGTGTGTGTGTGTACATAGCCGGTGAGAGACAGAGGAGAGATGGGGAGAACGGTGTGGGGGTGGAGAGGGGAAGAAAGAGACGATGGAAGACCAAATAGCTGTGCAAAGCATTTGGTTGTGACGCTCATTGGCCGTGAGAAGCTTGGGTGTGCTTGCTTAGCGATAAGCGTGAACACCTGCAGACATATGTCCAAGTCATATTAATTCGCCACGAAAATTACGTGTTTCACCCTTTGAAGTTTACTTGGTACGAGAGAAATAAGCGATTACAAGAGCTTCGGTTGCAAGCACTCAGATTAATTTTACAGTGATTCATATTACCCAGGATAACTATAAGAGGTATCTCACATTTTGATCACAGAGAACTGTAATGGCTGCTGCCTTATACAATGACTATAAAATTATAAAATGCTAGGTACTTCCAAATGTCATTTCAGTGCTATCAGTTCATGTTCATCAAAGCACAATATAATTGTCTGTTTGTGAGCTTACTACCTTGTCCCTGACAACCCTGGATATAAAGAAAAGTCACGTGATCTTCCATACAGAGTTGGCAGAAGCACTCAGACAAAATCATTGAGAAGCATTCAGGATGGCATACAGATTTGTTTTGCCTAGCAATGATAGTTTAGGGTTTGTCTCGCTTGTACCATAGCTGGTTCTCAAATCTAACAGTCGTCAATGCCCTCGTATTGACGGGGATGATTAATAGCAATGCGGTGACAACTTGTGCAATATTTCCAACAGTTTCAACAAAAGCAAGTACCAGCACGTACTGATCTATGCTCGTACCTCAAAACATATAGGCACCCGTGACGAACAACCGTCCCAACGTCCACATTTTACTTCGGGAGCTACATCCTACCGCGTCGACGGTTCAACTCTGTCTGGGCCGAGTCGCGCGCATGAGAGGGGGCCAGTCTCTCATTGGAACGGGCTCACCGGGCCAACGGTCGGGCCTGTCACCGGCCGGCATCACCTATTGCAATACACCGCGAATGGTCACACTCGGGTCCGGTCGTCGCACTCCAGACACGCCCCGCGTGTACTGCGGTCACATGGGACATGGCTAAGTAGCATACGTGACTGTCGGCCGGCCGGCCGTCGCCGCGCCGGAACCGACCAAGCAAAACATTGGGCGACAGCCGCGGCTCGAGGCGTCAGCTGCTGACGTCAGCGTGAGCCGGCGCCGGCCGACGGGCGCGGTTTCCACTCGAAGCCGGGTCTTCGTGACGTGACCCGACAAATCTGCACATGTTGGCGTGGTCATGATAATGCGGCTAGACGCATTATCACTCAGGATGCACTCAGAACGAGCTCGGAAGCACTCAGCAGTCGCCACGCAAAGTCATGTCATCGTGACCATTGTTCAGCCACACTGCAAGTAGGTCCACCAAACGCGCTGCTACCATCGTTTACCCAGCTGCGGCGTGGAGAAACCACAAAATTTGGTTCATAGAATGCCTACCCAACCCACCTAACGCACTGATCAGTCTTAGTTTGACTCGTATGCAACAAATGTTCATAAAACACAAATGACTGGGAGGGAAAATACTTCTGTATTACATGCTGCAGAATGCAATTTGGCTATGCTATCAGATGGTATGTCACAAATTCCAGTGGTTTAGGATGGGCTGATCTCAAGCTCTTCCCCGTATGTGTGAATTCCACGTATGTCACTCGTAATGTGTGAACAACTATCTTCCAGAACAGCACCTTCTCAATTGAGTGTCTAGCATTCCAATGAAGTCTCTGAGACTTGGAGTTTCGGGAATCGTGCTGCGTCTAAGCGAACGTTAAAAATCCCCGGTTCTGGTTTGATACAACAGGTTTGAACGATGCTAAAGCCATGTCCCATAGCTTTATTCTAAGTGATGGTGCGCTTACCAGCAGTCGGCTGTGGAGCCGACCACAGCAGGAGGCCAGGTTTCATTGATGACATCATGCTGCGCTGGTCCACTCGTGCTACCCCCTGCGGTGGCCGCCGTGTGCCGCACATATTGTGATCGGATTATCAGGCCGTTGCTGCCATTGACGCCATCGCACGCCGACAGCCGGCCTCCTCGGTACCTCTTAATGTCAGCCGCGCTCAGCCCATGCACTGGATGATGACGCACTTCGATTGTTGTGCCGCTGATCAATGGTTACTCAATGACGGATGCCGTCGCAGCTGGGCGCGCCCGGGAATTGCAGTCGGCTGACGTTCAACTTGTAGCACAGCTCTGGCCATAGGCGGCCAGTGTGACACGCCTGGTCATTAGTGTGGACGTGACGGCGGCCGAGTGGGGCCCGGCACGACCGTTGCAGCGATGCCGCGGTCAGAATTGGGCCACAGTGCGGCGATGAATATACGATCGTGGTCGTTTCCACCGTTGGCGGAGCAGCGAAGAGAGGAGGCGTTGCGCCACAAAGTGTCGGTGTCACGCCCGCGGTTCGGCTCAGTAGGGTACGCTCGTGTGCTTGACAGTCCGCAGTCAGAGCATCGCTACCTGACCACCCAGCAGCACACCGCACGCGTCCGCGCTGCATGTCAGGAATGCCCGAGAACACCGACGGCGCCAGTAGGCCGATATCGCCATCACTGCGCTTTGAGATAACACAGGATAGAGTGCCTTCCCAGCAGAAGTGAGAATTAGGTGATTACTGGACAGCAAGTTGCAATTAAAGAAACAAGCCGGCATATATTTTGTGAGACTGCACCCATGCATTCCTTAGCAATGTAAATGACTCAAGGTGGAGATTACTGATCGGTGATGTAACCACACAAATTGAATCGTACATGAAATGTCACATTCCTTTCGCAGAAAGATCTACCTCCGATTAGCTATTCTTACCCACCCTCTGCATTCTGCGATAGCAGAGTATTAATTTAAACGCGTTCAGCCTGCTTGCGATGCATTATTTCTTTTCTCAGTGGTTTATTCGACTACCTGAACTTCCCTGAAGGGAAAAGCCTACGCTGATCTGCTTGCTTCCGTTTTGGGCGACTACATTTTTGCTGATGTTGCTGATAAGCTGATGATGTCGCTGTTTTCGCTGTCGCTTAAGGATTGCAAATATACATTCTGAAGTGCTAAACTAAACGTCCAGAACGTCATATCACGTTAAAACGTCATATCCAGAACTCCAAACGTCAAGTTTATTGAATGTCCTGCTGAAAAAATGAACTAGTACGGCCATTGCTGTCATCAGAGTTATTCTCTTCTGAGCAGTTGACGTTTCACGATATACTCTCCTAATAATCTGAGACGTTGAAGGCTCCAACGATCGAAGCCAAGCTTGCTTTTTTTTTGTAGCAGACAAATTCCGCAAATTACGCTTCAACTTGCAATGCATGTCGGTGTAATAAAGTATGGAACTCGTCCCAGTGTTATGGTACTTCCGTGCTGCATCTGTAAACACCAATTATCCCCGCAATTATTGTTCGGAGAATGATATTTGAACACTGCGGCATCCAGAGCTTGCTTTTTACTCGATGCAAGAGGTAGAAACGGAAAAAAGTGATTTAGAGAAGATGAGATGGTTGCTTTTTTATATTTTCATATGTACATAGCAATGGTTGTCTCTTTAAAACCATGATCTTGTGAAAAAACCAAACTGATAAATAATTATATTTACGCTGGCTTTCCTTAAATACCGACCCTAGGTGTGGGGAAGGGCCGGGGTGGATAGCATGACCCAAATATCGCCCTGCTCAGCTCTGAAATCGCCAGGCCAGCTAGCCAAATGCAATTCACTGGCGAGACGCCGCACCATGGAGACCCACAGCGGCGTTTGCTGGATGTCGTAATAGCAGTGACCAGAACATTGTCAGTGAATATACTGCGGCGTGCAGTGGTGCATGGCTTGCGCCTCCTGTGGCCTCTCCCCTGACACTTGGAAAGCCACGACGAATAGCAGTGACGCAGAACTCTATCAATGAATATACTGCCACGTTTGGTGGTGTGCAGATTGCGCCGCCCTGCGCCCTCTCCCTTACCAGCCTGGAAGCCACAACTAATAGTAACACCAGACTTTCACGATATGTGAATTACAGGGATCCGGGAGCTCTTAAGGTGAGATTAGCAGCGCCACAGGTCAAGGCTATTGCCATCGTCTCGGATATTGAATGCAGGTTACGTGATGCTTTCCAGTTCTATTCCTTCCATGGAATGCCATTAGAGTATGCTAAATTTAACAAAGTTTACGGGACACATCCCCCGTTCCCTTTGGGCGGCGAATGATCAGGGTCAACCTGAGTTGTAGAATTCATTATTTTCCGTAGTGAAGTAGCTTGCGTTGGCGATAGCTTGATGTCACTAATGTGACAAACTTAATATAATTGACGAATGGCTGGCTGTATATTGTGGTTGTTTGTAGATTATTTTGTCGACCCGTAGGAATACCGCCGTCACAGCAATTAAGTGCCACTTTGCTGATAATATGCACAGATACGGAATCGGCCTCATCAGGGGACTGATGTCGGATGTTGTCTAACCGCCATTGCTTATTTCAAAGGCCTGCGCACATCTGCGTAGGACCATTGCGGTAGGACCTGCGTAGGACCTTCCATGAAACCATGAAGTCATAAAGTGCTCAGACTTAATAAGAACCACAGGCGCCCATCTGAGTTAAGCAGGCAAAGGGAAGATACTATAAGACTGTGCGAAAAGTTACTCAGTACCCCAACCAATACTACATCGTATTTTCCAAAGAAACTATCCACCAACATTCTACGCATCTACCGATTCCTACCAAGCCATGTTTACTTAATCCCATGTAGCACACACGTGCATTAAGCTCCCTACCAATAATTTTCAACTATATCTATGCCAGCTTTAACCCGTCCCATCTCGGGGGCGTCTTCAACCGCCCCCTCAGGTTTTTCGTGGATAGCGGACGAAAGGCGCACGGCAGCGCGCCCAAATTTGGCTTACCTTTTCCCACATCAATTTGACATGCTGATGCATTTTTTTAGGGCAGGTCATCTAGGGTCAACGAGTTAGTCCAGGTCAAGTGAGGTCACCTCCAAAAAAGTTCAACCAGTCGTCACGCTTTAACGGATACAGATATTTTAATGAAACTTTCAGCGTTTGCTTATCTTTACCGATGCAACAAAACGTACGAGTTTAATTTTTTTCCGTTTTCTCGTTTTTGACTGCATACAAATTTTATGTATTTGCCATATTGCAGTTCAAATGCAGGATTCTGGCTAAAGTAAGCATTTTTATCAGGGCAAGTTGACTTCCAACAACGTTTCTCGGTCTGCTCTACCCACTGGAAAAGGAAAATTAAAGAAAACTTGAAAACTCAAAATTTTGAAATTTCAACAAGCAAAAAAATTCGGGGGGGCCACCAAAAATTAGAGCCCTGGTCGATTTTGCTGTCCTTTTCTCATTCCAAATAATTTTTCATGTATCCACCAAAATGAACTTCCCAGAGTAAAAAAGATAATGTAAGTCGTGAAAAGTCGGGAAAATTTAGCCCCCCTGGTGACGTCACTTGGGGAAAATTTTTTTGGGGGTGGACTCGGACCCTACTCGTCGAGCGCTTTCCGCTGACACCTCTTTCGTTTTCGTGCGATGCTTGGTTTGGATTTTAGAGAAGGGTCTTCAACCTCCCCCCCCCCACCGAGAGGGGTGTGAGGATTTTTTATTTTTGACTTTTGACCGGAAAGATGGCGCGGGTTAAGGGGCCTGGATAGTGTATATCTACTACCATAAATCTTACCCAATCCACTTCTAACTAAAATATGAAAAACAAGATTCTCCAACGCAAGACATTGCCCATCCTATTTTTAAATGCATTCAGTGAGGAACTCGACACGTCAGCAGGTAGCCTATTCCATTGGTCAACCACCCTTTGACTAAAAATATATTGCCGCTTAACTGTCCTACATCCTGACTTGTGTAAACCTGAATTGATAATCCAAATATGATTATTTAAACACAAGAGAGTCATTCATAGTGAGCATTTGTAGGTACAACCCTACTTTTATATGCACCAAAGCATTTCATAACTTTATTTCTAGCCATTCTTCTAGGTTTGTCTCAGAGTAAAAGTATTTTACTTTATCAAATGCCTGTTTCTTGGATTTCAGTTAATGTCTTACCTTCTTGGTCAGCCATGAAGGATGCATAACCTTGCTTAATCTAAATTGTCTATTGGGAATGCACTTCTCCTGCCATTGAAGCAGTTTGTTACAATTCTCCAGATTTTCTCATCTTGCACACATTTAATAATCATCCAGCAGACTCATCACTAACTCTTCCCAGTGAAGTTCCCAGTGAAATAAAGACACTAAGTTCATTGCTAACTATTCTGAACTCAGCCTTGTAGCAAAATTTTGAATAAATGTTTCCTTGATTCTTACACTTCCTAAATATATTGAAATGCGCTTGATGCTGTGATCACTAATATTGGAAGTTCCTTCTATATTCAAATTTTCCACTAAGTTGTCCTCATTTTAAGCACCAGTTATTTAGCATATATATATATTTAGTTGCATATTATTCATTGATGTAAATAATATATATATATACATACACATAGCTCACCTTTCATTTCCCTTTGCAAGTGCATGAATAATTTGGAAGGAGACATTTTCCTCAAAACCAGCCGTAACAATTCTTCTTGATTTGCTTACATGTCCACTTTTGTCTCCCATATGTTATGTTGAAGTCCCTCAACAATGCAGTTCTTCCATGGATTCTCCTATTGATGTCTTCCTGCATGTTCTGGTCTGGTGGCCTGTAGAATGCCACATTATTTAGTCGTGTTCCACTCACCATCTATGGCCTACCATTGTTGTAATCTTGGAAGCTGCTCTTTCTGTATATAGCAAATTAGCACTAGCATCCACACTTTTCACGAACTTTCCCAGCCCTGTCTATATACTAAAATGTTGTATCAGAAAAAAACATTGAACCGGTGTCTTATGCCGGAAGTAATTAACAAATTAAATCAATATATATCATGAAAGGTTCTCAACACCAGAGCTCAAGAAGT
Organism: Imbricaverruca yamaguchii; assembly: GCA_034440575.1. NCBI lineage: Eukaryota > Metazoa > Arthropoda > Thecostraca > Neoverrucidae > Imbricaverruca > Imbricaverruca yamaguchii. The sequence continues at coordinate 3,532,941 of JAOTOL010001645.1, read as the reverse complement.
AGTCTCTGCTATTGTTTTAACATAATTATCTTTTGACTGATCAATCTCCTCAACATCTCGTTCAACAAGTGTTGCCATCCCGAGCGATGGTGTGCTGTCATCGGTATTCGACGTTCCGCTTTGTCGCCGTCTGCGTGGACGAGGCAGATAGATTCATCACACGAGACCCGTCAGTCATGGGCGTCTATGGCACCGAAAGCAGGTCAGATTGGAACTGATGCTGACAGCCGGCGGCCGGTGCGGAGGTGCTGCCGCCTGTCGGCAACTCGGAGCTTTTCCAGCCCGGACGGAGTTCTTTGCATGATTTATCGGCCGGCGGCTACTGGATCGGACCGGGTCCATCGGGTGCGATGCTGAATCGGGTCGATTCCCAGTCGCTTCCACTATTCCCCGTAAGTCACCACTGATTCGGTCTACTCGCCGTCAGAATCAGACCGACCTTGACCGACAGGCATGCCTCCGAACCAAACGGCCAGCCCGGCCAGGGCCAGCCAGCCACATCGTGCATCGACACCAGCAGAAGGTCGACTGCAGAGTGTTCAGAGGTGTGACAATGACGGCTTTTGTGTGGCAGGTACACCGCTCAGTTCACCCGCTCGGCCTGTTAAAGAAGGGTCGGGGATGGCCGAGTGGTTAAGGTGTCGGGCTATGGGTACCAAAGGTCCCGGGTTCGACTCTAGCGCCACTCAGGCATTCAATCCCGCTCGGCCAAAAAAAAGGGCGGCGCCATTAGCCGTAAATGTTCATAAAACCAACCAAAACAACAAACAAACAAACATCCGTTGAAGAAGCCGACTACTTCATTTATAGTCGTGTGTCGAAGTTATCTACTGGTAGTACAACGACGACTGGTCTGCGTTCCAATAGAGGAGAAATTGTATAAAGCGGGTGGCATTTTCGTTGTTCAATACCATGTCTAGTCTTGTCTCGCTTGGATCATTTGCGTCACCACGCATCGCATTATACTGCTCTCGATTGTTCGACAGTGACAGCCAAACGGCAATATAATGAAAATACACCAATAATTAGAACAATAACAACAACATTCTGCTGTAGATTCAGCTTTTTACAGTGATGGCAGCACTGTGGTCTGCAATTTTACTGTGCAGCAGTTGAGATGTCAGCTTTCAAGACTTATGCTTGACTTACAATACCAACCATGTTCTATAGTATCTAATTTTTGCTTGTCAGGATGCATTCCGGTGGTAAAACTCGCTACATGTTTTAAATATTAAGTTGCATTTAAATGTTAGTATCGTTTCTATTTGTCTTCAATACCGACATACGTCCAAGTTTTCATATTACGTATGCCACGATAATCCACGTAGTGCTGTAAGTACGCATTAGTGCACTTCACTTACAATGCCCCATCCGCAATATCGCATAATGTCGGTGCCCACATCACTGTTTCAATCTCTCGTGTTCATGTCATAGATGGACCGAAGGCGTCTGTCTGTGAAGTGGGATCTATAATCTCAGCATGGCCAGCTGTATTCGACTTCCACGTATTGCAGGACGCATGCATGCCATGTATCGGGTCAACAACTGTTAGCGTGACCCACACCAATTAGGCGAGTTGCTTGGCTTCAGTCGTGCATACGGTTTCGCTGCAGATGAGAACGCTATCAGATTTAGCAGTTCACCTTTTTCAGCCGGCATAATTCGGATATAATGAACGGGATGTACTAACACTCGAATACACGTTTACTCCAACATTTTTGATGCAGTATTATAAATGTCAGCGTGGTAGTTTAGATGGTAGGCATTTTATTTTGAAACTCGTATTCTTACCCAAGGTGTGCGTATGCCAATTTCAAGTCAATCGCAGTGAATCACCACGGTCACCAGTATGGCAGGCCATCAGTTGCCAGGCCATCGGCTGTCCCGCCACGGTCACCAGTATGTCAGGCGGTCGGCTCCCGCCACGGTCACCAGTATGTCAGGCGGTCGTCCCGCCACGGTAACCAGTATGCCAGGCCATCAGTTGCCCGCCACGGTCACCAGTATGTCAGGCGGTCGTCCCGCCACGGTCACCAGTATGTCAGGCGGTCGTCCCGCCACGGTCACCAGTATGTCAGGCGGTCGTCCCGCCACGGTCACCAGCATGTCAGGCGTCTGTCCCACCACGGTCACCAGTATGTCAGGCGGTCGGCCATCCCGCCACGGTCACCAGTATGTCAGGCGGTCGGCTGTCCCGCCACGGTCACCAGTATGTCAGGCGGTCGTCCCGCCACGGTCACCAGTATGTCAGGCGGTCGTCCCGCCACGGTCACCAGTATGTCAGGCGGTCGTCCCGCCACGGTCACCAGTATGTCAGGCGGTCGGCTGTCCCGCCACGGTCACCAGTATGTCAGGCGGTCGGCCTCCAGCCACGGTCACCAGTATGTCAGGCGTCTGTCCCGCCACGGTCACCAGTATGTCAGGCGGTCATCCCGCGCGGCCTCCAGCCACGGTCACTAGTATGTCAGGCGGTCGGCCTCCAGCCACGGTCACCAGTATGTCAGGCGGTCGGCCTCCAGCCACGGTCACCAGTATGTCAGGCGGTCGGCCTACAGCCACGGTCACTAGTATGTCAGGCAGTCGGCTGTCCCGGCACGGTCACCAGTATGTCAGGCGGTCGTCCCGCCACGGTCACCAGTATGTCAGGCGACCGTCCCGCCACGGTCACCAGTATGTCAGGCGGCCGTCCCGCCACGGTCACCAGTATGTCAGGCGGCCGTCCCGCCACGGTCACCAGTATGTCAGGCGGCCGTCCCGCCACGGTCACCAGTATGTCAGGCGGCCGTCCCGCCACGGTCACCAGTATATTAGGCGGCCGCTCACGAAGGGCGGGCGGTCTTTTGATGTGATCTGTTTGTAAGTGGCCGGTCAAGGCTGCGGTGAGAACCGCACCACTCGTCTCGGATACCACCTTCGCCGTCACTGTTCGGTCAGACGGCCTGTCCGACGGACGGTGCTACGGACAGTCTGTGCTACAGACGGCCTATCCCGCGGACAGTTACGGACAGCCTGTGTCACAGACGGCCTGTCCGACGGACGGGGGTCATGTTACTAACAGCCTATGCTGCAGACGGCCTGTGCTCCATACATGGGCTCCTGTATGGCGGACAATTTATAATGCGGGCAGCATGTGCTACAGACAGCCTGGCCGACGGAAGGGGATCGTGCTGCTGACAATGTGTTTCAGACGGCCTGACCGATGGGTGGTGACCGTGCTACTGGCAGTACGTTGAAGACGGCCTGACCGACGGATAGTGACGGTGTTGTGGAGGTACGCGGGGCCTGACCGGCAGATGGTGACGGTGTTGTGGAGGTACGCGGGGCCTGACCGACAGATGGTGACGGTGTTGTGGAGGTACGCGGGGCCTGACCGACAGATGGTGACGGTGTTGTGGAGGTACGCGGGGCCTGACCGACAGATGGTGACGGTGTTGTGGAGGTACGCGGGGCCTGACCCACGGGCAGTGGCCGTATTACAGACAGTCTGTGCTACAGACGGCCTGGGCTCCATATAGGTGTACGGCGGCCTGTTCATCATACGGACAGCCCATGTGCAGACGGCCTGTGCTCCATACTGTGCTCCATACTGTGGCCCGTGCTCCATGTGTATGGCGGCCGGTCCATAATATGAAGGACTGTGATGGGAATAATGCGCTGGTCAGGCAGGACGTTTTACAAATTATCCGCGTTGTGGACGGATCCTTCCGGCTATTGCTACGAGCAGTCTGTTAGGGACAGTCTCTCATGTACGATGTGCTACGGACAGTTTGCTATGTGAGTTCTGCTACGGACGGTCTGCTACGGACAGTCTGCTACGGACAGTCCGTTACGGATAGTCTGTTATTGGATTTCTGCCCCGGACAGTCTACTACGGACAATCTACTACGAACAGCCAGTTGCGGACAGTCTGTTATTGGATTTCTGCTGCGGACAGTCTACCACGGACAGTATGTTGCAGGCATCCTGTTACGGACAGGCTTCTATGGACATCCTGCTACTGACAGTTTCCTACGAACAGTCTGTTATAGGACTTTTGCCATGGACATTTTGCTACCGACAGTCTGCTACAGACATTCCGTTACGGACAGCCTGCTACGGACATTCTGCTACGAACAGCCTGTTACGAATAGCATCTTACGAACATACTGTTGCGGACAGTATCTTACGGACAGTTTATTACGGAAGTCGATTGCGGACAGTCTGTTACGGATGGTCCGGTGTCACGGATAGCCCGGTTGGCGACAGGTTGGCGTTGGGCATCAGTCAAACCGGCAGGGCAGCCTGTGGGAGAGTGAAGAGCATTGCCTCTTGAGCCACAGACAGCCCGCTCCATGCGCTTGAATGTGTGGTCCACAAAAGATTACAACTGCACCCAGGCTCTGCAAGAGGTGGACAACCTGAGGTGTTTTCACCGGGTTCTTTAACCTGATGTCGATCTTCCCCGCCGCCGACCATGCCGGAAGGCGTACGTGTGCTGGAGTGCATCGCCGGGAATCCGGAAGAAGGCAAAATGTTCACCATGACGATGGCGTGCGATAAAATACCGCTTTGGATAAGGTCACCGGCCTGTCAGATTCTGGAAGAGCAATGACCAGATGGTTTTCTTCTATTTCGGCAGGTTTTAAGTGCGCAGCTTCGCTTATCTGTGTATGAGTATGTTCATCATTAGGAATTTCACTACAACTTGCAAATTGTAAGATGGATTATCCGTGAGTAAGTTGAACCCACATGGCCATCAGATTAGTGTCCATCGCGTCATCGTAAGCTGTATCTGGCGCCACAGGAATGCGGATGGGTCGCCTGCCTGCCGCGCCTGGCCTGGAAGAATCTGTAGGCGTTACTCTGGCGTTGGAAACATATGGCTATGTAGTGTCGGTGCTGAAACTATATTTAAAATCAAACATCGTGACGAGACATCGTCGGCGTGACGCTTGCGGACCGGGGACGCATGCAAGATAGCCTCTCAAATGGTGATTCGTGAGGGAGACTGTGTTGAGCACGGCTTGAGCCGAATCTGGGCAGGAACCAACGCACATCCTGTCTCTCAGCGAACAAAATTATTGTATCATGGTGACAGTCACCAATTGCATCCACTCATCCTTAAGAGAAGATGCGGGGAAACACATTACTTGCTATCGCCTAGACGAATTGTTCGATGAAACCCAACAATATACGTCGTTTTGTTTAAGTGACGTTCGAAACATCCTCTTCGAAGTTTAAAATCCGAAAATCTTCATCCTCCAGATCCGGGATACCAAAATACAAAGCCAAGCCTGCCTGGGCGAGGCCGGCGTCGTACATGATTGAAGCGCTTCCGCTAGATGGGTGGTGCTCGTAGGAGCTTCGTCGGCGGCTGTGGTCACTGGGTGGTCCTTTCTGATGAGGCTCTCTGCTCATCTGCGCATTATCCTGCACTGGTGGCTAGGCTTGGCTTCGCGGCACAGGCTCTGTGCGAATTTCGCAGCAGTATCGACTTACGATTCTTTTCATAAGCATAATCACCTGTCAAAGTGCCTGCACGGTCGTGCACCGGATCCGCTGTACAGTAATTAGTCGCATGTCTTCAAGAAAGCTTAGCATGTATCACTACGCCTTGAGTCGTTGCAGGGGTCCCACACGACCTCAATCGGCTCAAAGGATCCACCTGGTCCTTGGCTATATATGGGGTCCTACCGGACTCATTCGAGAAGCACCTGCGATCTTATTTGATTTGACTAATTGGTTAGGTAGAATTCGGATAAGTGCGAGAACGCTGCATTTATCCAATCCCATCCTCATTTGCACCACTTACCAAAAAGTTATTTATACCACGTGGTACAAAGTTAAATTCAATGTTAAATTGAAGATTTGTATTCCAGTCACGCTACACATGAAGTAGGCTGTCGTGGCATACCGATCTGAAATACATAACGTGTGTTGTCCTGGGGCGATAAATATTCGAATTACAGTTTTCAGGACAGATTAATAGTCCAAATATTTGTATAGCTTCAGATCGCATGCGATTTCTCAACTTATACTGTTCCCCATTCGCGTTATATTCGGTGCATTGTCACGAGCCCGTGCGCGCCGTACCAGCCAAACACTGTAGGAGACCCGATCGAGTGTCGGAGCTTTACAACACCGGGATCCACAGCTCCAGAGGGTGGATGCAGCCCCGCCAACCGCGCCACATCTTTAATAGCTCTCCGAATCGAACATTCCGCCGTCAGTTGCCAACAAAACTCTGACCCGCGCGGCTGACTAACAGCACTGACCGCGAGCCGCCACTCAAAGGAAGGCGATTAAATTGGAATATTCTACGCCAGTGTAAGTGATACTTTCGTTTGTTCACAAAAGCTAAGTGAACACTTGCAACGATGCAGTATCTGGCGCGCCATTTCGGTCCAAGTAAGATTTAACATTGTTGGTCCATTTCGGTCTAAGGAAGCGGCACAAGTTCGAACTGCCAGCCCACCGCTCAAGTTCAAACTACGCAAAGCAAGTCCAACCCACCGTCACATGTCGATGAAAGATGCATATCTTGAATGGACAGCTGACGGTGTTTGTTCGATGTGCAACATAGCTTCAATTAAAACAACCCGACTTTTAATTTGCCCGTGACATTGAGCTTATTAGTGCAAATGCTATTGCGATGGGCAAACGGGGTGTTTTCACGCCCACATGGGTGCAAGCTAATCACACAGCATCAATAAGCGCAATCGTAGGACCTCCCAAATCAATCACATAGGTATCTATGGGGAACTAAGCATTACGTGAAAAACCACTGAAGAAGACATGTAGCTCGAAAATTATCTTTCACAGGTCGATATAAGATATGTATCAGATATTGTTATTTCACTGCGATTTCCTTGATGCATAATCCTTGTGAAAATTCATACTCTTTACTTTCCACTTAACTTGCTTCGTTGTGTGAACCATAAAGGAACCAGAAATAGCTTGAGGTGTAATCAAACTTATCTAGGTGCGCATCAACGGAAGAAAACAATTGGCGAAATCTTACAGACCACCCAAATCAATCCCGTGGGGTTCCATGTCAAACCATATGGAGTATTAAGCCGTAGGTGAAAGGTCATTTAATAAGGCTTGAACTCTTCCGGTACTTGCGGAGAAGTGAAGAGCAGAGGGGATCATTATGCGGCGAAATTATATCGAAACCCCTGGTCCAACCAATACAAATAATACAAGAATCTTCAATGACGTGTAATGTATGCTGTGATTTGTGTTGGAAAAACGTGCATGCAGTACATAATTAACTTCAGTATAAAATACACCAACAAAAAAAACGTTGAGTCAAAGTTAATACTGCAGTCAGTAGCTTAGTTACATGGTTTGAAGGGTAAATAATGGTGCAGTTTGGCTCAAGTGAGCTGCAGGATAAACGCTCTAGCATAAACGTTCTGCATGCACTTCTAGGGAACGTGGGCATCCAATAAATTTGTAAATCACCTCTGCAGTGAGAGACGTTCTGCTGTTACTGTCCCGTGCTCAAGGGGATGAGATGCAGATGCAATCTTGGTGCTCTTGTTATCTCTGGAGCCAAGTAAACCAGGTGATCTAGGTCAGCAAATGACTCTGCACAGGCTCAGTTGCCTTGACACAGATGTCATTAAATCTGATTGAACTTTGCAGGTGATCGGCTATGAGGGGCTAGCAATCTGGTTTGCCTTCAGACGCAATGACAACGTCAATTTCACGAAGCTTTCATTGGGCTGGTGCTCTGCTTCGCTCATTTCTTCGAGAGATAAAAACGCGGAGTACCACAGTAAGTACATAATTTCCCAAGCTGGCATTCTTATGTCGAAACATGCGTCGTGATGGTCGAGATGAAGTGGTGCTGATGCTGCCGTTGCAAAGGGTGGCTCCGCCGAATTTACTTGGTGATGCGGATGTTTACGCTCGCGGCAGTTTTACTCCCGGAGAAAGTGGCGGAGAGCCATTCTTCGGGTCGAGTTTCTGGTAGTATGGTTTCGCTACCGCCTGGATATCCAACAGCAGCACGTCCATATAGCTATGATGACTATGGGTTACTGCTTGATCAATTATTCCTTTTTATCATGGGCGTAGGAACGTGGACAGAATACGCCGGAGCAAGGTGGCATAGCCAGAGGCGCATCCAATGTGTACTCAAGTAGCGTAGGCATGACGACGTTTGCACACCCTGGAGAGCCACCAAGCTGACCTTGAAATGCAGTAAACCTACCATATATAATTGCATCGAACAAATCCAATTAAAGCAAAATCAGATAATACCGTTGAGTCTATTTGGAGTTGCAGACTCCGTGTTTTATATTATGAGAACAAGATGTATTTACTTAAGGCAGAGGGATGCACCACACAAATATGCAAGTTTCACTTCTACATGGAACACGGTGGCATTCGTAGCGCAGGCGTCGTCATCCGCACGGATTGTATGTGGTTTAGCAGCTTGCTCTCGCCACGAATGACATCCGGCAACAAGAGGGTGCACTCGACAAAGTCATATCCATTTGAGAGGGACACCTAGCTGGCTGAACCATCTGTCGCAGCCGGGACATGACCACCACCCACGGAACGGTGGTGGTCATGCCCATTTGGAGGTATACCTTGCTGGCTGAAACATCTGCTTTGCGCCGCCGGCAAGGGTGCCATTATAGCCATTATAGTACTTTCGGTTTTACCCTATAGCGACCATAGACCATACTCCAGAGGCGTCAAACTTAACTAGAATTTGTCTTTAATAGGATGGGTTATCACTTCCACGGCCGATAAAAATCTAAGTTGGCTATTTTCGAGCAGATTATTTGCTTTCAGTTCAGGATAGTCTGTGTGACAACAGCATTACCACCATCTTCCGCATCAGCATCAACGTCAGCTGTGACCAGCGCGTGTCAATCGGGCAGTGCCAACACAACACATCATCATCTATATGACTCGCATCCAGACTACACCACCAGGGTATACCGGAGCCTGGCCTACCTGCTGGCGTTCTCCTGTTGCCGCCGTTGCTGTAGCCGCTGCTGTCTGCGCTGTGTCGGCGCCGCTGTGGTGGTCCCGCGGCGAGCCCACTCCTCGCGGCCGGCGGCCGCCGTCAGCAGGCACCACACGCACACAAACGCCAGCAGACCGGGCATGGCTGGACAGCTAGTGCATCACACCGTGCCGGCGAGTCTGCTGAAGCGACGTCCCGCGGGCCGGGCTGGGTCTCGCCGGGCCGGGTCTCTCCGGGCTGGGTCTCTCCGGGCTGGGTCTCGCCGGGCTGGGTCTCGCCGGGCTGGGTCTCGCCGGGCTGGGTCTCGCCGGGCCGGGTCTCTCCGGGCTGGGTCTCGCCGGGCTGGGTCTCACCGGGCTGGGTCTCGGCGGCCGAACGCGCCGCTGGACGGCACCTGGTACTCGGACCAGACCTGGCAGGCGGCTCCGGTGCCGGCGGTGCGTGATATGGGAGCAGTCCGACCGGCCGATCTCGACTCGCGATGATATCTTGTCCTCCTGTCACCGGCTGAATAATGCTTTTTTAACCGCTCTGCACGAAACCAGCAGGTCTTCTCGGTCTCGCGCTGTTCCGCCTCCTGACGAGCCGGGCAGACCTCGCCTGCTGGCGACTGCTGCTGGTAGTCAGTCTCAGTGGGCGGCAGCCGGATGTCGGCGGCGTGGCCCTCGGCGCGGACGTGGGCGCGGACCCGAGCTGGGGGACGCGGCTGTGGGCGGGAGCCAGATGTCGGCGGCGTGGCCCTCGGCGCGGACGTGGGCGCGGACCCGAGCTGGGGGACGCGGCTGTGGGCGGGAGCCAGATGTCGGCGGCGTGGCCCTCGGCGCGGACGTGGGCGCGGACCCGAGCTGGGGGACGCGGCTGTGGGCGGGAGCGGCGCGGCCGACGTGGTCCGGAGGCTGGCCGGTGTGCCACTGGGGCGCCGGCGCCGACACGGACACTGGCGGCCGCGCTGCCGCTGACCTCGGCCGGCCTGGCCGGCTCTGGCCGGCGGGCCTCGGGTCACAGCCCGACCACTGCCCGCCGACACTTTCACTCCGCCGCCGCGCCGCACAGCCCTCTGCCGCCTCAGCTGTCACAGCCGTCGTCAATCATAGCTGGGCCGGCCGTCAGTCACGGCGACGCCAGTCGCCAGTCATAGTCGTGCTAGTTGTCAGTCATAGTCATGACGGTTGTCAGTCATGGTCATGACGGTCGTTAGTCATTGCACGCCAGTCGTCAGTCATAGTCATGACAATCGTTAGTCATGGTCACGCCAGTCGTCAGACATAGTCACCTCAGTCGTCAGTCATAGTCGTGACAGTTGTCAGTCATAGTCATGACGGTTGTCAGTCATAGTCATGACGGTCGTCAGTCCTGCTCATGACGGTTGATAGACAGTCATGGCAGTTGTCAGTCATAGTCATGCCAATAGTTAGTCATAGTCGTAACAGTTGTTGGTCATGGTCCTGATGGTTGTCAGTCATAGTTGTGACAGTTGTCAGTCATAGTCATGACGGTTGTCAATCAAAGTCATGACAGTCGGTATTCAGTCATGTCAGTTGTCAGCCATAGTCATGTCATTTGCCAGCCATGGACATGACAACTGTCAGCCATTGCCATGACAGCTATCAGTCATAGTCACGACAACGTTCAGTCAGTCATGGAAGTTGTCAGTCATAGTCATAACAGTCGGCAGTCATGATCATTGCAGTCATATTCACTGTACTGCTCAGCCATAGTCAACGCGGTCGGCAGTCTTGGTCCTAAGTTGGTAGATGCAAATTTAATGCAAACGTTTGTTGTGCACCACAATTGAGACTTGGGACAGGCTGCAAGAGCATGCAGCAAAGTACAAACCAAGGAAGGCACTGTGACCCATTTGATCGCATCCAGAGTCATAAATTGTCTTTCGCATAAAGGAGATCAAACTTAATTCAATGGATCTAAGAAACTTGAAAAAAAACTTTTTGGTTGTTTGTTTGGTTGAGTTGTTGAACAGATCGATCAGATTTCGTCAGTGACATGGCAGAGGCCACTGATTACACTTATAGAGGGCTGTTTTGCTAGGTCACACTACGTCACTATCATGCATGTTTATGAAGCACTCTGCTACTGAGTCATTTATTACGGCCGACATTGTGATTCAGCTCCATGCATGCCTCTGTATGGAAAACGTTCGGCAACGCCATGTATTAGCAAGTAGCACGGATGCCAAGAGGAGCGCACAAGTAGCCATTAAATGACTGGTATCTATCCAAAGGGATGAGCTATAACGTGGAGGACGTGTTCAGACTTGGCACCAACTAGCGCAACGATTGGAACAAGTGTCCTTTAGTCGGAATACGACGACCTACTGCTTACACCGAATATATCAAGCCATTAACCTTGAGGGCGTTCAAGGTAAAGCTCAACTAATTCCAACCGGTTAATTCCAGAGAAAATGCATTATAAGGTTTTCGGATTAGGTTGTGACAATAACTATATTCATATATATATATATATATATATATATATATATATATATATATATATATATATGTGTGTGTGTGTGTGTGTGTGTGTGTGTGTGTGTGTTTGTGTATATGCATGCATGTATATATAGTTGTCAGTGATCCTCTTTGTATCCCGAGGTGACAAGCATTCGTCCAAATCCCCTATACCATCCATTAGAACACCAAATTAGCTTCAGTTCGCGGCCTGTTAGTTGCATTATCGGTATGAGCCACACCCTTTAGTTGCCTTTTTCCTGACACGTGGTCTGAGTTTCGATAACTTTTCGTTCTCCTTCACTGAGTTGCTATTGTATGCCTGTTTGTGTGGGAATTGGTACGAATTGCATCCATGTGTCACGAAAAACTTGATCAGTGTGTGTGTCAGAACCTGTTACATTGGACCAAGACACCGCAACAGCCATCATGGCTGTCATTCTTTCGTGACGGTAATCTGTTTCAGGCCCAATAATCAATGTGTATTCAGTCTCAGCGTCGCAAATCACTTACGGACCGTCGGCCACAAGTTGTAGACAATCTGGCGGTCGAGCCGGAGCTCACTTCATCTCGGAGGCGGTCTGCATTGAGAAACCCGAGTGCCGCCAGTCTCGTCGGTCTCTCAACCACCGCACGCTGGAGTGCTCGCTGCTTGCCAGTTGCCCGCGTCTTTGTCGCACACGAATGGCGGTGGCATTGGGGTCAGGGCTGGAACCACTGATCACTCAGCTGAACAGTGAACAGCCGGCATCAAAGGTGGGCCGCACGCTGCTGCGCCGAGGTCAGGTCAGGTCAGAGCGGTGGCCGAGGCTTCCTGACGTGCCTGCTGACAGCTGGGTACAGACATGAATCAGCTGCTCGGGATGCGGCTCCGAGAAGTCGGCTCGTAGCGGCCGGGGCGGGGCGCCCGGGGCGAGAAGGGCTGTAATTTTCGTTGCGCGCGTGGCAGGAATTTCGACACTCGGAGGAGCGTCTGGAGACCAAGGCCACACCCGGCCAGAGCGCCGGTCACTTCCACCGAGTCGTCGGAATCGGCTCGTGGCCGTACTCGTCGGCAGGACACTAGTGTCTTCACTGCAAGCCGCCGGCAGAGCCGCCGGGGAACCATGCGGCAGGTGACAGCTGCCCCGCCCGCCAGCGGCCAGCCCCTGCCACGTGACCCCGACCTGCCTGACTCGGCCTCGCTGTGACCCAGTCTGCCGCTGGGTCGGTGACCCCGCGCCGTGGCGCCGCTCGCGGTGATCTGGGCTAATGATCGACACTATCAGTCGGTTCTGCCAGCATTCCTGCGGCCGCTTTGCGCAACCGGCCGCCCCAGCTCTGGTGAACGAGCGTCACACCGGGGCGGGCTCACTCTTACGCCACCGCACCCATGGCTATGTTGCCGGATGTTATCCTAATCGTTCAGAACCCCAAGTCACAGATCGGAGGTGTGCCTCAACTTAAAGATCAGTTGAGACCAGCGAAGTCGTCGAGCAGACCGATTCGAGAAACTCCTGACGACAAACCCATGAGGTAGAGTCCCAAACAACGTTTGGGATAGAATATGATCCGAGGCCCTCTCGTGCAGCTTAGCATGAAGCACATGCCATAATAAGGGATAGAAAGACAAAGCGAGAGAGAATGAGAGAGAGAGAGAGAGAGAGAGAGAGAGAGAGAGAGAGAGAGGGAGATAGAGAGATAAGGAGAGTGGGAGTTAAGAGAAAGAAGCAAGAACAGGGAGAAAGAAATGGGGGAGAGAAAAACAGAGTGGGAGTGGAAAGATCGAAACAAGAAAAGAGAGGGGGAGGGAAGGAGAGATAGAGAGATGGGGAGGATAAAGAGAGAGATTGAGAGAGAGAAATAGATAGAGAGAGAGAGAGAGTGGAGAGAAAAGACAAAATAAGAGAGATAGGGATAGAACGATGTGATGAGAGAGAAGTATGGAACAAGAAAAGGTCACCCTGCTGGTTGCGCTTGCACTGCATGTCATCGCTGAGAAGACATGTAGGTCCAGTATGTAGTTCACGTTCAGCCTGATTACCGCGTGACAGCCATCAAATCTCTTGTTGACAGCTTTTTGTTAATGGTTGGACCGATAATGAACTGACTTGAGCAGTGTCGGAGGCTTGCTAAGTGCCCGCACCGATAGATAACGTGCACATGGATGGCATGTAGCATGGGAGTAGGTGTGGCCAAAAAATTGAGGTGATCAAACCGATTTTATGCCAACTCTGCTCAGCTGACGCCGTATAACTATTGTTAACATTGGAGAATGTTGAATGGAATATATTCCCCAGTCCCCCAGAGATTGCACCAATGGTATGCAATGTCCAATATCCAGACATGTCATATTTATCTTGCCGAATACACAACTGTCATCTAACGCCCAGCAAATGGCTGTTTCCATTGGTGGCCTGGCTAGTGGAGCCGGAGTGGCGCGTCCGATGCCACTGGTGGCCACAGCGGTGTCTAGTGAGCACCAGGCGACCGAGGTGTCCGCTCACCGAGCCGGATCCGACCGCAAACTCTACGCGGATACATCTGGGAGCTCTGCTGTAATCCTGCTGTTTCCTGCTAGCGTCTGCAGGAGAACATTGCCACACGTATGACTTAACCGAGACCGAATCAGCCGCCGGCCAGGCAGACGGTTTAGATGTGGCCGAATCAGCCACCAGCCGGGCAGACCGTTCAGATGTGGCCGAATCAGCCGCCCGCCCGTCAAACGGTTCAAATGTGGCCGAATCAGCCGCCCGCCCGTCAAACGGTTCAAATGTGGCCGAATCAGCCGCCCGCCGGGCAAACGGTTCAAATGTGGCCGAATCAGCCGCCCGCCGGGCAAACGGTTCAAATGTGGCCGAATCAGCCGCCGGCCGGCAACGTTCAAATGTGGCCGAATCAGCCGTCCGCCGGGCAAACGGTTCAAATGTGGCCGAATCAGCCGCCCGCCGGGCAAACGGTTCAAATGTGGCCGAATCAGCCGCCCGCCGGGCAAACGGTTCAAATGTGGCCGAATCAGCCGCCCGCCCGTCAAACGGTTCAAATGTGGCCGAATCAGCCGCCCGCCGGGCAAACGGTTCAAATGTGGCCGAATCAGCCGCCCGCCGGGCAAACGGTTCAAATGTGGCCGAATCAGTCGGTAGCCGGGCAAACGGTTCAAATGTGGCCGAATCAGCCGGTAGCCGGGAAAACGGTTCAAATGTGGCCGAATCAGTCGGTAGCCGGGCAAACGGTTCAGATGTGGCCGAATCAGTCGGTAGCCGGGCTTCTGCGGGGCTAACAATTTTAGCCGACTTGACGAGTGGCCAAGTATTTCAAAACCAGCGTCTGATTCAGATTCCATCTGCTCACAGCATCAAAACGAGGTGACGTCTGAAGCTCACCTAACTTCCGAAACGGGAACAAATTGATTCATCGGTTCAGTTCGCACGCTATCTTGCATGTACATCACAGACGAACATGGAAACACTATCTTGAGCGCTGCTCGCACTGACAAATGTACCCCGCCTGTCATACTTCAAACACCCTGCAATTAGCAGACCATTGCAGTAATCCCCCGTTGACCAGCATACTGCTGATAACATGCCAACGGAATACATACACGGCATCCTATGAACTTTCCGACTAGGTGCCCGAGGGAACGCAATCATCGTTGATGGCCTCTTGGCAGCCCATACATCAGACAGCTCAAGTGTAGTCCTGTCTGTGCAGCTGCAGTCCGGCCTGTGCGGTCTGTACGATTTGGCGTACTTTTCGAATGTCACACGTGATTGAAAGCCTTCAAAGATCCGAAACTGATCTTCCGAATGATGAATGTCAGCTTGTGGTGTAGAGATTGAGCTGAGACCTATCATACTGGTCGTTTGGTTGCCGATTACTGAAGAAGGAAGTGAACAGGTAAGCAAACAAATTGATAGCGAATGGCGGTACTGCCGAATTTCGGCGCATGCTACATCAATTTAGCACGTCGGGTATGAATTAATAGGCACGAGAAGCAAAACATGATACGATGGTAAGCCGGACTGAAACTGAACCAAACTCGCAGCCGCATCCTTGACTTGCGATATCTGACTTCTGGATTGCCTCCAAGTAGGCGTCGTATTGTCCATGCGTCGTCGCTCACCTTCACCATGAGCAGGCATTGCGACTGAGCCATTACGTCAAGAGTGACAGGAAGAGCCTCCAAATTTGATGCAATTGTCTGTTGGGAAAGCCCTGCGTGCTGCAATTTCACGCGCATGAACATCACCGGGAAAGCGACGCGGAAGATTGAGGTTGGATAAGCCGTGCGGTTGTGGACGCCCTGGGCCGTTTTTGCGTTGGCGAGGCTGCGGACACGCGCGCTTGGCTGCGCAAACTGGAGGTACAGGCACACCGTACACACTAACGATACAGGCACAGCATACGCTAGCCGTACAGGTGCTGCACATACTGATGGTACATACATGCACTGTGCACAACGGTGGCGCACGTACCGCGCATACCAGCAGTGCAGGTGCCGTCCACAGAAGCGATACAAGCACAGCGTAGGTAGCGTACCTTTCGTATGTCGGTGTGTGCATCGCTCGCACTGTCTGTGCAGATACCGCCACGTACGCGTGTTGCGCTTCGGCGTCTGCCAGAGGTGAAATACTCTATGCACGGTACAGTCCTGTCAAACCAGCGTCTGTCGCGGGTGAAGTGCTGTGTGCACAGCGCAGTCCTGTCAAACCAGCGTCTGCCGTAGGCGAAGTACTCTGTGCACAATGCAGTCCTATCACCCCAGAGTCTGCCAAAGATGACGCACTGTGTGCACGGTACGGTCTCGTCACACCACCGTCTGCCAGAGGTGAGGTACTCTGTGCACGGTACGGTCTCGTCACACCACCGTCTGCCAGAGGTGAGGTACTCTGTGCACGGTACGGTCTCGTCACACCACCGTCTGCCAGAGGTGGGGTACTCTGTGTACGGTACGGTCTCGTCACACCACCGTCTGTCAGGGGTGAGATACTCGTGTACGGTCGTGTACGGTACGGTCTCGTCACACCACCGTCTGCCAGGGGTGAGGTACTCTGTGTACGGTACGGTCTCGTCACACCACCGTCTGCCAGGGGTGAGGTACTCTGTGCACGGTACGGTCTCGTCACACCACCGTCTGCCAGGGGTGAGGTACTTTTACGGTAATAGTTGCACACAGCAGAGGTGAGGTACTCTGTGCACGGTACGGTCTCGTCACACCACCGTCTGCCAGGGGTGAGGTACTCTGTGCACGGTACGGTCTCGTCACACCACCGTCTGCCAGGGGTGAGGTACTCTGTGCTCGGTACGGTCTCGTCACACCACCGTCTGCCAGGGGTGAGGTACTCTGTGCTCGATACGGTCTCGTCACACCACCGTCTGTCAGGGGTGAGGTACTCTGTGCACGGCACGGTCTCGTCACACCACCGTCTGCCAGGGGTGAGGTACTCTGTGCACGGTACGGTCTCGTCACACCACCGTCTGCCAGAGGTGAGGTACTCTGTGTACGGTACGGTCTCGTCACACCACCGTCTGCCAGAGGTGAGGTACTCTGTGCACGGTACGGTCTCGTCACACCACCGTCTGCCAGGGGTGAGGTACTCTGTGTACGGTACGGTCTCGTCACACCACCGTCTGCCAGGGGTGAGGTACTCTGTGCTCGGTACGGTCTCGTCACACCACCGTCTGCCAGGGGTGAGGTACTCTGTGCTCGGTACGGTCTCGTCACACCACCGTCTGCCAGGGGTGAGGTACTCTGTGCTCGGTACGGTCTCGTCACACCACCGTCTGCCAGAGGTGAGGTACTCTGCGCTCGGCACAGTTCGGTGCAGTCCTGTGGGCGTCACCAGCGCCGCGGCAGCTGTCCACGGCCGCACTCCAGGTGTGGTGGGCCATTTCACGGCCAACGATACCCCCAGCACCTGTCGCGGCGCACTTCGTCGCCCGTGCTGTGGTCAGCCTTGTCACGGCCCGATCCCATCTGGGTCAGGTCCGTTGGCGACGTTCTGCCAGCGCCCCTCCCCTTCCCCGCCTCGCCACGCCCACTTCCGTTGCGTCTGATTTCTACAGACTCGCCTGGTCACCTGCTGCATGGTCCACCTTCCCGGTGCACATGGCGAGACTCGTTGCATTTCGACTTTGTGAGCCTCACCAGATACTGTCGCTGGCTATCGTGGCCCGCCCCAGCACCACTTTGTACGTGGCTAGAACACTGCGCATGCTATAACACATGCTAAGAGTACTGGTTTACTGAAATTATACACGCAGCATGTGCCACGAAATAAATAATTAAAATATCTTATGTACCCTACAGACAATCAGCTTGACTGGATCGCAGCGAGAACACTTTGGTCAACTTCCTCACGCAATCGTTCTTGGCAATGTCATGCGTGTTACCATCGAATCCTACTAATGATAGAACTAACTTAACGGTGTACCATTGATAATAATGGGAAATTCTCTCTTCTGACACACTTCAGTCGGGTTTTTATGCATATATTGGCCCACGACACTGCTGGGCCGGTTAACGATTCGGGTCAATATCAATTGCGCCCGGCCGGTCTGTGAGATTGGTCATGTGGGCCGCAAGCTATTTAGCAATAAACTAGTCTAGTTAGTAATACGTAGTACTCAGCAAACGGAGGTGGATAAAACATCAAAACATGAAGATACCGTACCAGAAGTCCTATCTATAGTTCAGCTTAAGGTAAAACTCAGATTCACATCGGGCCCATTTGTTTCGTTGGTTGCATGGTGTGGTTTGTTGGGTTGCTTCGTGACACTGAAAACATGTTATCTACTGATATTCTGAGCGATCCAATTGTTAAAACTCCAATATCTGCTACATCAGTACAACTACCCTACAAACAGCACCTTTAGTTTGAAAGCCTTCCCTCCCACAACGTGTGCTGTAACCCTCTCTCCTAGTTTACCATCAAGTACAGTCTTACCAAATTCGGTGAAATAAAGCCACAAATCCATTATGTTATCACCAGACAACATAAAAACCGCATGCCTCTAATTTCATCCAATGAGAACACATTTATGCCACGCTCACAACACGACGACAGCATGTTTATTCACCTTGATACTACGACCTGGCTAAGCTTTTCAGAAGCCTTCCGTCAGGTGAATATTCCAGCCGCCTTTCACTCCAGCTGCCTGCAACAGCTTGCAGAATGACAGACTGCTGTTTCGATTTCCATTTTCATTTGCTGTAGATTTGCCAGCTCACTGGGTGTTCACAGCTGTTCTTTGTTCTGACCATTATCCAAAACTGTCAGCGCGATTCACTGAACGTCGAACATTATTGGGAGTTGGGAAATTGCATGTTTGTGTCGCCTGTTGAAGGAAAATGGCAAGCGCCACACGGAAAGACAAGCTAAGGAGTATAATTAATGATACTCGCGCACGGTTTGGTTCAGGGTATTGTCGGCTGGTCACAACATCGACACGACTAATCAACAGTCGGTCGGGCAGCGATCGTCGGGAATGTAACGGTTGCCGATACTGTCTGCAGCTAATGCCGGACGCTCCTGATTATCTGCTACTGCAGCGATGAAAGAGGGAAGCATCTCGAACAAGTAATCGTAGACAAAACACGCTCTGACGCATTGCTGTAATACAGAAGTTAATCTCATGCATGTCAAAACAATGTCATTAAACGCAGCTGGTTGTCGCCCCTACATATCCCATGGTTCGTGACCTTGTACTGAATCCTTGAGGAGAACACGGCGCGCACTGGCGCCAATCTCAGCTCGGTGCGGTCTCACTGGAGTCGGTGAGACTCGCGGTGCGGGTTTGTTGGTGTCGACGTCAGCCTATGTGACTGACACTGGTGCGGCGCGATAGCCGAGTGGTGAGCGGGCACCTTGGCTTCTGCCGGCTGGTGCGGCGCGATAGCCGAGTGGTGAGCGCGCACCTGGGACTCTGCTGGCTGGTGCGGCGCCATAGCCGAGTGGTGAGCGCGCACCTGGGACTCTGCTGGCTGGTGCGGCGCCATAGCCGAGTGGTGAGCGGGCACCTGGGACTCTGCTGGCTGGTGCGGCGCGATAGCCGAGTGGTGAGTGGGCACCTGGGCCTCTGCTGGCTGGTGCGGCGCGATAGCCGAGTGGTGAGCGGGCACCTGGGCCTCTGCTGGCTGGTGCGGCGCGATAGCCGAGTGGTGAGCGCGCACCTGGGACTCTGCTGGCTGGTGCGGCGCGATAGCCGAGTGGTGAGCGCGCACCTGGGACTCTCTGCTGGCTGGTGCGGCGCGATAGCCGAGTGGTGAGCGGGCACCTGGGCCTCTGCTGGCTGGTGCGGCGCCATAGCCGAGTGGTGAGCGGGCACCTGGGCCTCTGCTGGCTGGTGCGGCGCGATAGCCGAGTGGTGAGCGCGCACCTGGGACTCTGCTGGCTGGTGCGGCGTGATAGCCGAGTGGTGAGTGCGCACCTGGGACTCTGCTGGCTGGTGCGGCGCGATAGCCGAGTGGTGAGCGCGCACCTGGGACTCTGCTGGCTGGTGCGGCGCGATAGCCGAGTGGTGAGCGCGCACCTGGGACTCTGCTGGCTGGTGCGGCGTGAGGGCACCTGGGACTCTGCTGGCTGGTGCGGCGGAGGGGCGCACCTGGGCCTCTGCTGGCTGGTGCGGCGTGATAGCCGAGTGGTGAGTGCGCACCTTGGCTTCTGCTGGCTGGTGCGGCGCGATAGTCGAGTGGTGAGCGCGCACCTGGGACTCTGCCGGCTGTCGCGGCGTGATAGCCGAGTGGTGAGCGCGCACTCTGCTAGCTGGCGCGGCGCGCTGTGAACAGTTTCTGCGGTGTGACGTTGGCACCCGCATCCAGACACTCCCTGATGCCACTCACCGCTGCGTCCCCGTGGTTTGTGTGGTTGCTGGAGTTGTCATGGTGATCCGAGGTGGTCAAATGCATTCGCAATAAGACGTCAGTTGTCCTTTAAAATACCATTATCTTTTTCACGAAAATTGCAAATCGGATGCATACACACACGTACCCCCCCCCCCCCACACACACACCTATGTATACATATATATGTGTGTGTGTATATGTATATATATATATATATATATATATATGTATATATATATATATACATATATATGTGTATATATACTTGAATATAATTTGCATGCAAAAAATAATCCATTTTCTGTTTTCATTAGTACCCATATCAGCGCAAGCTTAAAGCTTCTGCAAGATTCACTACATGCTATATAGTGTAGATTTATAAGTTGTAGATTTTGTCAGCCGGAGAAAAATCACATGCCGGATAAAATACATGGCTGCGTATGATAGATGCGTGCTGTCTTCCCAGATGTGTGTTGTTTTCCACCCAAGCATCTAAAGCTGACCCTGTGACCTTCCGACGTCTGCTCCATGAAAGCGCCCATGGCTACGGTGACCTGCTTGTCACCTGACTGGTTAGGCGACTTGGTGAATCCGTGGCCTCGTGTTGTCAGAATCTACCCACCCAGTGCCCTCGCTGCGCCATTGTTTGTCCGCTGCTCAGCCAGTTTTACCAACCAAGTAACCAGCCGATAGCAGGTCACTGCAGTGCTTGACCCACTTTCTTCTGATCTGCGGGTACACCACCGTTCACTGGGAGTGCGCTTCACGCAGCCGTTCGAAGCGCTGTGAGTGCGTACAACGCGGACGTGTAGGACTTGTTTGGCAGAGCGACTATGTCAGCCATTTCTTAACGTTATTATCACGTTGAAGCGGGCTTGTAAGTGAACGCTACCGTAATCTAGACCGTTGATTACAATGTTGATTTGCGCCTTTGATTATAGGGTGACATTCTACCTCACGTGGTGTAAGAACGTTAACAAACTTGTTCCATCCGTACCGGAGGCGCAGCAAGGATGATCTTAACGGACAAGCTAGCACTAAAGGAGGAGTATTTTCTGGCGTCGAGTAGCCTGCTGTGTGGAAAAGATAAAATTTTCCCATGGAAAACATACTTTTCATGTCCTTTGCTGTGGTTGCGAGTGTATTTCCTCCAGCAGTTCCTCCAGCACTCCGAAGTTACCATTATCTTCACCGTTCATGTATGGCGTGAGCCAGGTAGAGGCAGATGCAAAGGACATTAGGGCGTCATCAAGTGGGTTCTTGAAACTTCCAGATTGTGTTCATGCTGTTAGTGTAGCTCCAGATTAGTGAAGCGCCTTATCTCTTTTGGTTAGTTAAAGTCTCTCCAATGGTAAATCCTCTAATAGTAAATCATCTCTCGCTAAAGAGTATATCGTTGAACTTAGCAATGCGCATCGATCTCATCGTACTTTGGATATATACACCCACTCGATAATATATATGAAGCTCCGTGCTGTCTGCAATCTTAGAAAAGGTTTATTTCCCATCAATTTCCAAAGTCCGCACATTTGAAGACCAAAATACCAAATGCTACGTGCATTGGCAGGCCAAAATACAGTTGCCCATCCGAGACGCTTGTCCTTCAGACGTTTAATTGCATTTTTTCAATCGTTTTATCGATATTGGGGCAACGGTTTAAGCATAATAAATGCATATAGATTCCAATGCATACACGTGTGACGTTTTGGAAACTTCTGGAGTTTTGAAGAACCCTCTTCAATTGTACTCTACTGATCTGTACTAAATTGATTCAATTGTACTCAAAGATCTGGTTGAGCATTCTAATAGTTTTTCGTTGTCTTCTGTGTCCGCCGTAAAGTATGCAATATTTTTTTAAAGCAGGTACCAAAACCATGAAATATGGCGATTGAAGTCATAAGATTTCAGCTTTTGGGTTATATGTTGTTATTTTTTTACCTTTTTGTCTTAAGTTTTAAAGTTTTAGATAGAAATAAACAAGACTGCAGGAGTATTCCAAAATAAATGCTCTAATCCTCACTGAAAATGCAATCTAGCACAAATTTTGTCGTTTCATATGTATATATATATATACATATATACATGTATACATATATACATATATAGATATATACATATATAGATATATACATATATATGTATATATATATATTTTGAGGATATATAAAATATCCCAGCTTAGGGATATTGTATGTAATCTTACAGATTATAATAGATGATGCGTCCGAAAACTAGAACCCGTCAATAAGAAGACAAATGCAGAGAACGCTTCCGCATTCAATTATGTATGTGTAAAAAGAAACCCTGCTCAAAAATATTCGAATATATATATATATTTATATATATATATATATATATATATATATATATATATATATATATATATATATATATATATATATATATATATATATATATATATATATATATATATATATATATATATATTTGTGTGTGTATATATGCACATGCATACATAGGTATATTACAAACGGCATTTATGATTGCAATCCTATGCTCAGGTAATAAGATGCGCTAATATGCATCTTATTAGTCTGATCATTACAGTGTGCAATAAGATTAAATACTTCGCGAAATATTTTCTCTCTGAACATATTCTCACCAAGCAAAGACGAATAATATCAGATCGTTCATAGCATTTACACAAATGCAACTCTCGTACAAAAATTGCTATGACTTCAAGATCGCTCGACGACCAGCTATTGGTCGGTTGCAGCACATCGTCTTGTAAGTTAATAGCGGCACTGCCACTGGCAGCATGCCTGGCGCGCGCGGGCCAACTGCAGCAGCTGTAGATTCACGACCAACAACGGCCGCCAGTGTAGCTGCGGGACGCCACCTACTTGGCCAGGCTGGCTCGAAGCACTCAGGCTTATTGTGATCACGATCCCGAATCACAACGGCTTGTGGTGGCTGTTTTGATATGACTGTGGCTGTGGTGCGGTTGCGTCACCGCAAGCGGTCTGGAGAGAAGTGGTATTTTCTCAGCCGCTGCGTGTCTTTATGCCACGCTCAGAAGAATCGTTCACGCGATAAATTCTGCCGACATTTATGAAAACGTGATAATGGCGACCTTTAGCAGCCGCACTAAATCTGATTTATGTTCTTGCAATGCAGCCGTTCACCTCGCTTCAACGACAAGGGAACTCACACGCTGAATGTTAACGTATCTACCACAGAACTATCCAGGTGCACACTACTGCTTACTGGCAGCTCCTGCATTGCCATGCTTGATAAGCTGAATTGCAAATCGTGTGGTTCGGGGAGAGGGTTACGTGCTGAATATCGTGCAGCACGAGAGACAATTCCCTTAGGTGAGTTTCAGTTACAGTTTCATGAACAGAAGGCAGGCTCGTTCCAAGTATTTGACGGCGAATGGCAGTCTCCGAAACGGCCGGAGGGTCAGCGTTGTGCAAATATCCTACCATGTCCAGTGGCGCCACCAAATGCGACTTTGTCCGACCAGATAACCAAGCAGCAGCTCACTTACGAGGCAGACTCGGATACATGGTCGATGATTCGCGAAACGAACGCATGCCCTCAGATTAAAAGAAATATGTTTCTGTACATTGGCCATGGAGAATAGTTTACCAGCCTTCACACTTCTGACTCCCAAGCAATCCCGTAGCCGTACACCAAGAGGTTCTGCAGATACGGTCAGCGCTGTCCGCCAGATTTGTCGGTGAGTCGCTGACACATTCACCGCTCCATGCAGCCGTCCGACTCTGTGATCTCTTAATCTTCTATGAGGCCGTGTGCTCCTCCCCATCCCTTCTCTCCCTCTCTCTCTCTCTCTCTCTCTCTCTCTCTCTCTCTCTCTCTCTCTCTCTCTCGCCGTCGCTCCATCTCTCCATTCTCGCTCTTTGCTCTCTCTCTCTCTCTCTCTCTCTCTCTCTCTCTCTCTTTCTCGCCGTCGCTTCATCTCTCTATTCCGCTCTTGCTCCCTATGTCGCTCTCTCTCTCTCTCTTTCTCTCTCTCCCCCTCTCTCTCTCGCTCTGGCTCTCGCTCTCTATCACCTTCGCGCTCGCTCGCGTTCTATCGTTCTCTATCGCTTTCGCTCTCGCTCGCGCTCTTTCTCTGTCTCCGTTCCTCGGTTCTCTCATGCCACCTCCGGGTGTTATCACTCGGCCGAACAGCCCACCGGCCACCTGTCGAGTCGCGCCTGCTGCATGGCGTGACTGCGTTACCTCGCCAGCCAGTGGCCCGCTGCTCGGCGTGACTGTGCGCTGCCTCGCCTGCTGGCGGCCACGCCCGCTGCTCGGCGTGACTGTGCGCTGCCTCGCCTGCTGGCGGCCACGCCCGCTGCTCGGCGTGACTGTGCGCTGCCTCGCCTGCTGGCGGCCACGCCCGCTGCTCGGCGTGACTGTGCGCTGCCTCGCCTGCTGGTGGCCACGCCCGCTGCTCGGCGTGACTGTGCGCTGCCTCGCCTGCTGGCGGCCACGCCCGCCGCTCGGCGTGACTGTGCGCTGCCTCGCCTGCTGGCGGCCACGCCCGCGTCGGGATGTGCGCTGCGCCTGCGGCTTCGGCGCTGTCCCCTGGCCACGCCCGCTGCTCGGCGTGACTGTGCGCTGTCTCGCCTGCTGTGGCGGCCACGCCCGTGCTGCTCGGCGTGACTGTGCGCTGCCTCGCCTGCTGGCGGCCGCACCTGTTGCTCGGCGTGACTGTGCGCTGTCTCGCCTGCTGGTGGCCACGCCCGCTGCTCGGCGTGACTGTGCGCTGCCTCGCCTGCTGGTGGCCACGCCCGCTGCTCGGCGTGACTGTGCGCTGCCTCGCCTGCTGGCGGCCACGCCCGCTGCTCGGCGTGACTGTGCGCTGCCTCGCCTGCTGGCGGCCACGCCCGCTGCTCGGCGTGACTGTGCGCTGCCTCGCCTGCTGGCGGCCACGCCCGCTGCTCGGCGTGACTGTGCGCTGCCTCGCCTGCTGGCGGCCACGCCCGCTGCTCGGCGTGACTGCCTCACCTGGTGGCGGCCCGTGACGCGTCACGTCGCTGCTGCACCACAGCCCGGCGGGTACTAGGTCAGTGTGACGCCTGCAACAACACGATCTCCGGTAACCCGAGACGGTAGACAGCCATCAGCCTGGGAGCCCTGAACGATATACATGGTGACAGTCTACCATCCACGCAGGGACAACACTCACGGGCATTGTCAACAGGGGCGGACACAAGGGGAGATGGAACGGTGAGGGTTCGAGGGGCTCGACCCTCCCCTTCCATGGAAAGGAGCTTCTCTGGCAGAGAAGAGGCACCATTTATGTCAGGCTCGAATACACCCACCATTCACACACCCAACAAAATTGTCAATCAAGGACGCCTCTCTCAGAGTAAAAGGCATCCCCTGAGATGAAAAGGTACTCCTAGATGCTCGAATGCATCCACCTCCCAACTCATTGTTCAACGAACTTTTCATCCGAAGGCGCCCCTCCAGGGATTTTTCGCAATAGCGTCCCTTCGAGGAATTGGCGCCCCTCGAATCAATCGCCCCTCTCCCATGCAAATTTCTGGATCCGTCTATGACCATCGGCAGCTCCTTTTCGAGAGCCATTTTTTCGAGACAGAGTTAAATGTTTTAGATAGTTCGCTGCATGATGCTTAGTATGTTCGTAATATCCACAATATCAAGCATCGGTCAGAAAGCATGCCCTAACGTTAACGTTGACAAAAAAGGAGAGCTAGCATTGACCTGATCTTTCAATCTGCAATCGTGCATGTGTTCTGCCACCATGGTAGTAGAGGATGTAGTTATTCCCGAATTTTTCTTCATTTTCCAAGAGGTCGTGCTCTGACCTCGACTGAGAATGAACGTGGTCGGTCCCGTTCTGCGCATAACCAGGGCCGGACCGCTAGTGAGCTTGGCAGGGGCCCGGTGTCGGGCAGCACGTATAGCCCAGGCCGTGTGAGCTCGGCAGGGGCCCGGTGTCGGGCAGCACGTATAGCCCAGGGCCGGACCGCTAGTGAGCTCGGCAGGGACCCGGTGTCGGGCAGCACGTATAGCCCAGGACCTGCCAGCTAGTGAGCTCGGCAGGGGCCCGGTGTCGGGCCTAAGCCCAGGCCCGGCCCGTTGGGGGGCTCGGGAGGGGCCCGGTGTCGGGCAGCACGTATAGCCCAGGGCCGGACCGCTAGTGAGCTCGGCAGGGGCCCGGTGTCGGGCAGCACGTATAGCCCAGGGCCGGACCGCTAGTGAGCTCGGCAGGGGCCCGGTGTCGGGCAGCACGTATAGCCCAGGGCCGGACCGCTAGTGAGCTCGGCAGGGGCCCGGTGTCGGGCAGCACGTATAGCCCAGGGCCGGACCGCTAGTGAGCTCGGCAGGGGCCCGGTGTCGGGCAGCGCGTATAGCCCAGGGCCGGACTGCTAGTGAGCTCGGCAGGGGCCCGGTGTCGGGCAGCACGTATAGCCCAGGGCCGGACCGCTAGTGAGCTCGGCAGGGGCCCGGTGTCGGGCAGCACGTATAGCCCAGGGCCGGACCGCTAGTGAGCTCGGCAGGGGCCCGGTGTCGGGCAGCACGTATAGCCCAGGGCCGGACCGCTAGTGAGCTCGGCAGGGGCCCGATGTCGGGCAGCGCGTATAGCCCAGGGCCGGACTGCTAGTGAGCTCGGCAGGGGCCCGGTGTTGGGCAGCACGTATAGCCCAGGGCCGGACCGCTAGTGAGCCTGACAGGGGCCCGGTGTTGGGCAGCACGTATAGCCCAGGGCCGGACCGCTAGTGAGCTCGGCAGGGGCCCGGTGTCGGGCAGCACGTATAGCCTAGGGCCGGACCGCTAGTGAGCTCGGCAGGGGCCCGGTTCCGACCAGTCCAGTGGTGTTAGAGGTGGAAATTTAATTGATTTTCTCTAGATAAGGTCCGGAGACCCATGTTCAGAGTAACCACCACAAAGAAGAGAACACAAGTTTGTTCTCTAGAACCTTGAGGTGTTGTATTCACGTCTGCCTTTTCCGTTGTGCAATGAGGTCACAATGCCTTCGGCACGCCCCTACCTCCTCTCCCTCACCAGATGCATGGCTTGGTGGTGTTCTCAGATTTTGCTCCGGGACAGAGACGGTCCCTGGCCAGGGGTGATGCCAGCTTTGATGCAGCTCCACTACCTCGTGTGCAGTGTTTCGACGGCGGTGGTGGGCGAGTCACCGAGTAACCGTTCTACTGGAGGTGCGCCTCCGCCGCCCCACCTCGTCACTTGTCTCATCCCCGCCGCGCCGGCCAGCCATGCGACCTGCCTGCTGATGACCGGCCATCGGAGCGCCCGCCCCACCCGCCTCACCCGACTGGCCCGCCTCAAACGTGTACACTGAGCTCAACAGAAGCTTGAACCCGCCTTACTCTGGCTCACCTTTTAACACCCTGTCTTCTCCGCCCCACTGCTGATTCCTTCATACCCCGCCTTACCTCACTGAACCCTGGCCCACGCTGTCCCACTTTGTCTCACTTCCATTTTCTGATCCAGCCTTATCCCGCCTGCGCATCCATAATCTAGCTCACGCATTCTCACCCTTCCTCGCCTTGCCGTGTCCCGCTCTGCTCTGGATCACACCGCCCCCCCCCCTCCCGCTTCGCCCGCCTCGTCTCTCCTCACTCATCCTCACACCATCTCACTCGTCTCGCCCATCCCACCCGCTTCACCTTCCTCACCCTGCCTCACCTTCCTCACCACGGCGGGCTAATTATCAACCGTCGGCACACTTCAATTCTAAATCGTTCCGGTAGACATGTGGAGCGTGAAGATAAACACGGAGCGGTTTATCGCCAATCAACGCACGCCGTGAAATCTCGACCGACCACGCTCAAGTGGATGCAGAGAAAGGACTGCGCATCGAGCTCCGGTGCCGGGAATGGTCTGTCTGCCGTTTGCCCGCTGTCGGCTGCGCGCCCGTGATCAACGCCCCAATGTGTTCCCGACACGTGCAGACCAGAGCGCGGCGACCTGCACCAGTCGTGCGCCGGTCGTCCGCAGGTGACCTTGACCGGTCACGTCCGAACGGCGCCGGAGAGAGGTGGAGAGGTGGTCGGATCCGTCCACTCGGTTGCACATGCCCCGCGGGGTGGCGAATTGTAGCGCACCGCGGCTGCGCCGGCTGCAGCGGGCGCCGCTGGCTCAGGAAATTCCGCAGCTGTGACTAATCCCGGTCCGCCCGGAGGTCTGTCACGTGGTGTCAGCACTCGGTCAAGCTCGCAGTTGCATTGCTCATTCTCTTCTGATGAGCGAGATAAGCTCACACGTGCACGGATTACACAACGTTCCCGGCAGCTTTGCTATCTCGTGGAGCGCTTCTACAATCAACATAGGCACCATTTGCATGAATGAAAGCTGCAAGAAGTAGCTTTGAATGGCTCTGAACCATGTTTTTACCCATTGACTATTGGGGAACAATATAGATTGGAGATAGTGATAACTTTGTATCCAAGTGACAGCTCCCTCAACCAAATGTCCTTGACTGAGCAACGCCAGGGTTCAGTAGCGTTGGCTAATCAACACCAAGGCCCAACAACATTGACGGAGCAACGCTAGGGTCCAATAGCATTGGCGGAGCAACACCAGGGCTCAAAAACATTTTATAGTTCGCCATCCCTGGTGAATGGTTTATTCGACTAGCGAGTTATAAATCGGTACATTCCAAACACCAGTCTTCCTCTTGACGTGATGTGATAATACTGAAGGCCTGAGAAACAATCCGACCAAATGGATGTTCATGTCTTCAATACTTTTAGATAACTTGCAGAGCCACTTAGTTCTTTTTCTGGTCGGAGACCTTGTTCCGCCAAGCATCCACCAATTAGAAGATACTTCTGAGACAGAGTTTTAGTGTGCACCGACGTAAATGATTAAAGCACACGCACTATAAACTGGTCAGTACAAAAAATCGCTTACGTGTTGATTCATGAGCTGCCAAGATAGCATCAGCTAGGCATTCACCAGGCACCCTTTACGATGGCTACTCTGCAGCAGCACATTGTACTGCTACAGTAGCGCAGTAAGAGGCGCGTCCAGGCCGATCAGTGCGTGGCGCGACCACGATTTTGCTAATAAAAGAATAGAACTATACTCAAATCATTTTAACTCAAACCATTCCAAACGCCAAGCCGGCATTTATGTATTGCCGGCACTTTATGTCATGAAGCTCAGGATGTTTCATTTATTTATTTACGTTGCACAAATATCGCTTTCCTTCGCTAGTGAGAGGAGGGGAGGGCCTGGGGTGCTCCTCTGATTGAAGTAGCCGCAGACACACCCGTTGCATTATTGCAATGTGAGACGTATACTGTGAAACACCTTTATTACAGCCAACTCCTCTACAAAGTTAAGCGCCATTAAAAGTACGAATCGCTACCATCTCCGTCTCTGGCTTAAGCATCTCTCCTACACCACCAGTCTGAAGTCTTTTATCTTCCCAACACAGGGCGTGTGAGTTACAACCGGACTTTCCTACACGAGTCACGTGAGGCACCCACTAACATCCCTACACCAGATGTGTGAGGTACCCTCTGACTTTCCAACACCAATCGTGGAAGATGCTCCTTGCTTTTCCTACACCAGCCGTCTCAGATGTTACTTGCATCCCTGACAACAGCCATCCGAGATCCATCTTATCTCACCTGACAACAGCTGCGTGAGATACCTAGTGTCTCCCTGACACCAGTTGTGTGAGATACATATTGTCTCCCTGACACCAGTTGTGTGAGATGCCTAGTATCTCCCTGACACCAGTTGTGTGAGATGCCTAATATCCCCCTGACACCAGCTGTGTGAGATGCCTAATATCCCCCTGACACCAGTTGTGTGAGATGCCTAGTGTCTCACTGACACCAGTTGTGTGAGATGCCTAGTATCTCCCTGACACCAGCTATGTGAGATGCCTAATATCCCCCTGACACCAGTGTGTGAGATGCCTAGTGTCTCCCTGACACCAGTTGTGTGAGATGCCTAATATCCCCCTGACACCAGCTGTGTGAGATGCCTAATATCCCCCTGACACCAGTGTGTGAGATGCCTAGTGTCTCCCTGACACCAGTTGTGTGAGATGCCTAATATCCCTCTGACACCAGTTGTGTGAGATGCCTAGTGTCTCCCTGACACCAGTTGTGTGAGATGCCTAGTATCTCCCTGACACCAGCTGTGTGAGATGCCTAATATCCCCCTGACACCAGTTGTGTGAGATGCCTAGTGTCTCCCTGACACCAGTTGTGTGAGATGCCTAGTATCTCCCTGACACCAGCTGTGTGAGATGCCTAATATCCCCCTGACACCAGTTGTGTGAGATAACTAGTGTCTCCCTGGCACCAGTTGTGCGATGTGTCTCTTGTCTCCCTGACACCAGTTGTGTGAGATACCTAGTGTCTCCCTGACACCAGTTGTGTGAGATACCTATTGTCTCCCTGACACCAGTTGTGTGAGATACCTAGTGTCTCCCTGGCACCAGTTGTGCGAGGTGTCTCTTGTCTCCCTGACACCAGTTGTGTGAGATACCTAGTGTTTCTCCCTGACACCAGTTGTGTGAGATACCTAGTGTCTCCCTGGCACCAGTTGTGTGAGATAACTAGTGTCTCCCTGGCACCAGTTGTGTGAGATGCCTAATGTCTCCCTGACACCAGTTGTGTGAGATGCCTAGTGTTTCCCTGACACCAGATGTGTGAGATACCTAGTGTCTCCCTGACACCAGCTGTGTGAGATGCCTAGTGTCTCCCTGACACCAGTTGTGTGAGATACCTAGTGTCTCCCTGACACCAGTTGTGTGAGATACCTAGTGTCTCCCTGACACCAGTTGTGTGAGATACCTAGTGTCTCCCTGACACCAGTTGTGTGAGATACCTAGTGTCTCCCTGACACCAGTTGTGTGAGATGCCTAGTGTTTCCCTGACACCAGATGTGTGAGATACCTAGTGTCTCCCTGACACCAGTTGTGCGAGGTGTCTCTTGTCTCCCTGACACCAGTTGTGTGAGATACCTAGTGTCTCCCTGACACCAGTTGTGTGAGATGCCTAGTGTCTCCCTGACACCAGTTGTGTGAGATGCCTAATGTCTCCCTGACACCAGTTGTGTGAGATGCCTAGTGTTTCCCTGACACCAGATGTGTGAGATACCTAGTGTCTCCCTGGCACCAGTTGTGCGAGGTGTCTCTTGTCTCCCTGACACCAGTTGTGTGAGATACCTAGTGTATCCCTGACACCAGTTGTGTGAGATGCCTAGTGTCTCTCTGACACCAGTTGTGTGAGATGCCCAGTGTCCCCTTGACACCAGTTGTGTGAGATGCCTAGTGTCTTTCTGACACCAGTTGTGTGAGATGTCTAGTGTCTCTCTGACACCAGTTGTGTGAGATGCCTAGTGTCTCTCCTGACACCAGTTGTGTGAGATGCCCAGTGTCCCCTTGACACCAGTTGTGTGATATGTTTCGTGGTTCCCTGACACCAGCTGTGTCAGATGTCTCTTGTCTCCCTGACACCAGTTGTGCGAGGTGTCTTCTTATCTCCCTGACACTAGTAATGTGAGATGTCTCTTGTCACTCGACACCAACCGACTGAGGCGTCATCTGTCTTGTCTACCCCAGCTGTCTGTCTGAGGTAGCCCTTGTCCCACCTGACACAAGACGTCTGAAGTGCCTTTGTCTTCCCGACACTAAACGTTTGAGGTGCCTCGGTCTTGCTGATACTAGCCGTCCGAGGTGTCTCTTTCCTCCTTGACACCGATTACCTGAGATGTCTCCTGTCTTCCTGACACCAGCCATCTGAGATTCTCTTGCCTGCTTGACGTCCACTGTTCATCGACCCTACGGGTCAATCGAGGGTGTCGATAGTCGAACAGCAATAAATAATCAAATAAACACAATGCAGCATGGTCAGTTCAAATGAACTCATTTACCCCGCCCTTGATTACAATTTCCTGATAAGCATTTAAATTTTGATATCAACTACTATTGCCTTTTTAAGTACATTGGAAGATGGAGACTGAGCTGAACATATGTCAATTGTGCATAATTTCTACAAACATATTACACATGCATAGAAATAAGGTAAAACAAGTGGAATATATTAAGAGCAATTCACAATGCTTTGTTTTCCTGAATAGCTCTGCATCATGTGCAGGATGGGAGTTGGCAAATTGGAGATTCTAGGCCATAGTCGGATATGACCTAATGTCACAGGGTAATTTGTTGAAATAAAGTAGCGGAAAGGAAAATAATGCGCCAGTGGCTGATTGTACTTTTCGTTTCTTCCACATAATTTAAACTAAGCATGTATGCTACAACACATCTGAAACATGTACGTTTATGTCTGTCAACAATGTACTTCAATCTACCGATAAAAACTGCCAAAAATGTTCAGTCCTGATCCGTTAGTAAATTATATCGTCATAGTTTTGAAGGATGCATAACCATGCAAACCTTCAATTCTGCATCGTTTTGACCATGCAGACCTTCAAATTCGTCGTTGCTTCTTTTAAATGAATACCGCAATACATGATCATGCAACATGAAAGCAACATACTTTTTATTTTTTATTTTGTGTAGTACATTTCTATCAAGCCAGTTATTCGACTATTGAGTAATAAATCGGCGCATTCCAAACGCCAGCATTCCGCTTGACGTGCTGTCAATATACTGAAGTGTGCTGTTAATGATAAACTGACAAACAATTAGACGAAATACATGTTGATGTCCCTAATAATTTTAGATGAAATGCAGAACCACTGAAAGTTTTGTTTTCTGTCGGAGTTCACTGATCGAAGTGCG
The DNA here is from genome assembly GCA_034440575.1 of Imbricaverruca yamaguchii. Lineage (NCBI taxonomy): Eukaryota > Metazoa > Arthropoda > Thecostraca > Neoverrucidae > Imbricaverruca > Imbricaverruca yamaguchii. Next base: position 3,499,948 of record JAOTOL010001645.1, on the reverse strand, counting down.
TGATGCTCTTCACGAAAGTTGATTCACGTCTAAAATGTTTTGATTGAAACCGATTCCAATCCTTCTTCACAGAGTTTTCCCAGGAAAAGTGAATTTTGTTCTGATGGAACACAAATAATCCGTTCAGAATCATATAATTTGCAATCGGTGGAAATAGTCGATAAGTGATTAACCAGTGACCTTTTATTTAAAAGCTGGTTGAGCGGCTCACTGCCGCATTTTCTCACGGCAAAAACGAAGAGCGAGACCGTGATGAACTATAAAATGATCTTCGTGGTTCTAGAAATGAGAGCAAATATCAGTACGCAAAATACACTTCGGTAGTGATCAACAGAAACTGGGAAACAATGTGAAGATAGATAACAGCGGGACGATTATCCTGCAGACAACAGACAAAGGTATTTTCCGAAGAAAAAAACACCCATGTCCGGGACCAAGAGAATGCGTCGTCATCATCCAGATCCTGGTCAGCGATGTGTGCAGGACGACGTTGGTTGAAGATTACGCAGCTCATTCACCGTGACCTTGACCAGCGCATTGGTCGAATGCGAGCCATCGGTCTTGTCAGCCAGCAGCCTGCAGGGCTCTGAGACTAAATGTGTTACGTCGACATGTCTTCGGTCCGTTCCCTGGGCCAGTAACACATGGTGTCCAACACCAGCGGCGGTGGCGGCGGTCCCACAGACAGACACACACAGCAAGGGATTGCGATGCGATACGCTACGTTGCCATGTCACCGGTCCGTTCCCTGGGCCAGTAACACAGGGTGTCCAACACCAGCGGCGGTGGCGGCGGTCCCACAGACAGACACACACGGCAATGGATTGCGATGCGATACGCTACGTTGCCATGTCACCGCGCCGTTCCCTGGGCCAGTACCGCAGGGTGTCCAACACCAGCGGTGGTGACCGTCCCGCATAAACACAAACAGCAAGGAATACATATGGCGATACACCAGCTCGAAGCATACACGAACAAACTTCACTCGAGTATATCTGAAATTTCGTAGTCTTCATTGAGTTTTATCGGACCAAAGCAACGCTTCGACGAATATTGTGTCCAACGAGTCTCCCCGTACATGTCAACGGCACACACTGTAACTTTTCCATAAGCATCAATCATTTAGGTTAGCATCGGTCAGGGCAGCACTCATTAGGGTGGCATATACGCTTAATTAGAGCACCGGATCTGCCCACATACCTTGTCAAAGAGTACCGTCAACATGAACGGTCCGAGCGAGACGTCATTGGCATACCTCGATCGGATGCAGATCAATTCACACCATTATGGTAAAATAAAAGTCGAAGGTAGCAGCTGATCAAACAACGTAAGCGCGGCTGCGGCTGCGCACCATTGCCTGGCCGTGGCTGATAATAAACCGAACAGCTCACTTTTACGGCTGAATGTCGTGAGCAATTTCGATCCCAGTCGGGTCTCCCAGTCGGCCACGAAACGGCCGGGTCACCATGTCGATGCAGCTGCTGCACTCCTCACCGTGCTTGCTCTGCGTCGTTATTCTGAACACGTCATGTGCCACCGTGCATCCTCATGTATCAATGACACGAGCAGCTAATGTACAGCAGCTAGTACACACTATACAGCAGCTAAGCCAACTATAGCATTATTGCTATAGTTGCTGCTACTGGACTCTACCAGGCGGTGGCGTGGGTCAGCATTGGAGCCAAATGGAGAGAGGAGCAGAGGAGACGATTGTACGGGCAGCGCAGCTTTCGCAGTGGTGTTGAACTTATTCTATGCCTGCTGATAACCATAATGTGATTTTTATCACCCGCGTCAGATGTTACGGCACACGATTGGAATCTCTAGACGCCATGTGGCACGAATAAGAGTCACGTTGTACGAGGTTCATACATCGCATAAATCTCGGTGTGTGATATCGACACCTCGGGAATTAATGTCATGCACGCCATTAACCTTCGGGCTCAAGAGAACATCACATCTTTTGTATCACGGAGAGTAGTCTCAGAAAGGGCGTTAAATCGGTTGTAATCTGCTGCACTTCAGTACAAATGCTAATATGGCGCCACGAATCAGCACTTCTGTCGATATATTTGATCCATCTTGTGTGTATGGTAAGCAAAAAGGCGTTTCGATATATTTTTAAGTCAGTTTTCTGCAGTGAACATTCTATAGTGACGAGAAGGAAATATATTTGAATTTCAGTGTTTGGTCACTGGGAGCTCCGATTATAGATTGCGCGAACCACCCATGCCTATATGAACCACGAAAGAACATTACTCAATTGAATGCTGGATCAACATCAAGCGACATAAGTGATATTTACCGGTAAGTCGACGCAGCTTGAAGAGGATTGTTTCTGATGCATACCCATAGCTGGGGCTATTAGCTCGGCACGGTTAGAAAGAAGGGTGCTACCGTGCAGTTGCATCACATCAAATATTCCTTAAACATGGTGTACGTTCCCTCTACTGCTCATTATTACATTTGTATGGTTGTACGCCGCAGGTGCTGCAATATGAAAACGCATCTTGTGTTATCACCTAATATATCATATAGCATAGATATACAAGAATATAAAATTACTGCAATTGCCAACATGGATATAATCAGGGATGCGGAGCCGGGAAATTTTTGGACGGCTCCCGGCTCCGACTCCGACTCCGGCTCGGAGTAAAATGTCCCGGCGGCTCCGGCTCCGGCTCCGTACATCCCAAACGCGATAGATCCATTAAGTAAGAGCTAGGGGATCTATAAAAGTTAGCCGCGACCACTCAGGGGCGCAAACTTCAGACAATTATAAGCAACTTTCCAATATAAACCCTGTATCTCTCTTTATACTAGGTGTAATGTGCTCATTTCACGTTTGCCAATTTTGTTTAATTTACGCCTCTTTCGGAGTCGGAGCCGCCATGCTTTTGAAGGCTCCGGCTCCGACTCCGGCTCCGAGTAAAATGTCCCGGCGGCTACGGCTCCGGCTCCGGCTCCGGACAAAATGTTCCGGCTCCGGCTCCGGTTCGGGCTCCGCATCCCTGGATATAATCTGATAATTGGCATGATCGATTACAACACCAAACTTCATCATAAACACTACCTTGATCTGAAACCCAGCTTTGCTTCGCAGAACTTGACGTGAATATTGAACAGTCAACGATATATAAAATATATATATATATATATATATATATATATATATATATATATATATATATATATATATATATATATATATATATATGTGCATGGAGGTGTACGTGATCCGCGCACAGATTCATCCATCATGCATCACTGACACTCAAGCCGTCGTGCTGCGACCCCTGGCTGTGACAGAAATATGATATCCGGTCTGATTAAACGCCAGTGATTGTTTCCGATTGGCAGGGTCCTGGTGGCACCGCCCTCGTAACCAGGGTTACGACACAGCCAATCACAGCAGGTTTTACCCCGACAGCACGTTGGTTTTTGTGTCATGACTGTCACTTGAATGGATCATATTGAGATATATTCTAATTAGATCAGGCAAGTGGCTGAAAGGCGACAATGCCCAATTTGGAGACTTAGCTCTAGCTGGCCTGGAATGCTACTAAATGATATGGAATGTACGCAATCATTTCATTCATCTCGCATTGCCCGTTGTGTCGGTAGCGTAGGAGCTATTTTCAAGCTTGGGAAGGGGACATTCGGAGTTGCAGAGGCAAGCATGTAGGCAATATTTTCGTCAAGTGTCATGGGTACGTTGATAATGAAATGTCACTTAGCAAACGCGAAGTTATTTGAATATGAACATGAGCTGCACACCTAACTAACCGAAGGAAATCAATTTCGATGCATTTAAGGCAAGCTTCTGGGAATTTATTCAACCTGAAATCAGAGGCGGATAGAGGGGTGTCACGGGGTTCATCTCCCCACACACTAATGGAAGGTGGAATCCCTCCGGGATGGCTCGAGTGCACCCTATCCCCGTTCAACGTTTTTTTTAGCTAGAGGCGCCCTCGGAGAGGAACGGGGCCTCCTTGGAGGCGAATGACACCCTCCTGGGAGGAAAAGGGAACCCCGCATGTACTCAAGTACACCCATCGCCCCGGTCAACGGATTTTCAGCCACGGACGCTCCTCCGATGAAATGGCGCCCTTTCTGAAGACAAGTGCACCCCATGACAATCTATGGATGCATCCCTGCTTCGTTATTTAGTTAGTTAGTTAGTTAGTTAGTTAGTTAGTTATTTTGGCTTTAGGGTGCATCGACCACACATTTCTGCTTCGAATGATGCAAAGTGGTCGGTACGAACCCTCTGGATATCCAAAACTGAGCAGGCTAGAAAACTAACGTGCAGCTTGCTACAAGATTTCGCCACTGACATCAAACAAACCCTGTGGATTCATTCATTGACCTCAGAGGCGAGGTCAAAGGTCAGATTTTGTTAAGAGTTGATGTTTGCAGAGTTAAAAATAGTTCTTTTTAAAAACAAATTTCATGCAGGAATACCTACCAAAATGCTCCTTCGGACCCTGCCAGAATAATTTCGTACCATACGTAGAGTGCCGGCATATATATAATGTATCATATCAGATCAAAGCTTTGATTCCACTTTCCAAACTTCGCTCGAAATTCACATTTTTGTCACATTTCCAGGGTACAAGTGGCTGCTAGATTCGCATTTAGCGTTCAAAATCACACCAGAATACTCCCAGAGTCGAACGGGGTTATCCAAGGCCATCTTACGTCAATGATTTTGGATACTCTCTATACTTCAATGAACTCGAATTTCCTTGTACAGGAGAAAAAAGTCCACATTTCTCCTAGAACCACCTATGCCGTCGTTTGGTCATTCTTGTTTCGCATGGTTAAAATTTATCTGGCCAGTGTCACTTTTGACCTGACCTGGGAGCGTATTTAAGGGTCCGATTACGATGTCCGGCATGCCAACCAACAAATCATGTCCCGAATTGCAAGTGCATCCCTGTTTTTTTTTATTGGGTGGGGGGGCTTTTATGCGCAAGTCTCTGAACGTGATGGTGTACATCACTTGAAAATATCTGATTTCTCGAAATACTTACGTTAGCCTGACATAGGAGGTTAACGGTTCACCTCATGAGGGCATTTGAGTTTAAGGGCGTTTCACCTCATGAGGTCATGATGGATGTCATTAGGTAGAACTTGCGTTAAGCAAAATTAAGTATCAAGCCCAGTTAGAAATGGAATGGAAAATGGTGACCCCCCTGCCGGTGGGGGAAGATGACGGGATGCTCTCGCTAGCCGAGGGTTAAGGTGCTTGAACTGGGCTGAGTCAAATTCAGATCATCACCTCGTCTCAATGCAGTTTTCCTTAATGTACATTGAACATTTTTCATCAGCAAAGCATACACGATACACTCAAAAGGCAAAGATGAGTGTACGGACAAATAATAGAAGAAAAATATAAAAATACAAAATGCGACCATGTCAGATCAACAGGTAAAATGAAGGTTGAGCCAGGTTTACCCAGAACATTTTTTTAAAACAGGAATATGTGGAATGACAAATTTTGCACTCTCTAAGCGTTCCAAATCTCACATCAGTATCAGGTAAGATAACTGAGATATGACTTAAACCTTTCCCAGAATACGTGTATTCCAGGCGCTCTAAAGGCTAACGAATGGGCCATTACACGATGCAAACTGCTGAGTCAGGATAATTTCGCACGCCAAGTTCATTTGTGATGTGATCGGGGTTCACACATTCTCTAAATATAGTACCTTTTCGAAAAATTTAGGAAACGTATAAAAACCGAAATCTGTCCTTTGGGGCCCAGGGAGTGGGAAGCATTTGCATTGTTTTGGCAACACCCATCTTTTACGTCATCTTCAACAATTATCACATATGTCCAGGTATTCCGAGCTTCACAGGATTGATTGTCCCACCTTTGCCCGCGTCACCTGTATTAGATTACATCATCAGTCTGCGCATCAGCATCGAAGCACGAAAGGCACGACTGACTGCACGACGTGACCTGTTTGGCCTGATCTGCAAGGTCAACCAGAATATATAGATACAACAGGCTACTCGAAAAGTATAAGGGCGTAGCTGCATCACGCCGTCTGCCGCAGGTTCAAATCTTGTTCGGAACAGAAATTAGCGGAGGGTCATATTGATTCTCCGCACCGCGAGGGGTACACAATTATGCCACATTGCGAGGTTTAATGGACCTAGATTATTGTTAGAAGCCAATCGTGCACCACACCACTATTTGTGCTCATTATTAATGTCAACGGATCCAGGACTGAAAAGTCGAGGCATGGTTTCAATGGTTTCAACACCAGGGAGGGTAGCTTTTCCGTATATAACCCTCCTGTTTCTACGTCTGTGTCTGATTTTAGTTGTCCACCTATTCCGGATTGGAAATCCATGCAAAGAAAGAAACGGAGGAAATATGGAAATGGCCAGGCTCCCTCCCTGTCCCACTGACAAACTGCGACTGCGCCACAATTGCCCGGGCACGGCGCCGACTGTGCCACAATTGCCAGGACACGGCGCCGACTGTGCCACAATTGCCCGGACACGGCGCCGACTGCGCCACAATTGCCCGGACACGGCGCCGACTGCGCCACAATTGGCCGGACACGGCGCCGACTGTGCCACAATTGCCCGGACACGGCGCCGACTGTGCCACAATTGCCCGGACACGGCGCCGACTGTGCCACAATTGGCCGGACACGGCGCCGACTGCGCCACAATTGGCCGGACACGGCGCCGACTGCACCACAATTGCCCGGACACACCGCCGACTGCGCCACAATTGCCCGGACACGGCGCCGACCAATTCCACACGGCGCCGACTGCGCCACAATTGCCCGGACACAGCGCCGACTGCGCCACAATTGCCCGGACACGGCGCCGACTGCAAAGCACGCTGGGCCAGGTACGGCCCATAACCAGCTCAAGTCGTAACAGGTTACGGACTTCGAGCTGATGAATGCGTCATATCATCTCTGGTGCTGAAGCCGTTGCTGGTGTGATCCCACAGCGATCCCGAGCACGCGAAAGGTCACCGCCCGTTGGCGTGGTACGTGAGAGTTCACATGGCCACCGACTGTCAAGGCTGCACGGCCACTGACCCGACCATGGAGAGGTCGCAAGGTCACTGGACGTGAGGTCACACGGTCACTGCCCGTGAGACGACCGTGGAGTCGCACTGTCACACGGTCACTCGGCCACTGCTTCGGGCGCCAACCGTAAAAGGTCACACGAATATTGGGTGTGAGAAACCACACGGCCACTTGTGGAAGAGGGAGGGAGGGTGTGTTTTGAAGGGGGTGCAATCACTGTTATGACCTGGCATAAGTCCCCCGGCCATTGGCCAGGATACCACATGAGAGATCAAACGACCAACGACTGTGGGAAGTCACACGGCCACTAATCACCAGCGTTCACGCAGCCACTAACTGTGAGAGGCCACTAGCCGTGAGAGCTGGCGTGGGCACCAGCCGACAGGCCACAGCAGGTGGTCGCGGCGCTCGGCGTCGTCACGTGATCACGAGCAGTTCGGCCCTCACCACAACACCCAACACCTTCGCTATTCCACTTGCTCTACGCTCATGACGAAACACGCCACAAGCAGTTCACATGGCACCGTGCTCCAGCTTGACCTACGTGCGGTCACACCGAGGCATAGGCGCACCGGAGGGGGGGGGGGCAGGGGGCTCGGCCCCCCATGAGGCCAAAGTGCCCTTTTGGCCAAAAGTGCCCTTCTGACCGAAAAGTGCCCTCTTGGCCGGAATGTCCCAAATTTAGCCCAAAAATCGCCTTATGTGCCCCACCTGTGCCAAAGGTGCCCTTTTGGCCCAAAACTGCCCTTTTGGCCAAACATTTTGTTTCCCCCCCCCCCCCCCCGTCAACAGACCTTCCAGTGTGCCCGAGACGCAAAGTGCCCTTTTGGGGCTGGTCAGGTGCCCTTTTGGAGCCGGCCAAGTGCCCTTTTCGGTCCGGACCCCCCATGGAAAAATCCTGGGTGCGCGCCTGCACCGAGGACACGCGTCATCACTCGTGCACGCGCCACCACCCAAACGGGTCCATGCGTGGGCCGGCGACGTGAAATGAACACACACACACACACGCACGCACACACACACACACACACGCACGCACGCACGCACGCACGCACGCACGCACGCACGCACGCACGCACGCACGCACGCACCACGACACACACACACACACACACACACACACACACACACACACATATACACACGCGTACGCACGCCCACACACATGCACATACACACACACACACGCTCACACTATACACGCCCACACAATACTTCACACCTACACCTGCACCTATGCGTACACTTACACCCCAATACACATACTCTCCTCCACTGGTGGGTCATACACCAGCTACCTATTCGGTTGACTCCAGTGGATCTTGCTGTCCATAAGTCAAGACGGCCCTCAGGGACCCACCAGCGGATCAATGCTGCTCGTTCATTTTTCAATGACCTATTGTTTCCTACCATACGCAGAATACGCTACGATATAAGGCCCCTACGCTAACGACACCCGGCCCATACTCGGCAACCACAAATCCTAGCCGAGAGAGGGGGCTGATGTACTTGAACGAGGAAAGCGCGTTACTCGGCCGTCCGACGCTCCAATAACACTATAATGTCCTTTTAGAGATTCGCTTCAACTTAACATCCGATCTACTGCATGTCCCTATCCAGATCCATGCACTCCCTGCCGTCCAAGTAGCGTGTATCCGTGCGGTGCTGCTGGCTGTCGCCCCAGTCAGGTCCACAGGTCGTGGCGGGACTCGCCACTCACTTGCGAAGCGACGGCCGCGTTAGTACTGTACCGGCTGCTCCTGGTCGGCCAAATATACAAGCACTTGCTTTGATTCTGTGGGAGCGTACCATGTGTTCTTCTCTATCCCCCTCTCCCCTACAGTCTGCTTCGCAGAGCATGCCCAGCACACGCAGCCGTGACCACAGCGGCTGACGCGCACGCTCTGGTGGCAGCACAGGGCCGCATCTGCCGCGCGCCCATCTGGCAGTACAGGGCCGCATCTGCCGCGCGCCCATCTGGCAGTACAGGGCCGCATCTGCCGCGCGCCCATCTGGCAGCACAGGGCCGCATCTGCCGCGCGCCCATCTGGCAGCACAGGGCCGCATCTGCCACGCGCCCACCTGGCAGTCACGCAGCAAACGCCTCTCGTGCACAGCTGCTGTGGCCGCAGCCAGCTCCAAGGACACGTCACCGCCTCCCAATCATGAGAGTTGCTGAGGCCACTGGAGGCGGCTCACGACCGGTGGCGATTGCCTTTTTGTGCTTTAAATGCGTACGCGCTGCAAAGTGACTCGGCTTTGGGTATAACGGCTCGGCGTTGATATTTTGCGCTTCATGTGTACCACTAACCGAGCGGAGTATCCATATAGATAACATTTAACCTATCATAAGGACACGCTCATCGCAGTAGTTCTTTTCAAGTATTCGCACCTAATGTTCACGGATATGGTCAGTAGTTCTGGTCAAGCTGTCAGCGTCCGTGCAGCACCAGTGAGCGATAACAACCCAGCGTTTTGTCTCCACGAATTTAGAAATAGAGCGGTCGAGGTTCGTCCACGATATTTTTGCTGACGGTGTGATTCCAGATACTGTACCTACATCATGCCGGCGGCTTCTGCTTGCCCTATGCCCACATTTATTTGGCTCCAATAACGGCACCTCATCCCAGATACATCAACAGGCTATGCTAGGCGAGCCGTAGCATGGAAGCGGCTACGGCTCGCCTGTTGCCCTCCTCTCCCCTGCTTTTCTAACGACACACCATTCCAGATACTGCAGTTACTGCTCCGCCTCTTCCCCGGCTCTCCTGATGGCACCGCGCACCGGTGCTATTACGCTAGTGTTGGTTGGTTATTTGGGCTTAGGGGCGCATCGACTGCTTCGGTCATACAGCGCCCAATTACGCTAGTGTTGCACATCCACCGAAATTAACGATTACGATAGCAGCGCCGATGTGGCGCTCTGGGCCTACACGCCATCTATTAAACCGGTAAATCGCCCCTCTGAACCTGCAAGCCATTTATTAAACGGGCAAGCTAGTTGACAGGTCGTCCGCTAAGGTGTAAGGTAACCCGCCATCCACCACGCAGACTGTGAGAATAGCCAAGTTCCATAGGCTACACCCGAGTATCGAACCATCGTACCTGGGTTTACGGCACCGCCACCACCGCGCTTACATCCACAGGAAAACGACTATTGATCGTAGTGTATATATTACCACATGGACCGGCAACGATGCAAGACCTCTCCGCTGGCTCTCAACGGTTCACGCGTGTGCAGTGGCACTGTGGGTCTTAAATCAGCCACTGCCCACTAACATAGCGGTACAAATATACCTCCAGAGTGGAGAGGGGAAAACAACAATGGTATTTTGGTACAACACCTATCACGCCACCACTGTCGTTGCTCCGACAGAAAGGTTGCCTCAGAGAAGCCAGTGTTCGCGTGTGAAGAGGCCGGTAATGGTCACGATTTGCACGCAACCGCTGTTGTTAGATAGTGCAGAAGAGCCGTGATCACAACCTTATTTTAGAGGACATTAACAAATGGACGGTGCCACTGACGGATGACACGAGATAAAAACATCGCTGATAGACCCCCAGTCCCCTCCGCCACACACCCAGCTACTTCGGTACGAGTCGGCAGACGCGCTGTGTTTGACCTGTCACCTCAGCAGCAGCTCCCACAACAGTTATGGCGGGGACCGGGACGTGGGATAGTCGGAGACACACCGCCTCAGCAACAGCCTCCACACCAGTTATGACGGCGACCGGGAGGTGGGACAGTCGGGGACACTCCACCTCAGCAGGAGCCCCCACATCAGTTATGACGGGGACCGGGGCGTGGGGTAGTCGGGGACACTCCACCTCAGTAGCAGCCCCCACACCAGTTATGGGGGGGGCGGGACGTGGGATAGTCGGGGACACTCCACCTCAGCAACAGCTCATTATGCAGTGTCGCCGCCACCCGTTGACCTACGAGGGCGGATTGGCGTGGTCACAGACAGCCGGCGGCCCCTCCGCATCGCCACCACACAGAGTGGCACATTGGCACCACCACCACACGTCAATACAAGCTAGAGAAAGCATCGCTGTGTGACCACAGTTTCACGGAAATAGCGCGAGGCGCTGGCAGAAGACGGCCACGTTGCCACAGAGCAAGTCAGATGCAGGGGACACACCACTACCGTAGAGAAAAGCGCAGGTGACCGCAGAACAGCATAAGATCACCCGTGGCGTGGCAGATACTGCACGAACTCCCACGGAGCAGGGTGGACAGCCCAGCGGAGAACAGCTGATGACTGACTGGGCAGTGGTCAGGACACAACACAGGCTATTCTCCTCGCAGCTCGCGCCGCAGTCGAGTCTGACCGAACAGGAAGCGGCACACGCGATCCACTACGTAGGAGAGCACGATGTCGGCCGTCAGCACCTGCACCAGCACTGTGCGGAACTGTGGAACAGCCGGATGGTCAGTTATGTATTCACCTGCACCAGCACTGTGCGGAACCGTGGGACGGCAGGATGGTCAGTTATGTATTCACCTGCACCAGCACTGTGCGGAACCGTGGGACGGCGGGATGGTCAGTTATGTATTCACCTGCACCAGCACTGTGCGGAACCGTGGGACGGCCGGGATGGTCAGTTATGTATTCACCTGCACCAGCACTGTGCGGAATCGTGGGACGGCAGGGTGGTCAGTGATACATACACCTGCACCAGCACTGTGCGGAATCGTGGGACAGCCGGATGGTCAGTTATGTATTCACCTGCACCAGCACTGAGCACTGTGCGGAACCGTGGACGGCAGGGTGGTCAGTATAACACCTGCACCAGCACTGGAACTATATTCGCAGTGCGGAACGGCGCAGGGTGGTCAGTATAATACACCTGCACCAGCACTGTCGGAATCGTGGGACAGCCGGATGGTCAGTTATGTATTCACCTGCACCAGCACTGTGCGGAACCGTGGGACGGTGGGATGGTCAGTGATAATGGTGATGGTCACTGTAGGACGAGAGGGCGATGAATGATATATTGTGTGCGAGTCACGGACGGTTGCACCAGCTCGTGGGGCAAGTGGAACCGTTGCAATACAAAACTACACACATTGATTAATTCGGGTTGGGCTTAGGGGCGCATCGACTGCTTCGGTCATACAGCTAATTCATCAATTCCACCAAAAACAAATATACTCATTCAAAAAAGAGTATCAGGCCGAGTGCAAGGGAAAACATCACTTGAACATACTAACCCCCCCAAAAAAATCTCCCAAAAGGTCCGGGAGGGACCAAATAGGCGATACAAGTCATCCAAGCATGGACAAAAATTGTACCACCGGAAATAATGACCACCGAAGAACACAATCGCCTTCACAAACATTTTTGTTTTTCCAAGTGTGTTGTGATCAAACGATCTTGAAAATTCGTCACTGTAAATGCAACGTTGGGAAGTGTGCTCGATAGTCAACAAAAGGATTTCGGAAATACTTCTTTCAATTTCGGCTATGGGGATCGAAGGAAAAAAAATTCCAGACCGCAAGTTGGCAGAACGATGATCGCATGGCACCCTGCTCAGATAACACGCGTGTCCCAATGTCGTCTCAACGGCATCCCCCTGCCCGGTGGGATGTGTGCGGTGAGTCGTAGCGCATACTCACGTCCGGAGGGAACTCCACCACCGAGAACTGCTGGTTGAGGTCGGGCATGACGCCCAGCGCCAGTGTGAACACCACCACCAGCGAGCCGACGATGCTGTACAACAGCGGCCGGTTCTCCGACAAGCTCTCCATGAACGGGTGCCCCTGCAACCACAGTACACGTAAACCGGCGTCGGCGACCACATCACACGCAAACGGTTGTAGGCACCAGGCATTACTCGCAGATGGTTGTCGGCAACCTCATTACTCGCAAACGATTTCCCTCGAACCACATTGCTGGTAAAAGGTTGTCGGCGGCTACATTACTCATGAACGGTTGTCGGCAGCTACATCACTCGCCAACGTGCGTCCATGACATCACACCACTTGTAAGCTGGAGGCCCGTTCTCAGATTATTCACCAGCATAGGGCACCACCGGGACGTTGGACGAGCGACGGCAATATGGGCTCTTCTGTCGGTAGCACAGGATCAAGCACCACACCGCAACAGGACGCTTGCGGACCGACCTCAATCGCGCTGTAAAATAGCAGCCTATGAAGACAAGCACTTCCCTGGGTCGAATTTTCACAGAAGTACAAGATTCAGAAATTAGAAATTGGTCAAATATATCTTGAAAATTCGGCACTGTAAATGCAACGTTGGGGACGGGGTGGCCGAGTGGTTAAGGTGTTGGGCTCTGGGTACCAAAGGTCCCGGGTTCGACACTCGCACCGCTTCGGACATTTCCCAATTCCGCGGTCCACCGGCGAAACAGTGCAGGCGGTGCCATTAGCCGTGAATGTGCATAAAGTGCGTCGTGAATCACCCAACAAGCAAACAAGCAACTGCAACGTTGGGAAGTGTGTTCTACAGTTCACTAGAGGATTTCGGAAATAGTACCTCCAATTTCGGCCATGTGGATCGAAGGAAAAAACTGCCCCAGTTAAACTATGCAACAACCTTGCCGAAATGGGGCTCAACGGCCGAATATGATGTCCGCATTTCAAACTTCAATGTTGCGTGTCGAATTATAAAATTAGCATAGGAGCCACGCTGTATCACGGCCCTCTTCGTCTCACAACTTTTCTGCCCAACATATGCCGCACACGGCCATTGAAAACGTCTCACTCCATCGGACTGACACCAGCCACACAATCGCCAGGCCTCGGGGTACACAAGTCGAGTATCATGACGCCATAACCACGTGATCGGCGGATGGCCCGCTGGCCCTCTGTCGGTGTCGGCCGAACAGGCACCGACTAATTTCAAACATACAGTATTCTCTTTCAACATAAATTGCTCGTCCCTCGAATACAATATCGCAAAAACTGCCAAAAAGACGATTAAAAGACTGAATCCAATTCAGAGTTAAGAAATTGCGACCTAAAATCCTGCACAAAACAGTTGTCATGATTCCAATCGCGTGACGGTTGGGGCCGGTTATTCAGACGAAGTTTTGGCGTACAATCACGGGAGTAGACTCGCACTGGTCTCGCCCTCGCTCGTAACAAACAGGTGTCCTTGCGGTCACGTCACTCGCAAACGGATGATCACTATCCATAGCAGACATGAAAGGTTTGCATGTTCAAATAGCTTGTAACCTACATGTTTCTTATGGTGTGAGCTGGGACTGAAGCACACCGCAAACATGATACGCCTATAAGCATGCTACGGCGGGTAATATATTCGAGATGGAAAAGCGGAATTGTCAGGTTTTTCTTTATTCTGGCCATTTGGGTTACAAGGAATCCACAAATCGTACTTATTACTAATACCTATCCTTGATGCAGTATTGTAATTTCCATCACACCCTTCGCATCACTTTCAGCGTAAAGACCGGTCTACCGCGGAGCGAAGTAACACGTGAACTATATAAATACAGTGTTTGTACCTGAACGATCAGATTCCGGTCAAAAATATCCAAGCCGCACAAAGGTATTGAGACCCCCGGGGGTGGGGGTGGTGGGTAAATACGCAACATGTCGGCAAAACTGTGGTTCCGGACGCTCAGACATCCGACAGTCACCGTCCGGCGTCAGCTGATGTCCGCCCACCGTCACCGGCCAAACTTCTTCCTCAGCTCATCCACCAATGTACATACTTGCACAAAACAGTGGACTACCATTTGAATCTCTCCATGGTAGTGCTGTGGACGCGAGTTCCAAAACTCACCCTGTAGTTGATTGCAAAGGTCGCTACCTGCAGCGTCATGGAGATAATGTAGACGGTGGAGTTGAGAATATTCGGTTCAAACTCTTTCTCCAAATTAGCGAACCCGTTCTCACTGAAAGCAATGACACCACTTTTTCCATCAACGCAATTAGCAGAGCAACCTGTGGAACTGCAGAAATAAGTAAAAATAAACGCTAACCATGGGCGCAAATATTGGAATGAATGAGGTGCTGAGACATACAAGTGTGGTAACATAACGACTCTCACAATAATCATTTTGGTGTTTATATCCCTGACAGGAAATCACCCTGAGTTTCGGCAGAGTCCGGCGATAATACAAAACGAAGGAGGCGTTCAAGACCCACTAGTCACTCAGCCCAGCCGATGTTGCTAATGTGGCCCATTCCACATGCTGCATGTGACTGTGACATGTGACACGACACCACTGGAGCGAGACGCGTGACGACGTACCTTGTAGGCATACGAGCCTTAGCCTCCGAGACGAGGAACACGAGGCAGCCGAAGTGAACGGCGAACTGCAGCAGCACCGTCAGGATGGTGTACAGGTTGAAGATGTTGGGCAGCGGCCGCTGCTGCGACAGCACCTTCAGCGGCTGTGGGCGGGAGCACATGCGCATTGTCGCAGCTACGCTCAGACGGCTCGGCAAAAACCGAGTGTAGGTTGTGGGCAGAGTGGATCAAGCGGGAAGTCCCAATCTCGGGAAGTCTTGAACAACGACCGGGATGTTGGTGACGATAATCACAGAAAGGTCAGTTGTGGGCATGAGTGGATCGGAGGTGATCGTTGTCAGAGCGGTTGGTAATAACCACTGACAAGGCGGGCAGCGGCGGTTGTCGACAGAACAGTTGGTAATAACCACCGACAAGGCGGGCAGCGGCGGTTGTCGACAGAGCAGTTGGTAATAACCACTGACAAGGCGGGTAGCGACGGTTGTCGACAGAACAGTTGGTAATAACCACTGACAAGGCGGGCAGCGGCGGTTGTCGACAGAACAGTTGGTAATAACCACTGACAAGGCGGGCAGCGGCGGTTGTCGACAGAACAGCTCGTAATGACTAATGACCCGTTAGCAACACAGTGCACCATTGGTGGTGCCACGGACTGTGGGTGGTGTGGGGTGGAGGTGGGGAGGAGGATCGTTCCTGTGTTCATACTTTCCATGACCGCACATTGACGTAATGCAAAGCTTCACATGTGGAGGCGGAAAGTCCCCGTCTCACCCTCCCATTTGAGGTGGAACCTCCATGCAACCTCTCACTCGAACCCTCCTGAAGGGGCACATTTCCCGCCCGGAGGGGCACCATATTTCAATGTGGGGTGCGTGTCCCTAGTACCCCTACATCTGCCTCTGGTGGCAGACTACATTATCACCTACCAGTGCTTTATGCTACGCACTCATATACATCCGCATCACTAAACGTCCGATCCACCCCACTCGTAGGCCTCCGATGTAAGATATGACGATTTGTCTCAGTAGCAATTTCACACACAGCTGTTGCAAATTTTCACCATCTTTGCCCTTGTTTCTTGGGATGTTTCTTCACTAATCTAATGCGATCTAACTCTACATCTGCGCCGATAGCAATATTGGCCAAGGGCGAGGTCGCACTAAGGGCAAGAATCGGCTGAGCGTATCCCTCACAGTACGGCGGCGGTGGATTAATACTCTGCCAAGCAAGTTGCTTGGGGTCACTTCGCGCTCACACAGGCCTGATGAGGTTGGTTGTGGATGAATACTTTAGGGCACGCCATCCGCTTGGTGTCATTGTGCGCCCACGCAGCCCTCACGAGTCAATAACCACCAGGCGACTGCGATCTCCATAGTCACTGTGTACCGTCAGACAGCACCCTCATTATCACCCAGGGCAGCACAGTACGTACCTTCGACCTAGATATAAAGAGGAAACTGCCAGCTAGAAGGACGCCCTGCAGGGTCGCCTGGCCGTCCGAGAACTTGACGCCGTCCAGGTAGAGCACCGACTGGGAGAACGCCAGGATCAGCGCGTTGAGGGCCAAGATCTTGAACATCTGAAGGGTGGTGACCAGTGTGCAGCGACCCTGTTTGACTATATGGCACACTGGAACAACAGACATAGGTGTCAGATGATTCACTCAGATTCAGACATCAGATGGCAGTCAAGGTACAGCATCAAACAGTACAGTCTAGCATCAGAGAGTAGGTCAGAGTCCATCACCAGATATAAAATCAGAGTCCAAAATCAGAGATAAAGCAAGAATCCAGCACAAGACAGTAAGAAGAGTGAAATGGTTATATCTAATTCGGATTAATGTGTTTTGATCCATCTATTAAACTGAAACATTTGGGGTAGGAGTGAGAAATTTTATCCTTAGATCCAACTTTTAAATATTGTGTATATGCATACCCTGGGGTACTTATACCTCAGGCATCAGGTCAGCAAGCCCACCAAAACTGCTGGAGAAGCGCTAAAACACAACACCGTCCTTACCGCTATTGATTGACGCCAGTTTGGACGTGAAAGGCGCCGCTATTGAGGCGTCCCCCAACTTCACCACCTGGGCGCCCTCCTCCTCCTCCAACTCCTTCAGCATATTCTGCAGCTGCTGAATGCGCTCCTGGCGACAAAATACGGCCAGAATGTTGCCAACACGGTATCCACGGACCACTATTGTGCCCAGAACTGTACACAGACATCATCTCCAGGCGTTGCGAATAAAACCAATCGCCACTCAGGTTGTCCACCACTAGGTTGTTGGTCCAGCACTCCCCATGTGACAAAAATGAAACTACGTTTTCGACGACGTCCAGGCCGAGCAGCAGCCGCCGCTGCGGTCCAGCAGTGTCGGGTGGTCGGCAGACCGGCAGGTCAGCGCAGCGCACCTGTTTGGGCAGCTGTGGCCGGTCGGGTCTGGCGCGGTCGTTCCTGCGGCCCAGTTTGCCGCGCGACACCATCTGGTCCAGCCTGGCGCGCGGCGACAGCGAGTCGGCCGACGAGCTGGTGCCCGCCACCGGCTCCCGCCGCTTCTTACTCGGTAACCGCTCGGGCGCGTTCGCTAGGATGGCCACACCTGAGCGATCGAGAGTAGGCGTTCGGTCAGTAGTAGTCCGGCACAGGCGTCGTGCGGACAACGCTTGTGTGTATTCAACGACACATCAGTACTACTAGACACGGCAATGCTACTAGACACAGCAGTAGCATCTAGACACATCAGTTCTACTAGACAACGTTGAAGCATTCAAAATACCACCAAAGTGGGATTTTTATGATTACTATTTATCTAGTCGATGTTCACTGGCCTCATGGATTAGGTCAAAGCTGCCGGTATTAACACGGACGCAGGTGCCAGGTAAGGTGCTGCACCTACGCTACTGGATCTGTCCGACAGGCGACAGGGGCGACGGATCGCTACAACGGCGCCGCACAGCACCACCACCCACCGACGTGTGCGTGCTTGAGAGCTCCGACGTCGTTAGTGCCGTCTCCGCACATGAGGGTGGTGTAGCCAAGCTGCTTCAGCGTGGTGATGACCAGCTCCTTCTGCTTGGGCGCCACGCGAGCGAACACGCGCACGTGCGGCAGCACCGTCTGTAGCAGGCGTGCCGACGTCTGCTGCAGGTGCGCCACGCCCTGAGGCAGCCAGGTCAACATATCAGAGGCAGACCTTACACCACAGGTACAACGATACGGCACTCACCCATCACAACTCTGCTTAGACATGTGACGGTCTAGACAGGTCTGGACAGTCAGATAGGCATATACAGGGTCAGATGCCTCAGGCACAATAGTATGGCATGCAACCCATCACAACCCTGTCCAGACATGTTGAGACTAAGACGCATCAATGTGTGACATGCATCGTAACTAACTGACGTAGGTGTAGCCAAGCCATGACTTGCTGTTGCCTAAATTCAGGAAAATTCTGCCACCTCTATGTTTGCATAATGGAGTACTGGAGAAAGACATCTCCCACCCCACACACCACCACTGACCACTCCAGAATAACCGATGTCACGGTCTGCAACATGTCCCTCATTTTCCCATCACGATGGGACAGGCGACATGTTTCGCCTGCTGCCCCAACTAACCTCTCCTGTCACACAGAGGTCGTGGTCGGCGAGCATATTGCGCCACGACTTGGGCTCGAGCGGCAACCAGACGGTCTCGTCGATGCTGAGCCAGCCCCACAGGTGTTCGCGCCGACTGAGCACGACCATGGTGCGGCCGCCGGCGCTGAAGCGCAGCTCGCGCGCAACGTGACACGCCGTCAGGGGGTTGTCGCCCGTGATCATGGCCACCTGAGGAGGCGGCCGCCGCACTGTCAGCATCCGCGCAGATATCGCACACCAAGGTGTAGAGGAACAGACACGGCGTCCCAGGTAGGATGGAAAAATTAGGAGCTCGGGCTGGACCGATTGGCTGGCTATTTGTGGTTACGGGCGCATCTATAACTTCACGTCATAAAAAACACAGAATCACGGACCGCGGTATGGCGAGGAGTCAGAGATGTCTGGAAAGGTAGCGTACGCCTGACCAGGCACGAAGGAATCTGGATCAGGGAGAAATCAGAGGCACCCGGGAAGAGACAGAGATTTACGATAAGAACAGATTCCAAGCGTTCGGCGAAAACGAACTTGCAACATTCGGACATCGGAACAATCTGCGCCAAATTATGCGAGGGAAACGGAACAGGCGACATGAGCTTGATTATTTGAGCATGTGAGTTTAAGGGCACGTCCATTAAATGGTCATTTAGCGTCCATCAGGTGGCAGGAAGCACGTGCAACGGTAATAGGACAGCAGCAGACGCGAGCAGAAACAGAACACGCTCAGGAGTGAAGGACAGTTTGGACGACGATGCAAGCGGGACAGGGAACAGCCAAAGTTGGGCACAATTGGTCACAAGAAGCTACTAATGTCGGTGAAGAGACGAGCAATAGCAGAGCACATCGAACAGTATGGACAGCATGGTAGGCAGGATATTAATAGCAATACACAAAAAATATGTACGGTGCCTACACTCAGCCACTCCACATACAACGAAAAAGAGTCGAGTTAATGTAAATGATGTTGTGCTACCGTTGGTCTACATGTCTGGTAAATAATATTATTGGTTATTATTGCACACTTCATCCTCCTTTTGGCAACCCAAAATAACGCCATTCATGCTACCTACTTGAACGAGAATGGGACCGCCTCATGATGGGCTGAAGATGTGATCTTCTCGAGACTCACTTAGTGGGATGATGTCAGAATCGTTAGCGGGCCTCACTTAGTGTAACAAAAACAGGATCTCCCTCAAATATCACTTAATATGAGTTATATTTGAGGCCAGGATCTCACCAACACCTCACCTGGTGGGAAGAGGCCAGGATCTCGCCAACACCTCACCTGGTGGGAAGAGGCCAGGATCTCGCCAACACCTCACCTGGTGGGAAGAGGCCAGGATCTCGCCAACACCTCATCTGGTGGGAAGAGGCCAGGATCTCGCCAACACCTCACCTGGTGAGAAGACGCCAGGATCTCCCGGATCACGGCGCGCGAGTCAGCCTTGAGCGGACACGAGATGACGACGAAGCCGACGAAGCCCAGCTCAGTCTCGATGCTCTGTCTGGTCAGCTCCTTGACCTGCTGGTGGCTGAGTCGGCCCAGGTCGCGATGGCCCAGCGCCAGGACACGCGCCCCGCGCCGTGACATCTTCAGGTATGTGGTGTCGTAGTCGGCAGGAGCGTCCACGAACTGTGGGGAGCGGCGGCGCGGTCAGATGTTCCTCTGTCGGCCGCCGGGCACGACCGCATTTCCACTCCAGAGCCGGAGATGTGTGTGGAGGAGGTGGTGCGGACGTGTGTACTAGCGGCTCGGGGGGGGGCGTGCGGTTCTGCAGTACATTGGGTCTTGGACACCTAAAATGCAAGGAACACAAAATATATCCAAGAATTGGGTGCTTGCCCCCCCCCCACTCAGGTCCCATACATTGTAGCTGCGAGTGATCAGGTACATCCGGCCGCGAATATTGAGAATTACGATAGATTAACTTCGTTTCACATGTGTGCTGCAGAGACGATAATCGTTGTCAGTATTCGGAGCGTCTTTGACAACACCAAACATCTGAAGCTGCCATTAAATGGGTGGGGGGGGGGGGCTATGGAGCACACATGATTACCATGGGAAGTACCAGGGCCTATAGCAGTGGGCATAGCTCCATAGCCGAATCTTGGGCACTTTTACGACGCAATAACTTCGAGGCCATATTAACGACACCAACCTCTAACGCCGATTGATCCAGGACTCGATAATCTCACCAATCGCGAGATTAGAACCAACGAACTTACTACGAAGATGCCAAAGCCCTATTGAATGAGCTCTCAGCGATCCCATAGCTCTCTAGCCACCATGGTGATGGGTGTTGGAGTGTGAGTACTATCGCCTATATTACATGTTCCATTCGAAGTGTCGTTAGGTGGCGTGGCCGGCCCGGAAGGTGCCGTCACGCTTGATGGCTTGATTAACCCGAAAGGTGCTACCACCTGTGGCGGAAGCAGGAATACACGTAGTGAACAAGATCGACGTGGCGATGGGTTGTTGGTTGTTTACTGGCGCAAAAGGGTGGCTGCCGATAATACACCGAAGAAGGCTAAATCCAGTCTATCAGGAGAATCGAGTGCTTCGGAGCCAGTGATAAATCATTCCTGAAATAGGGTGGAATAATCCAATTTCTAAACACTTAATCGACATCCTTCTCCAAGAAATATTGGTATCCAGCATCCTGCTCCTTGATCCGTGCATATGAAGTCTTCATGTCTCCTTTCTAACAGCATCTCTCTTATAGGTATCATGTCCACGCTCTCGATAACGAATGGTGATAGACGAACATTTCGCAACGCAATTTCAGGTTAGAGGATAACCTATAATGTGATATGGCATGCATTACCAGTTTATTGCATAGACATAATTATCCTCATCACGAATATAGCTATTCCTAAATTATGAATATCAAAACAAATGATAAATGTACTCATGAGTATCTACACTATTGTCTCAAATTAAGTCTGAAAGACCAAGAACGTATTTTTAATGACACTAATTCCATATCCAATTTCTACAGACTACTGTGCTCGTTGCGACATCCCACACCCAACGAAGAACCATTATTTTAACCATGTTCGGAACAGAGAAGTAGGAAACCAAAACGAACACCCCAGCAGTGAGGACAGACGATTATCATTGGGAAGCATAGCAATGGACTGACATATACCATAGACCCTCACCAGCCCTATTCCCATACCCACCATGCCAGTGTGACAGCCGGGTATCATAGTAAAGTGTCAGGGATTCCTATAGCAGGTGCCACAGCCATATAGCCACCATGGTGGCGGAGCAGCCAGTTACCATTGGTTTGAGAGTCTCCGGGGCGCCCTTGACAGTGGCCAGGTAGTGCGTCTCCGTGGTGCCCGGCTCGGTGTAGCCAGCCAACACGGACATCCTCTTCAGCGCCGATGAGAAGTGATACCGGTGGAAGATCTTCATGCCAGGCATCTTTCCCTTACGAGGGATCACAGCATCGCCTGAGGAAACAGCACGGGTGGTCAGCTCACATTAGACGGCTTCGCCTGTGGAGACAGCGCAAGCGGCGGGCAGACATTGACGCCTCGCTGGCCGTCATTTGGCAACATGGCTTAAACGAAATACAACATAGATTAGGTTGCGTTCTTAGTGCATGCTTAACAATCGTCATGAGTGATTGCTGCCCACCCCATATGTGACGGGTGATTCCTCTCTAGTATTTGCGACTCGTAGCACCTGACCACGATATGTGGCTATAACTCACCTACTCATGTAATTAGAACAACACCACCCATCACTGGCAATACTGTTACCAATACCACCCATCACTGGCAATACTGTTACCACTACCACCAATCACTGGCAATACTGTTACCGCTACCACCCAGCACTGGTAAAATGGCCGTTAGCACCCACCCCTGAGGATGTACGGCCGCTACCACCCGCCGCTGATATTATGAGCGTAAGCACCCACCCCTGGTGAGGTTCCATTCGACAGCCGTGAGTGTTGCCTTCTCCAGTGGGTCGCCCACCAGGCCGTCCTCCAGTTGAGCCAGCGAGTGACACGAGGCCAGCACCTGCACCGTCTCGGGCGGTGCGTCTTCGATCTCGCAGATCTCATCACGGTCTCTGCAGCACAACAGACCCCGGTGGAACAGCCGCTACAGCAGGCCCCACGCTATTTCACTGAGGATAGACAGCACAGATAGCCACATAAAATGCGCCGGCTGCTCACAACTGCTGATGACAGCTAATTAATCACCACGCGCTCGAGACGGCAGTTTCCTCGAGTTGCATCCACAAATCGCTCATTATAAAACAAGACTATTACATAAATTAAGCTGCGGCTAGCACGAGCAAAAAAAAACATCGCAAAGAACGAACGTGGAGCAGTGATGTAATATCCAAATGAGGACATGCTCTCGCTAGTTATGCAGAAACAGAACTACACGACCGCAATTTAGATTAGCCTAGCTACCCAGCATAGCAGACGCATCATCATAAACTCAGCACCAATCATGGATCACTGCAAATGCAGCACTATATCTGGAATAACAACCGCAACATCACAAGCGCAGTGCAGTAGACAGCACCACAGCCGCATCACAATAGACACAGACACCGCACAACACTACAGATGCAGAAGTGCAGACGCGGCACCACAGGCGTGGTGTAACAGAGCATGCATTGCAACATGTGCACCACGGCATACCCAGGCAGCAGACGCAGCACGGAAGACGCAGCATATCAAGCACGTTTTTAGACGAATTTTCAGCATATAAAGCACATTTTCTGACGAATTATAGCAAACACAGTACGACATACAGTGCTGCACCAAATGCAGTACAGCATACATAATACAGAAGACACAGCACAAGCGACACAGAAAGGCCGCATAATAGCAAACGTAGCCCAACAGACAACAGTGTGCATACAGCATAACATACACTGTACAATTGATACAGTACAACCAACGCAAACATACAGCAGACGCAGCACAACATAGCAGGCAGTTGCAACCTAGCCATCCCGACACACTAAAACAGACATGCCACAGTAGACACAGCACAGCAGACACAACACGGTAGACCCGATACAATAGACACAACACATTAGACACAACACGGTAGACACAGCACAGTAGACACAACACAGCAGACTCAGAACAGCCGCTCCACAGACGGCCAGGACCGCAGACACACTGCAGCAGACGCGACCGAGCGGCGCCGCGGTCCGGGGTTGCCTCGACACCGGCGGTACCCACTCCAGGCCGGCGATGCCCTCCACGATCAGGTTGTCGCTGGTCAGCGTGCCCGTCTTGTCGAAGCAGCAGATCTCCACCTTGCCGGCAAACGGAATCCTGAACGGCTCGGTACAGTACACAACTGTGACGGAGAAACAGTCATCAGGACCGAAATTGGGTAGACTGCAAGGCCTCCGGTGCAACGTACTTTCGAGACCAAATAACTAGAAGACAACGAAGAAGCACGCCAAGTACTGAAACAAACTTGCTAATACTATTACCGAAACGTCAGTACAAGCTTGTAATCAAGTCTCGCTTGCCCCCGCACTTCATTAACAACGCAGTACGACCACGATATTCCAGGTAAGTAGAAAGCAGTCCAGCTGCACTTTTCCGATAGAACTTCACAATGCCACATATTCACGGTTATAAAAATATGTTGTTCGTGGACTTTTGCGTTCAGAACATTATCCTCTATCAAACAAAATTATCCTCATTTTTTCTTACTTAGACATTTGGTTGTCATATAGTTAACAGTTCTGTGATAGTGTTCAAGATGCACTGGGAAGTAGAAACTGATATTGATGTACTTGGTTTGAAGGAAAACATCGCCTCCATATTAGATTATCCCAAAATATTCGTCCCCACATCCTATATTACAGAGCACAAATCAGACCCTGCGTGCACCATGTCACAATACCAGAAGGTAGAATACACGGAATGCAGCAAGAGACACGACGTCGGATGGTAACAGATTCACATCTACCACTGATGCACGTATCGGATCACGTCTGGTCTCCCAGTGACCGTACATAGCTTGATGAGCGAGACGAGTGAGCTGTTGACGGCCAGCGAGAGTTCGATGGGCAGCTCTGGCGGCACCACCGAGGTCAGGATCAGCGTGCACTCCAGGAACAGCTTGTACCGGTTGCGGTCCGGGTCCTTTGTGCCTGCGCGGACAGAAACAGTACGCTACGACACAGCCGCGTTACTTGCGCGCAGTGGATGCGACGGTTAATTCTGACCCGCGATCTCATGTGTGCAGATGGTGTTACAGTTCTGAACAATGACCTTCCACCAGCAGGCATACACTAATGCCCAGCTTCGCTATCCCAGAGTGTACAGACAAAAGGCTTATGACTCAGTGTCTAACCATATGCATCACTATCGCTATGCAGTCGTCCAAAAGAAAAAGGAGACGCGCACCGCCACAGTGGATAACTGTCAACCATGTATGCATTGCCTAGTAGCAGCAGTGACTTCCACTATGACAAATCACCGACTTGGCCAAGAGTCGAGCACACACGAGAGAACAGAAAAGGCGGAGACTAAACCTCGACCTGGGCACAAGGGGTGGAGACACATCTTCGAGCACAACAGGGACGAGGGGCAGTAGCTCGCTCTCAGTCTGAATAAAAGAAGGGGTGGCTCACCCTCGATCCAGACGTAAGAGGCTGCCGAAACGGCGAATATCAGCAGAAACAAGATAAAGCCGAACGTCTCCAGGTTGTTGGCCGTAACCCGCTTCACACCGTACATGATGGTGCGTAGGAGGCGACCTTGCGACGTCGAGAAGCCGTTCCGTAGCACGTACGCCACGCAGCCGTTATCAGACGCTGTCGGAGGGAGCAGCCGTTAGCAGACGCTACCGGAGGGAGCAGCCGTTATCAGACGCTGTCGGAGGGAGCAGCCGTTAGCAGACGCTACCGGAGGGAGCAGCCGTTATCAGACGCTGTCGGAGGGAGCAGCCGTTAGCAGACACTGCTGGAGGGAGCAGCCGTTATCAGACGCTGTCGGAGGGAGCAGCCGTTAGCAGACGCTACCGGAGGGAGCAGCCGTTATCAGACGCTGTCGGAGGGAGCAGCCGTTAGCAGACGCTGCCGGAGGGAGCAGCCGTTATCAGACGCTACCGGAGGGAGCAGCCGTTAGCAGACGCTGCCGGAGGGAGCAGCCGTTAGCAGACGCTGCCGGAGGGAGCAGCCGTTAGCAGACGCTGCCGGAGGGAGCAGCCGTTAGCAGACGCTGTCGGAGGGAGCAGCCGTTAGCAGACGCTGTCGGAGGGAGCAGCCGTTAGCACACTGCCGGAGGGAGCAGCCGTTAGCAGACACTGCCGGAGGGAGCAGCCGTTAGCAGACGCTGTCGGAGGGAGCAGCCGTTAGCAGACGCTGTCGGAGGGAGCAGCCGTTAGCAGACGCTGCCGGAGGGAGCAGCCGTTAGCAGACGCTGCCGGAGGGAGCAGCCGTTAGCAGACGCTGCCGGAGGGAGCAGCCGTTAGCAGACGCTGTCGGAGGGAGCAGCCGTTAGCAGACGCTGCCGGAGGGAGCAGCCGTTATCAGACGCTGTCGGAGGGAGCAGCCGTTGTCAGACGTTGTCGGGGAGCAGCCATTATCAGACACTGCCGGAGGGAGCAGCCGTTATCAGACGCTGCCCGGAGGGAGCAGCCGTTAGCAGACGCTGTCTGGAGGGAGCAGCCGTTATCAGACACTGCCGGAGGGAGCAGCCGTTATCAGACGCTGCCGGAGGGAGCAGCCGTTAGCAGACGCTGACGGAGGGAGCAGCCGTTAGCAGACGCTGTCGGAGGGAGCAGCCGTTATCAGACGCTGCCGGAGGGAGCAGCCGTTAGCAGACGCTGCCGGAGGGAGCAGCCATTATCAGACGTTGTCTGGAGGAGCAGCCGTTATCAGACACTGCCGGAGGGAGCAGCCGTTATCAGACGCTGCCGGAGGAGCAGCCGTTAGCAGACGCTGACGGAGGGAGCAGCCGTTAGCAGACGCTGTCGGAGGGAGCAGCCGTTAGCAGACGCTGTCGGAGGGAGCAGCCGTTAGCAGACGCTGTCGGAGGGAGCAGCCGTTAGCAGACGCTGCCGGAGGGAGCAGCCGTTATCAGACGCTGTCGGAGGGAGCAGCCGTTAGCAGACACTGCCGGAGGGAGCAGCCGTTAGCAGACGCTGCCGGAGGGAGCAGCCGTTATCAGACGCTGACGGAGGGAGCAGCCGTTAGCAGACGCTGTCGGAGGGAGCAGCCGTTAGCAGACGCTGACGGAGGGAGCAGCCGTTAGCAGACGCTGTCAGAGGGAGCAGCCGTTATCAGACGCTGTCGGAGGGAGCAGCCGTGAGCAGACGCTGTCGGAGGGAGCAGCTATTGTCAGACGTTGTCTGGGGGAGCAGCCACTATCAGAAGCTGCTGGGAAGAGCAGCCGCTATCACACGCTGCCCGGAGGAGCAGCTATTGTCAGACGTTGTCTGGAGGAGCAGCCGTTATCAGACACTATCGGAAAGAGCAGTCATTATCAGACGTTGCCCGGAGGAACAGCTGTTATCACAAGTTGTCGGGAGGAACAGCCGTTATCAGACGCTGCCTGGATGAGCAGTCATTATCAGACATTGTCGGGAGGAGCAATCACTTCTGCTGGGAAGAGTAACCGTTATTGCATACTGTCAGGAGCGGCAGTTATCAGTCGCTACCGTCAGCAGTAGTCATTATCATAAGTTTCTGAAAGCAGCAGCCGTTGTCATACGTTGCAAGGAAGAACAGCATCAGAAGCTGGCAGACGTAGTACCCGCCATTGAACGCTGCCGGACAGAACAGCCGTTCCTTTACATTATTGGGAAGAGCAACCTCACACGCTGCCAGGAAGAGTAGTTATTAGTACATGCTACAAGTTGAAAAGCAATTGCAACTGCAGTAACATATCCTGATGTCCACAATGTCAAAATGGCCTCGTGTGCAGTAAGGTCGATTATGCGATGAAGTGAGCGATTTTTCCCATTCCAATGTGGCATAAAATATTATGTTATAAAATGAAAGGCACTACAACTTCAGCCACATATATTTTTTCACAAATTGCATGCTTGATTGATCATGTACATTGCTTGAATATATACATATATATATGTGTGTGTGTAAATAAATGCACATATGGATCAACAAGAGTTTGGCATCAAAGCCTGATAAGCACTGAAGAAAGCCTCATTATCACGAACACCACCTATGCGTTATGGATCATTAAGCATTATGATAAATTACTTAAATATTTCATATATTTAAATCAATTGCGTTTCTGGGCAACAACCATTTCGATGACATGTGAATCAATAAAAAGCGCAATATCGTCCTCTGCTTTCTGGAGAAATTCAGTGACGTCATTAACTGCACTGAGTTATTTGAGTTTAAGGGCACTTCTACCAAAGCATGATCGACCAAAGCGCCCAGAGCAACTGCACTAAAAACCAAAAGCAAGTCCACATACAGCTTGCAATCAGCATTATGTGCAAACGGGAGCAAATTTAGCGGAGTACCTACCTCGCAATGTGGACGAAGTTTTCGGCGGCGTAGTGTGCTGCACAACCTTCGTACCACCAAACAGCACGTGTAGCTTAGCTTCGGCGTCAATATCCAGCTCCTGAGACGGTTCGAACTCTTCCACCGGTTCCTTCATCTGTGGCACCGACTCGCCTGCGAACAGTCAATGGGGTATTTCACACCGATCAAACGGGCAGGATCAAATGTCCGGCCCAGACGGATCCGGAGTGGCCCAGTCCATCTAACAATTTCCCAGCCTTCTCACAGCCAACGCGGCTGACCAGAACTCTGTCCGTCCAATCACCCAGTCTAAGCACAGCCAACGCGGCTGACCAGAACCAGTCTCTGTCCGTCCAATCACCCAGTCTAAGCACAGCCAACTCGGCTGACCATGACTGAGCCCCAGCAATTTGTCCACCCAGTCTAATCACAATATACGTAACTGACGACTGACTTTTTCCATTCGCTCATAGCTACCGAGATTAATCACACAGACACTGTGGCTTCGCTACTCGTCGGCAAGTCTGCCACAAACACAGCCAGTCGCCAGGTGCAACTGCGCTCGCCGCCCGCTCCAGCCACGGAGCTCACCATCACAATGGCACAGCCGGCGCCGCCCCTCTGGCAAGGTAAGCCCGGCCGGCGCCGCCCTGGCATGAGCCCAGCCGGTGTGAGAGCGTGTTGGGAACCCAGCCGTTGCCGCCCTTCTGGAGAGCTGAGCCCAGCTGGTGCCGCCCGGCTGGTGAGCCAGCCGTGAGCCAGCCGGTACCGCCCCTCTGGCCAGTGAGCCGGTGCCACCCTGCCCAGATGAGCCCAGCTGGTGCCTCCCTGGCCACTGAACCCAGCCCCCCCCCCCGCCGGTACCGCCCCTCTGGCCAGCTGAGCCCAGCCGGTGCCACCCCTGCCCAGATGAGCTCAGCCGGTGCCTCCCCTGCCGCCCTTCTTGAGCCAGCCCCCACTGAACCCAGCCGGTGCCACCCTGCCCAAAAACACTGGTGTCCCCCCATGAGCCCAGCCGGTGCCACCCTGCCCAGATGCTGCCGGTGCCTCCTGGCCAGCTGAGCCCAGCCGGTGCCACCCCTGCCCAAATGAGCTCAGCTGGTGCCTCCCCTAGCCAGCTGAGCCAAGCCGGTGCCACCCCTGCCCAGATGAGCTCAGCCGGTGCCTCCCCTGGCCAGCTGAGCCCAGCCGGTGCCGCCCTTCTGGAGAGCTGAGCCCAGCTGGTGCCGCCCCTCTGGCCAGCTGAGCCCAGCCGGTGCCACCCCCTGCCCAGATGAGCTCAGCCGGTGCCTCCCTCTGGCCAGCTGAGCCCAGCCGGTGCCGCCCCTTGCCCAGATGAGCTCAGCCGGTGCCTCCCCTGGCCAGCTGAGCCCAGCCGGTGCCACCCCTGCCCAGATGAGCTCAGCCAGTGCCTCCCTGGCCAGCTGAGCCCAGCCGGTGCCACCCGCCAATGAGCTCAGCTGGTGCCTCCCTAACCAGCTGAGCCAGCCAGTGCCACCCCTGCCCAGATGAGCTCAGCCGGTGCCTCCTAGCCAGCTGAGCCAAGCCGGTGCCACCCCTGCCCAGATGAGCTCAGCCGGTGCCTCCCCTGGCCAGCTGAGCCCAGCCGATGCCGGCCTTCTGGAGAGCTGAGCCCAGCTGGTGCCACCCCTCTGGCCAGCTGAGCCCAGGCGGTGCCACCCCTGCCCAGATGAGCTCAGCCAGTGCCTCCCCTGGCCAGCTGAGCCCAGCCGGTGCCACCCCTGCCAGATGAGCCAGCCAGTGCCTCCCTGGCCAGCTGAGCCCAGCCGGTGCCACCCCTGCCCAGATGAGCTCAGCCGGTGCCTCCCCTGGCCAGCTGAGCCCAGCCGGTGCCACCCCTGCCCAGATGAGCTCAGCCGGTGCCTCCCCTGGCCAGCTGAGCCCAGCCGGTGCCACCCCTGCCAAAATGAGCTCAGCTGGTGCCTCCCAACCAGCTGAGCCCAGCCAGTGCCACCCCTGCCCAGATGAGCTCAGCCGGTGCCTCCCCAGCCAGCTGAGCAGTACGCAGCCGGTGCCTCCCATGGCCAGCTGAGCCCAGCCGTGCGGTCCCCTCTGGCAGCTGAGCCCAGCGGTGCCACCCCTGAGAGTGAGCCAGCCGGTGCCGCCCCTCTGGCCAGCTGAGCCCAGCCGGTGCCACCCCTGCCCAGATGAGCTCAGCCAGCTCCCTGGCCAGTGCGCGTCCCCCTCCTGAGCTCAGCTGGCCAGCTGAGCCCAGCCGGTGCCACCCCTGCCCAGATGAGCTCAGCCGGTGCCTCCCCTGGCCAGCTGAGCCCAGCCGGTGCCGGCCCTCTGGAGAGCTGAGCCCAGCCGGTGCCGGCCCTCTGGAGAGCTGAGCCCCGCCGGTGCCGCCCCTCTGGAGAGCTGAGCCCAGCTGGTGCCGCCCCTCTGGCGAGGTGAGCCCCGCCGGCGCCACTGACCGGTCAGCATGCTCTCGTCGACAATGCAGGGGCCGCGCAGCAGCAGCAGGTCGCAGGGCACCACGTGGTCGGACCTCGTCACCGACACGACGTCGCCCGGCACCAGCTTGTCCGACGGTAGCGGCCGCCAACGCTTGCCGCGGTACACCTGCGGCCCGCACAGCTTAGTTAGCTATCTGGGTTTTAGGGTGCCTCGACTGCTGTGGTCATAATGCGCCCATAACTCAGCCATCGAAATACGGTTATTTTTTTACGACACATCAACCGTTCAGTCATGTAGCGTCGCCAATCTCTCACGCCGATTGGTCGTGGGTGAAGAGTAGCGACAGGTGAGATTTGAACCCACAACCTTTCGACCGTGAGACGAGCAACTTACCCCTAGACTACTTATCCCCCTCGAAATGCGGTTAGATGAGGCATCAAGCCTCTAATTGCGGGAGCCGCCTACATACTGATATTGTGCTATAGATGTACACCCGGTGCATATCAGTGTTGTATAGATATCGCCGAGACTGACATTTCAGAAAAGAAGTACATCAGTCGTCCCGGGTGGACATTGCAAAAAGTATCTTACAGAAAATCACTAAGTGAATTTACCCGTGCAAGTCCAAAATGACGTCGACGCTCGTCAGCGTAAAACGGCACGCACAGCTCTTGAGTCGGAGACCGGACAGACAGTGACGCCCCCCCCGCCCTCCAGCATGGTTCGACCAACATGGCAGCTGGGATGATGACACAGGTCGCGGACATCAGCTGGTGTTGCTGATTCGTCGCCGTATATCCGCGACAAGTGGCCAGTTCGACACAGGCTATGTTGCCTCGTGGGACGTCTATGATGTGGTGATCTGTTGTTCTTGCTTTGGATCGTTTTGATGATGTGCTACGCACGATTCTTAATGATACGATCTTACTTCCAGCTTCGCATGTAATGATCATGACGAACATGACGAATGCTGACCAGACGCCGTATTTTTGTTACCGTTTTACCAGTACATATTTATAATTAATTCGCACCCTTGGTGAACGCTAGTTTGATCACAATGCCTCACATATAGAGAGAGCACCGGCATCCCCATGACACAAGATCTGATCTGATAACCACATAATAGCATACAATAATAAAGTATTATTTATGTTTGCAAACTGTGGCAACTGAAACTCTGCAACGGCTCCGGACAGTAAACGGAGACTAAAAGACTTCATGATGGACACCAGGCCAGACCCAATTATTGGTTGGTTTGTTGGTCGACGTGTAGGTGTAGCTTGTCCCAGAACAGCGTCTGAGTCCGGTTGGTTATTGGTTTTACGACGCATCGACCCTTGAGTCATATAACGTCGCCAATCTCTCACGCCGATTGGTCGCGGGCGAAGAGTAGCGACAGGTGAAACTCGAACCCACAACCTTTCGATTGTGAGACGGGCAACTTACCCATAGATTACTCGTCCCCAGGCCAAATAATTGAACGATACTTGCCGCGTCGGGGAAGCATAACTCCCCAAACCATCAAAGTCCATGAACTCAGGAAAAGGAAAATGAACCCGACCGTGAAAGAAAATCGCCGAAAAAAACCTGGCGCAACGAGATCAGACATGACTGACCTGAATGGTGTAGGGTTTGTTGCCCATGTTTCTGATCTCGGACATGTTTCTCATCTGCTGCTGCACTAATGTGCACTCGAACATCACCAGCATCACCAGCGTAAAAATCGAGTAGTACCTGAAACATCACCAATAGCAGATGGAAGATTGCTATATGCATTCCTATATGTTCCTATTTGCATAGTGCAAACCGCAGGCATCACCTGAGTTATACAACAACAAACAAAAAACGAGTAGTGCCTGAAACATCCCAATAGTTAACGTTGCAAATATCGGGCTATTTTGAATTTTACTTCCGAAGAATACGAGTGGACACACAAGTTCCTCTTGCTCGTTGTCTGGTCAACCAAATGGTTTTGACAACTCATAGCTTCCTGTTCGAGTGGATCGCCACACCAGTTGGATGGCAGCGCGAACGAAGAGAATATTCAGCCAACTTTGTTCTCCGGAGCGCATATTCAGCACAGCGTAGCATTTCATACTCGTGTCACTAATAGCAGATGAAAGATTACTTTAGGGACATCTTCTACCTGTGTTGTGCAATTCAAGATAATATTGTGGGCATCGGCAGTCAAACCTTCCTGAGGGGATTAATTGCGCTGCCATTGCTAGTAGTAACGTGATGAGGATTGGGGAGAACACAAGCTGAGCAAAACTGTGTAATCCATGTCACCATGAAAATAGTTGCTCCCAGCAAGATGCATTATATTCCATCGTGTAATACATGCAACTTATGACCTAGATTCTCTTTTAAAACATCTCGACTTCCCTCTATGATTGTATTCATAACTATGTGCTGCAGCCTAAAACAAAGATAATTGCTAATTCTATATTATGAATGATAGACGTGGTGAAATTTAGGACTACATCATTGCACCCCTTTCGCATGCTATTCCATCCATTCACAGCAAATACCCTCGCTCGATCTCTCCACCGGTGCACGTCTTTAGCAGAGCAAACCTCGTTCTACCCGCTCACCAGTACTCGTCCATGCACCAAAGTGCAACGCAGAACACCTGGAACACGAAGAACGGAGCTGACGCCCTCTCCTTGAACAGCTCGGAGAATTCGGGCACATCCAGGTCCAGGCTGTAAAACAGGGCAGCCGTGTAAGCCCACCACCACCCTGACGGCACCGAGGCTCAGTGCAGGTGGCTCCGGCACACCACTACGGGCAACGTCCCCTGTTGGATCAAACGCCGCCTTGTCTGGAGGCAAAAGAAGAAAACCGTGTCAATTCTGGATACTGGCTGCAATGACGCGAGCTACCGGCATAGCTCGCTTGTGGCACGCACACACGTTCCGTAGTCGTGCGCTCGCGCTTCACCTATGAACTATTTACAACATGTTTGCTTTGCACTAGACCTTTGACAAAATGTGTTATTGGCCACTCTACTCCACATAAATACAGGCTGCACCCTTGCCAAGCTTCCAGGCATACTATATCCTCTAATGTGCTCTAATCCTCTAACAAGTGGTGTAGTTTGAAATTTGATTGATGTTGGATCTATTTGTATCGGGCAGCCACTAACCTAGCGCCACATCCATAGTTGCGTGAAGTGTTACCAGTGAAAGAAAGCAAATCGTCCACATCTATATATTTTCTACTGAAACCTCTCATCTATGAAATGAAAGTCGTGAAATATGATAATGACCCTCGGTAAATGGCCAGGTATCTGAGGCTGGTCCATGCCACTGCTGCACACCTGCAGGCTGAAAACATGCACACAACAATAACCGGTAGCAGTGAAATGAAAAATAGGTGTTTGAAGAAAAAAGCAATATAATGTGTTAGCTTGCTCTAATGCACTTGTTAGCCATGCAACACTCCAAATCCGTTCGATGTTATACAATTACGAGAGTGATGGTTAATTTTCGATAACCCTTAGTCTGGTTATTTGGGCTAAGAGGCGCAGCGCCTGCGTCGGTCATATAGCGTCCATCGATAACCCTTAGGCTAGTGCCTAATGATAAGCTTGGGGCAGTTTTGTCCCACCCAAACTAGCTTGGCCACGCTATGCCAGGCGACTGGGTTCGCCAAAACAAATTGGCAATCACTCGCGGCACTCTACAGGGAATCCGAGCTGACCCACATCACCACTCACAGGTTGGTGCCGTACGTCCACTCGGCCTGCTTCAGCTGCTCTTCGTCTTGGTACCCCCGCCACGAGTTGTACCAGCCCAACGTGTGATGGATGGGAAACTCCAATGCCTGCAGCAGCACATCGTCAGAACCGCACACTACCCGACTAATTGGATCGAGCGACGCTCATTTGCAATAACTGTGACGTTCCACTGTCGCAACACGGTCCCGAGTCCCAGCTAACAATCAGGGAGCGAGATTAAATCACATAAATGCCTAGGGCACTCCACAGTCGCAACACAGTTCCAAGTCAAGTCGGACAATCGGGGAGTGGGACCAAATCACATCCATCAGCCGGAGAGTGAGACCGAGTCACGTCCCACAGCCTGGGGATGGGAGCGAGCCACGTCCATCAGTTAGAGACTGGGACCGAGTCACGTCCCACAGCCTGGGGATGGGAGCGAGCCACGTCCATCAGTTGAAGACTGGGACCGAGTCATGTCCTTCAGCCTGAGGGTGGGAGCGAGTCAAGTCTATCAGTCGGAGACTGGGACCCAGTCACGTCCCACAGCCTGAGGGTGGAAGTGAGTTGCTTCCGTCATTCGGCGAGCGAGACTGAGTCATCTTCAACAGTATGATTATATTCAGCTGATCCATGACTAATTGCTAGACAGAAACAAATACTTCCAACATGTATTATGTGGTGGATTCCAGGCAGTGTTAAATTATTCGGGAAATAGGGTGGAATATACCACTTATTGAACACTCCATCGCTATCCTTCTAAAAAAATATTGACATCCTGCTCCTTGATGGGGGCTTATGAAGTCTTCATGTCTCCTTTCTAATAGTATCTCACAAGTATCGTGACAATGCTCTCGATAAGGAATGGTAATACAAGAATATTTCGCAACGCAGTTTCAGGTAAAGGGATTATCTATGATGTGATTTGGCAAACACTGCCAGTTTATAGCATAGGATTATTCTCCCTATCCCGAATATAGCTCTTCCTAAATTATGAATCTCAGAACAAATAATAAAGGTGCAGTCATAAGTGCATGCACCATTGGCTGAAATTTGAGTCTGAAAGACATCAAAAGCATTTTAAATGACACTAATTTCATGGCAAATTTCGGCATCCTGCTGTGCTCGTTTCGACATCTCACACCTAACGAAAAACCATTATTTTAACCCTGATTCCAGGACAAATAGACCAGGCAAAGGGGAAGGGTCCGTCCTCATGTCTCAGATTTGGAATACAATTGGTGTATGGGGCTATCTTATGCCCTGAATGCACCCGCGCACATTTTAAGATCCCTGGGTTCTTTTACGACGCGTTCAACCGCTAGGTCATAAAGCGTCGCCAACCTCTCACGCCGATTGGTCGCGGGTGAACTCGGTAAATGCCGTCGGTTGTGAGATTCGAACCCACAATCTTGTGATCAAGAGTCCGACGCTCTACCGACTGAGCTACCTCGGCCCCCAACCTTGCAGGGTGACCTTCCAGAAACTTCCGAGGCTATAAGTCCTGAACCATTATAAGTCCTGACATGATCGAGGTAAAATATGCACACGTGGATTCAGGGCATAAGAAAACCCTATACACCGATTTTGCTAAAACTTTAAAACATGAGTGTGCCGAGCCCTGGTCCATCTGTCGTGGAATGCCCCATGTGTGTTTCTCAGGGGTCCTGATCAGGATCGGTGGCTGCAACTTCATATTCAACGACCTTCCGACACTGTTCAACACTATTTAAAGACCACACAACATCACATAATGGGAATTATCCATGCCATCATCTCACATACCCGGAACTCTTTTTTCTCATCACTCCAGAAGTATTTTGCCTTCTGGAATCTGAACCAGATGACCTCAGTTCCATTTCCATCTTTTTGGTGGTGTAGCGTGATGAGCTCAGACGATCCGTTGTTTGGCATAGGAACCACCTTAATATATGCAGCTTTTTGAGGGCAATTCACCTGAAACACAAAGTCAACCCTGTCAAACTACCAAACATTCGATTTCCAAACTTTGTTCACTGAGGCACAAAATATACAGGCGATAGATGAGTGGCAGCTGGTTTTTATACATAAATGCTTAGGGTCCTCATCAATGAACTTTTTTTCAAGCAATTTCAATATTCATACATTTCTGGTACACTCTTGCTACATATCAAGAAAATGAGATTTCTCCACATATTGCAGACAGTAGCCAATCACATGTGTACAAGGCAGGACAATTAGAGGAGCAGGACATCTGATTGATCTTGCAAAACTTTGGTGTTAAAAAGTATTTATAACTGATAAAGAAAGATTGGAAAAGTAGGGAGGCAAGGCTTACTGTTCCCTCATCCCAATGCCCATACCCTGTACTATGGCAATTTTCTAGATCATAAATCATAATTGGTGCACAATGCATATATATAATGCAAATACAATATACACACACATACACATATACATATATAAATATATACATACATATATATATATATATATATATATATATATATATATAATATATTTCATCAAAAAGGATGCATTCAGTTGGCTATGCACTGAAAATGATCATCGACAACTCAAAAAGCTTACCACAGAGGTAGTAAGAAGAACCTTGACTGCTACCGACCACAAGCAAAACAAACTTGTAAGAATCTGAACGAATGCTATCACAGCAATTCCAACAAAACCAGCTTCATAATTCTCTTCTAATCCATGAACAAATACCCACACATAGATCCATGTCAGGTATACACATATGAATGGTAACACATAACCATGTAGAATCAAAGGTCGAAGATTGTGGAAGGATAACGATTGAATGAGATCATCAACTCCTTTCTGCTGATTAACCATCTTGATCCTTTGGTGTGATTTTCTCAAATCTGATCAATTGTGATTTCTTGTCATCAACATTTCTTTGAAGCATACACAATAGCTTCTTCAGTATATGGTCTTCTGACTTCATTCACTTGATTAGACAATGAGCCATTGGTTCAGCTGAAACAACAGAGAAAATGGCATACAAAGACTTACATAATGTGGCACAATATGATGGCAACATATGCTTCAAAGCATATTAATGGCATAAACATGTTTTTTTTTGTAATTGATGAATTGCAAGCATACCTTTCCACATAACACATTATAGCTACCATGAGCTTGGTTTCCAAAAAGGCAGATCGAAACACAATGTTGATATTGTAGCTGTGATATAGTTGGACTGGAAAAGTTCACTAAAGTTGACAGCTCTCTAAAATGGACTAATAAATAACACTAAATTGCCTTAATTGTAGTCAGTGATAAGCAACCGAAAATTATAAAAAAATAACCTCGATCTATTACTCAACTCTTCTGCTCATCTACCAGCAAAACGTATAAATGCATCATTTGATGAGCATTCAGAGAGGCTACAGGAGGGGATCTTTGACAGATCAGATTACCTGCTCAGATTAGAGGGCCAACCAGTGCTAGTAGTGTAATGGTACAACATGATGAACATGGAATTCATGTCAGCATAGTACAGCATTAAAATATTTGTTCTTCAGTAGGTGTGAGATGTACAAATTCGCAATGGAAACGATGCTACTTAAAACAGTGGTAAACTATCCATGAAAGACATCCTTCCCAAAGAAGCATAAACATTGTGCCTCTTGGTGCATGCTTGTGGCATTTTCATGCCTCACTTCTAACAGTATCGTGTATACAAGTACCATGCTTATGCTTACTTATGCTTAGCATGGCAGGTCCAGGATCATTATAGTGAACATACAGTAGTGGAATTCCAGGCAAAGGGATTACCTATGATGTGCTGTTATACATTGCCAGTTTATGGCATCAGTATTTGTATTGTTCTACTTTATATCAGTATCCCAAAATTAGATACTTCTCAAAACACACAAAACAGGTAGTTCTATGTTTGCAATTGTTTCAAAACTGGCTTTATGGACCAAAGTAATATAAATAGAATGATTTCAAAGGAGATTTCAACATCCTGCTTTACCAATTTTGACATCTTACACCTAACAAGAAATCCTCATCTTAACACTGGCTTCAAATGCCTTACATGTTCTTCAGTTTCAATTTTGTTCCAATTGCATACTAATAAGTACATCTTTTTAGTTTGCCTTCAGGTATACCTAAGTTAGGAACAGCTGTGCAGATATGGATCTGTTGATCCCTTGATGTGAGCTTAGCATGCTTAGACAATGTTGTTTTTGTGATTTATTTAAAGTTGACATGTCCTAACTAGTGTAAAAGTTACATGGCATAATCTAAATTACCAAAATATGGAGATAGCGAATGCTTTCCAAAATAACACCCTTTTCACCATAATTTTTTATTCCAAAACTTTTTAAGCATAAAAAGTAATACCATTTCTGGATCCAATTATCTGAAGCAAACCTAGAAGCATATAGAATAAATGGAAATAAATCTTAGAGGTGTGTTAGGACATCTAAAAGATGGGCTGAAATCTGGCAGATCTTTTCCAAGATAAATTGACATATTGTGTGAACATTTTCAGAACACCAGGTCACCTGCAATCACCAAGTTTGTCAAGATCAAGTGAGGTCACCTCCAAAAATGATCAATCAGGCATCAAGGTTTAACAATAAAGACATATTTTTCAGCATTTGCTTATCTTCAGGGATGGAACAAAATACATCAGAAGATTTTCCATTTCTGATCTATTCAACACCTTCAACTGCTTTTTTAAGGAAAAATACTGTTTTAAAATTTTTTTTTTTTTTAAAATTATAACTTACAATAAAAGTCTAATCTAGCCTAACTTAACCAAATCTCTTTGCATGCTTCATGGAGGTAAAATGTGTGTAAAGCTTATTGAGTGGTTGCCTTAAACTGGCAACTGTAATATCAGTTTCACTATGCTGTATTAGGCCTTTGTTTTAAGCTGGACATTAAAAAATTGTTTTTGCAAATGATTTTTTTCTTAAAAGCAGATCAGGGTAGACTGGGGTACAGCCAGCTTTTTATGAGATTTTGCAGATGCATTTGTAACATCAGATAGGAAACCCATTATACAAATTACAGAAAGAATGGCCACAATTAAAGAAGGTTTTAAGAACATGATGGTCAGGCCAGGACTGGCAGTCATTTAGATGCAATTTTGCATGCAAGAATAGACTAGCACTGGAGCCACCCTCACCAGTACCAGTTGGATAGGAACTGCCTATTCTGTATGGCATTGAAATAACCTGCTTGTCATCAAATAGTTAAGTATCTCCTGTAGTCTTAAGGTTTACCCCTCATACTTTCTTAATGTTAGCAAGGTATCCAGGTCACCATCAGCCGACTGACAGCCAGCTGTTGATAACACCACTCAAAAGCACCAAGAAGAACTAGGAGCACTGGGTTAGGTCAGGTTAGGTTAGCCATTGCCCCTGAATGAGTACAAATTGACCCCATCAAAATATTCTGTACATTCAGTGCACTCAGCTGAAGGCTTTTCTTGGTATGTTTGAGTGATGTCACCAACAGCTCACTGGCAGTCAGTTGATGGTGACTTATATTTCTTGATATATAAAAAAGTGTGAACAGTAATACCCGAAGATAATCCTCCTACCTACATAGGATGGTATTATTGCAGTCTAAGGTAACCACAAGACAAGTTGCACACACATTTTACCTCTGTAAAGCATACAAATGGGTCAGGTTTAGTTAGGTTAGACTAGGTTTTTCCAGTGAGTTTTAAAAAGCATTAAGTTAGGCTAGGTTACATTATACAAGTTGGACTTGTACAGAAAAAAATGGTCAAAATGTAAACTTATCCTCAAATGTGTTTTCTGATTTTTTGGCAGTTTTCCTTGGAAACCATGCTTATGAAGGTGACTAAGATAATAGGACCACTAATTTTTATGCAAATGCTTACTTTTCAAGTTGTGAGCTGGGGACAAGTACCCTAGGGTAAGTTGCTTGTCTCACAATCAAAAGGCTGTGGGTTTGAGTCCCACCTTTTGCTACCCTTCACCTGCAACCAATCAGAGTGAGAGATTGGTGATGCTGCATGACTCAAAGGTCAATGTGTTGTAAAACCAATAACCAACCAACCAATCAGATTGTGAGCAAAATAATGCCAAAAGGGGCTTTGGGTTAGGCAAAATGGCATAAAATAAATCTTTAAAAAATGAAAAAATGCACCATAACATAACCCAACAACTAACCTTCCAACTTTGGAGAAAACAAAAATTAGAATACCTATATCCAGCAATCTATTTTCTGAATTCTCAAAATGAAAAAAGAAACCTAGCACAACCTACCCTGACCTAACCTAAGCTGATTCAGGAAAAAACAATTTTTTAATTTTCTTGTGAATTTTTTTTGGGGAAACTTCAGTTTTACTATGCTTTAAGGTGGTGGTGGTGGTGGTGGATTGGAGTTTAGGGCCCCATCAACATCTAGGTTCACTTTGTGCCAGTGCTTTAAGGTGGTAAGTATTTACGTGCAAAGTTTTTCCATGGACACATCAACATCCAGGTTCACTTTGTGCTGGTGCTTTAAGGTGGTAAAACAAAGTATTTACATGCAAAGTTTTTCCATGAAGCAAGCAAATGGGCTATGTTTGGTTGGGTTAGGTTAGCTTAGGTTTTTCCATTGGATTTTTTTTTCAAAACAATTTCATTTTTACTTGCATTTGCACAGCAAATAAGTGGTCCCATCATCTTCATCATACCTACCTAAGCACTTGCAGAGGAAAAAAGGGGTCACATCATTTCCAACATATTCAACAAACAAACAAAAAATTTAACAAAGAAATATTGGATTATACCAACCTCCGAATTTACCCCTAGAACCTACCTTGACCTACGGCCACGTCATTCAATATCACCTATCTACCTACCTACCTCGATGCACCATCATAATATGATCGAAAACAAAAGCGAACAGAAAGCAACGTCATTTACTAAGCATTTTCGTGGAATTTCTTATTTCGTATATATTTCCATAAACGCAATAGCTGATACCCTAATAATAAGACACTCTTCACACGCACCCAAGGATAATCAATTAATGGTCAAGGACCTATGACAAGGTAGTCGCCCGCTGATTCTACCTTTTCATGACGTCTAGTTATTGCGTCATTGAAAAATCCTCTGGCAGGGAAAAGGCCCAACAAACGCATGAAGACTATAAGAACACTGCGGGTCTAATACTACTATTAAATAAAGCAATTGTTTCCAATTGGCTTCACCTGCTATGCAACATTTATATTTTCCAAATTTTCTGGTTACGTCTAGGATCCTCCGGCAGGGGTGTAGAGGAAGTGCCTTATTCTCGGTGACTTTAATCTAAAAGGTTATGAAAATGCTGGTGTTGGCTCCCCATCATGCAAAATGTTCAGGAAATGCCTCGAAGAGGACCTGTTCTTACACCAGTTTGTATCGGAACCTACCAGGCATGGTTCATTCTTGGACCTTGTATTCTCGGATTTAAGTGACTTGGTTCAAGACTTGACTGTAGGCGAAACTCTGGGAAAAGTGACCATAACATAGTTAGATTCAAGGCACATGTAGGGAAATTATCAAGGATAATTTGGTAAAGGTTCCAAATTTCAACAGAGCAGACTTTAACGGCATGAGAGCGGCTTTAAGTGCCATCAGATGGAAAGAAGAATTCTCCAATTTAAATGCCTGTGAAATGTGGGAAA
This sequence comes from Imbricaverruca yamaguchii, assembly GCA_034440575.1. Classification (NCBI taxonomy): domain Eukaryota; kingdom Metazoa; phylum Arthropoda; class Thecostraca; family Neoverrucidae; genus Imbricaverruca; species Imbricaverruca yamaguchii. Next base: position 3,457,720 of record JAOTOL010001645.1, on the reverse strand, counting down.
AGTTCAAATCTTACTTAAAGGAAACTCAGATTAGACATGTCCCCCAAAAGCAAAGACGCAAAGAAGGGTAGGAAAGCCAGCATGGCTTACACCAGACGTGATAAAAGCAATTAAGGCTAAGAAAACTGCATTTAGAGTTTTAAAGAAGCCTCAAATGTCATTAATCTAAAGGCGTATCGAAAAGCTAGAGACACTGTGAAGCAAAAAACCAGAGCAGCAAAGCGAGCAAAGGAACTGGATTTAGCTAGAAACTGTAATGGGGACAGTAAAAAGTTCTTTAGTTTCTACAAGCTGAGTAAAGTTTCTAGCACAATTGGTCCACTGGAAGTAAACGGGACTACATTGGGTGAGGATAGTGAGATGGTTGAGGAGCTGAGCAAGCAGTTCAAATCAGTGTTTACATTGGAAGATATGACCAATCTGCCGACCGTACACCATAGTTCAGTTACATGGGATCTGACAAATGATGTTGATTTCATTGGTAGTGATGTTGTTTACAATCATATCAGGAAAATAAAGCCAAGTAAGGCAGCAGGACCTGATGATATTTATGCTAGGGTGTTGCGGGAAACTGAAAAGGAACTGGCATTTCCACTTAGTATAATATTTTGTGGATCAGTTTCATAAAATGAAATTCCAACCGATTGGAAAAGCGCAAATGTAGTTCCTATTTTCAAGAAAGGAGAAAGAGGGAAAGTTGAAAACTATACGCCAATAAGTCTCACATCCCTAGTCTGCAAGGTACTCGAATCAATTATCAAGGATAGAATAGTTAGTTATCTGAAGGTAGCAGATTGATTCAAGATACTCAACATGGATTTAGAAAAGGACGATCGTGTCTCACAAACCTCTTGGACTTTTGAACTTCGCCACAGAACAATTTGATCAGGGAAATCAGGTTGATGTAGCATATCTTGACTTTAGTAAGGCCTTTGACAAGGTACCCCATAAACGGTTAATGATACAGCTTCAGTCCCATGGTATTGCAGGTAGCATCTTAAAATGGATAGAGTTGTGGCTTTCAGATAGACAGCAAAATGATGCTAAATGGTACAAAGTCATCATGGCAAAATGTTCTTAGTGGAGTCCCTCAGGGGTCAGTACTAGGGCCATTACTGTTCATTATATTTGTAAATAACATTGAAAGTGGCCTAAGCAGTAAAGTTTGAAATTTGCGGATGATTTGAAGGTCTTTAGGGCAATAACAGGTCAGGATGAGCATATCTCGCGCAAAAAGACTTAGACGAACTGTGAAGTGGTCCGAAGAATGGCAAATGAAATTTAACTTTGAAAAGTGCAAAATCATGCATGTAGGTAAGCAGCATATGAAGGCTCCGTACTTGATGGGTGGCCAAGTGCTATCAGTGACTGAACAGGAGAAGGATTCAGGTGTTATTCTAAACACAAAACTGGGGGCAACAGAACAGACCAAGGAAGCCAGGAAGAAGGCACTGAGAATGCTCGGGGCAACAATAGGAATGTATCATACAGAAGTGAGGAAGTGATCAGGAAGCTTACTGTGCATACGTCAGGCCACATTTGGAATACTGCATCCAAGCTTGGTCTCCTAGCTATGAAAAATTGTTGGCTTTAGAGAGAGTACAAAAGAGGGCTACAAAATGGTTAATGGCATAACAACCGGCATATGAGGAAAGATTGAAGAAATGATATGTTTTCACTTAGATATAAAGTTGGAAAAAAAATTTTTTTTGGGTTTTTTAATTTTTTTTATTGTTGGGGGGGGGGTTTTTTGGGGAAATTTTTGAATTTAAAAAAAAAGGTGCAAATTAGAGGTCAAAAATTCAAAATTAAAATTAATCACAGCAGAACAAGGTTAAGGCAAACTTTCTTCACCAACAGGGTAGTGGAACACTGGAACCAGCTGCCAGAAAACATCGTCAGTAGCAGCACATTGAACATCTTTAAAAACAGCATAGACAATCATTATAAGAATAGAGGGCTTGCTTTTCAGTATAACAGGGAGGGCTGATTGGCAGATTTGGTGGGCAACTGGTTCAGTGTACAGAGTGCAACCAAGAAGGGCCCTTGTGGCTCAGAGTTGCACTAATCTTTTATGTCTTTATGTCTTTATGTCTTTACTACCAAGCAGCACCTTAAGCTCCTCACGCGCGATTGTTTTCAAACAGGCAATTTCCGTGGCCGGTATTCTGTCAGAGGAATATGGAGCCATATGACTTCACATGCCTCTGACATGATAACATATGTTAATATCAGCTACCCCTTCCGCTGTCTGTTCTCCGTTGATATCAGCTTCTCCGTTGAGCCCCAAACTTCACCAGCGCGGCATCTGTGAAGTAAATTTAAAGATGATTGTCAAAGAGAACAGGACGGAATTAATACATGCTCATCTCAAGTTCACATAAGCGGGATTGACAGCTCCAAATAAATTGAGTGCCAGACAGTCAATAAATTTAGGGGAAATATGTTCGCAAACTCTGGGAAAGACTAGGCCTAGGATGATCGTCTATGCGTCCGCTTAGGCTCATTTACGACACATCGTGTTGATATTAACCCGCGCCGTCTTTCCTGTCAAATCCTCCCACCCCGTCTTGGGGGGTGGGGGTGGAAGACCCCCTCTAAAATCCAAACTAAGCATCGCACGAAAACGAAAGAGGTGTTATCGGAAAGCGCTCGACGAGTAGGGTCCGGGTCCACCCTCCAAAACAGTTTTCCCCCAAAAGTGACGTCAGCAGGGGGAGGCTAGATTTTCACGACTTTTCACGACTTACATTATGTTTTTGACTCTGGGGAGTTCATTTTGTGGATATATGAGAAAGAAAAAAAAATTGGAATGAGAAACGGACAGCGAAATCGACCAGTGTTATATTTTTTAGGGACCCCAAAATAAAAAAAAAATAATAAAAAATCTGAAATTTCAAAATATTGTGTTTTCTTTAACTTTCCTTTTCGAATGGGTAGAGCAGACCGAGAAACGTTGTTGGAAGTCAACTTGCCCTAATAAAAAGTGATTACGTTAGCCAGAATCCTGTATTTGTACTGTAATTTAGCAAATACGCAAAATGTATATGTAATCAAAAACGAAAAAAAAGTAGAAATTCAATCGTACGTTTCGTTGCATCCGTAAAGGTAAGCAACCACTGAAAGTTTAATTAAAATATCTGTATTCGTTAAAGCGTGACGACTGGTTGAACTTTTTTGGAGGTGACCTCACTTGACCTTGACTAACTCATTGACCCTAGATGACCTGACCTAAAAATTGTGAATCGGCATGTCAAATTGATGTGGGAAGAGTAATGCCAAATTTGGGCGCGCTGCCGCGCGCCGTTCATCCGCTGTCTGCAAAAACCTGAGGGGGCGGTTGAAGACCCCCGTGTCGGACGGGTTAAAAATGTAGAACGGTGTGCAAGACACAATCGACCAAACAATCGCGACGCAAATGTCTTGTATAATATTGCTCAGTGCTATCAAACATTCACCAGTAAAATACTTAAGAATGAAACGAAATCTGGTTTAAAAATTCGCTCTCATGCCACATACACAATTGGTACACCCCCATGCACAGCATATCTCACTTTTTTCTCTAGTGAGATGTGCTGGATTCAAAGGGATATTTCTAGCTCTCCGACAGAGCGAGCTGAGACCTCCAGGGAGTACAGTACCGGAACTGCTCAAGCCTTCTGCAGCGCTGTGATGGAAATTGTGTGAGAAATAAAGAAGCTTGCCTAGTTGATATGTGTAGGTTAATGATTTCACCATCTACCTCCAGTTTCCCCACATTGCACACACTGCAGCTTTCGTATTTCAATTCACAGGAGCTCAATAACCTTATAGCACTTCCTGCCAAACAGTCACCAGCAAATTTAATTTCAGCAGTCTTTTCAGCGTCGGCTGAACAGCAGGGAACGTTGGCTGGATGGCAGGGACGTCGGCTGGATAGCGTGGGAACGTCGGTCTGATAGCAGCGTGGACATGGATCTCGGCAGGATCTCCGCTGAATCTGGTTCAGTGTCAGCTTGATGTCGTCATGCGGAAATCCATTGTTCACTGTTCAGCCAACAGCGGCCCGACATCGATCCCACGTCGGCTGGTTGCATGTCAGCTGGGTGTCGGCTGTATGTTGGCATGGACGAATATTCCACTGTCAGGCGACGGCGAATCACCAGCGTCCCGAAAGCGGTCTGACATCAGAGGCAGTCAGTTTGCTGTCGGCATGTTCAATGGGTGGGGGCCATAGTGTTGTATCTGTAAGTGAAAGTGTTGTACTTTGGTCGATGTCGGTACCAATTTCGGGTCGGTTTGGACCAAAATCAGAACGGTGTACCGCCACCCTTTGAATCCATGCCCCGTAGTGAATGTCATTTTCGAATATGCTCCTGCCGCTGTCGACCCGACGGCGGCCAGCTATCGTTACCTTGCTATCTGTATGGATTTGCCGTCGTCGGCCCAATGGGCCCGACGTCGGCTGACCGCCATTAATATGCCGAACCCAACCCGATATGTAATATTCCAGGTATATTCCAATATTCCAGCCGATATTCCAGGTAAGTTTGCCGACGTCAGGCCGAGATCGGCCTGATGTCGGCATGCCGCTCACGAAATGCCGAGCTCGCCCCGACACGTGCCGACAGCGGGCTGATATCGGCATGTTTGCAGAGTTGCTTCCCAAAATGCTCTTAACTTTTAATATGGGAACCTGTGTGGTATGCTACGCAATCCATTTGTGTCCGCCCATTGCCACCATGTATTGTGCCCTTTAAATACATTTCGGGAGTCTAGACTTCTATGTCCTCCGGGCATCATGAGGAACCTTCCAGTGCGCAAGAAGATCACAAAACGGAGGACATCCTTTGATGTCAGCAATGGACATTGAAGGTCCGAAAAGGTCTTTTGCTCCCGCAGCCTGCTGCCCTCAGCTCTACCGCATTATGTCTGTCGTATACCACTGCAGTACTGGGGAGAATAGGGAGCTTTGGATGTTTGGAGACTTCGACAAGTTCGACATTCGCATGTTTACTTGGCGACATATAACGTCCCTTGAAGAGCCGCTGGCCCGCCGACATGGCCTGCGCTCAGTTGGTCTGCGCTCACGAGCGGACTCGCCGCAGGTGATGTCATATGGTCCGCCGACACGGGAGCCTGGTCCAATTACCTGTGTGTGCCCTATACAAACGTCATTCGAAATAATCTTACGGGCTCATTGAAAATTGAAACGGCCTAATGGCCCAATTGTTCCCAGTGGTCCTTACGGTCCTTAGTAGTCCTAACGTTTCCCGCTGGCCCTAATGGTCCCTACGCAGCCAGCATTATAAGCGTGCCCCGACTGGGGCCCAATTTAGTAGACGGCAGGACAGCGACCGAGTAGTCCGGCTGGGCTCCAATTGGCCCATGCAATATTTATAATCTGGGGCCTGAACGAAACCGATGGCCCTGGCAGGCTATCTACAGGGTGTCAGCCGGGCAGCGACTGGGCACGCGGTTATTCACTGAATCAGAACTTCGGTTCGGAACACGACAGGGACCAATCTCACAGCAGGCGGCCTACTTCCAAAAACTATCGCCAATTGCATAATTCATTTGTGTTGTGTGTGACGTCCATGTTTCTATTAGACCTTTCCCATCAATTCTAGCGCTCCTCATCGCATCTTAGCGCCCAAACCATTAGCAACCTTCGCTAAAGGTGAACCAGGCAAACAAATGAACACCCTGATGGTGATTTATTTTTTACATTTTGAAGAAACTGCACCCAATCAGCAGGCTTCCTGCCATCTGCGCTTGGAAAAAGCGACCACACTTTTACACATGTCCGTGCGCGCTTAGCGGCTTTTTCCACACCCTGTTCGTCGTCGCATCGCTGGCGTTTCCTCCATTTGATGCGGTTCCGCTTGAGGTCCTGCCTGAGAAGTTTCCACTGTTTGTTGTCGAGACGAGCTGTGACACAGCACTGCTGCTGCTGTTTCCGAGCTTGGCTCTCCGACTTGACAAAGCTGAGCACATCCTCACTCGACTTCCACAACCTCGTCAGCTTGTGAACTCTCCTGTAAAGCTTCCGGTCGGAGCCCGTATTCTTCCTGCCTTTCAGTGAACTGGCCGACTTTACACCGCCTCCCTCTGGTGGGCTCCGCGTTTCTGTCTCATCCAGACCATCTGGCGACGTCAGTGGCTGCCAATGGCCATTGTTCTGCCGCACTAGCTCGTCATCTGCACCATCAGTCGCGACTGGCTCTCCGATGTCCTCACTAGCCGTCGGTTGCGCCACGGTCTCCGCCAGACACTCGCCACGCGGGGGTGCAGCACCGTTCGCCACCCCGCCACCCGACACACTGGTCTGGCCGACACCACCGCCGAACGTGTCGTGCAGGTAACCGGTGGGCGCGGCCGGCAGCAGGGAGACGGTGATCTCCCGGCTCTGCTCCTCGTACTGCAGCTCGTGCTGACGGCGCGCCGTTCGCACCAGGCCGACCGGCACGGTGTTGGCCGTCACGGCCTTCCCCTCCTCGACACTGGGCTGCAGACCGAGCCAGTCGCTCAGACAGTGCGGCGGCGGCTCGTGGGGCCAGGGGGCGCCGGCCGGCCGCAGTGCCGGCACCAGCGGCAGCACAGCTGCGTGCAGCTGGCACAGGTGAGAGCACAGCAGGCGGCTCAGGTCCCACACCCGGCCTACCACACCGACGAACGCCACGGCGATGGGCGCGTGGTGGCCCAGCCGCAGCCACTGCAGCCAGCCCGTGGCGGCGCGCTCCGACAGCTGCGTCAGCCGCACCAGCAGCACGGCGGCCCGCTGCAGCGTCACCAGCAGGTGCTGCGCCAGCTGCCGGCTGGGCAGCAGCAGCGGGCGGCCCGGGTCGCGCCGCGGCCGCGTCACAGCCAGCACACGCTCCGACAGCCAGTCGGGCTCGGGCAGGTCGCGCAGGCGGCGGCCGCACGACGACAGCGCGCGCACGGCCGAGAACGCGCGACAGTTGGAGAACTGGTTGCCGACGCGGTAGGCGATGGAGCGCAGCAGGTGGAGCTCGTTTTTGATGTGGTGCATGTTGTCCGTCACCTGGCCAGCCAGGTGGGTGGGGAAGTGGCGGCAGAGCGTCGCCAGCTCAGCATACTCGGCCTCCGTGTACGGCAGAGTCAGCTCAGGCGGCGGCACCACCACGCGCCGGTTCCAGAGCGGCGCCCCATCCACAAGGCTGGCTGCTGCTGGATCCATCTCACCAACCGACATCTGCAACTGGAGACAGTTACATCACAACAACAGACTACATACAGCCAGCTTTGCTGATGGATCCTCCCAAGTAAACACCACCATGAATGCACATGATTGGGATACACTTCATCATAGTTAATATGGTTGAGCTCTTACTTGCCTGATGGTGCTAGTGCTAACATAATAGTGAGGCTGGTATGCCTGATTTCCCACATATTTTGTACCACTTTATTTACCAAATATTGTAACTTCATCTGTGACTTGATGCACCATTGTCAACACAGTTCTGCATCATATTCATCTTTGAGGGTTTTGGTCCTGCTGAACTCCAATTAATGTTTGTTGACAAAAATTATATGTGCATGTTATATCTGCAAGTTTCATATCCAGAACATATACTTTATGCATTTCATGGGATGATGATGATTATTGGGGTTTTATGGTGCATCCAACCCATGTGGAGTATATTGCACACATTGGTTATTTTGGCTTAGGGGCACATCCACTGCTTCAGTCATACTGTGCCCAATGTATTTGATGGGGTGAAAAACTGGTATCACATGTATTTTCAGCACCCAGACTGCATTCTCAAAATGTTTGGCAATACAGCAGGTTGAAGTAACTCCTGAGAATAGTTTGTTCTTGATATCAATATTACTACCAGTCTGATCCTTGGATACTAGTGGGGGATACACATGAACATCAGATCATATCATGTGAAAATATGAATACATTTATATTTGCATTCATAACTTATATATTTACCTGTGTAACTGGAATGTCATTCATATATTGTCATATCTGTGTAATTAACATAAATTTCATGTTATCAACATGTCAATAGGTTGTTACCTCAAATTCTCCATTTGTAGTTTACTTATCCTCATTTACTGCAGAGTTGCATTATAGCATCACACTGAGAGAACCTAGATCTACAGAATGGCATGAACAATGTAATATGGCATTATTGCACCTCAAAATATCCACAGGACGAGCTTTATACACATGTTACATCCATGAAGCAAACAAAGGGGCTAAGTTCACTTAGGTTAGGCTTTTCTTTTCAGTTGGAATAGACTTCATTGTGATGAAATTTTTCCATTTTCCCCCCTCAAACACAGATTATGCTAGACTAGGTTAGGTCGTTTTTAATGTTGAAAATTACTGAGAAATAAGGATGAAAAATTATCCATTCTATCTGTTTTCTTCCTTGGAAGGTTAAGCCAAGGTTAGGTGATGTTGCCTATTTTTCTTTCTTTTCAGCATGTTAGTCATGCTATGTTACCCAACACCAAGCCCTTAGTTTGCTAACCACAAACCACATACCAGTAACATTGCACTATAAAAATAAATTTGAAGAATTAAAAAGTACCAGAAATGCAAACTTACCCAATGTTTCACAACAGCAATCCTATGCCAGTGCATGCAAATTTACCCAAATTTCATTACATGGAAGCTTAGTGTAGGTTAGATTAAGACATATTTCCACTTTTTGAGCATGCTATATTACCTAACTGCAAACCACTTCTTGTTCTGATTCTGCATGCCAACTAAAAAGCATGCACTTGCAGAGGAAATGAGTAGTTTCATCATGCTAACCACATTCATAAACATTGCACTGAAAAACAAAATAATAAGAATTCAAAAATTAGATTAAAGTGCAGATTAACACTACTGGCATTAAAGCCTATGCACCTACCTATATTGTTATCATATGAAATTAATTGCAGCCATCTATTTTTTGTCAAATATAATGACCTATATTGAAAGCATTGAAAATTCAGCCAGAACAGGCAATTAGGTATACCATGAAATGTATTGAAAATACAATTATGAGCAAAATATAACAGACCATGCCATAAAACAAAGTGAAGCAAGGCGTTACCTAGCTACCCGTTTAGGATTTAGGTTGCATCAACATGAGCCAAAGTGAGGGTGTAATGAGGTGAAATGTTACATAGGTATTCCATACAAAGTCCACAATTTACTTTTTAAATCATTCTATGGATAGCATGCCAGAAAAGAGTTCAACACAACTGTTCTAATCCAAAAAAAAAATAAAGTAAAACCAACATTATTTGGTAATTATTCTTGAAATCTTAATTTTAGGATGGTGTATTTGAAAAGATGATACCACCATTTCTCTGCAATTACTACTTTTCAGCTGGCAAGTACATACACCATCAAAACCCTCACTTTGCAGATATAGGTAGTCTATTGCATAATTACGGTGTTCATGTGGCAAAAAAGTTCAACACTTCATGCACTCAATTCAATGCTCTTTGACAAGCAAAACCTTATGTTTCTGGCAGGGGTGTCAATTTCTGAGAAAAAAAACATTGGGGGGGGGGGGGGGGGGGGGTGTACTGGATCCTCTCCCTCCAGCATCCAACCAAAAACTCATTAGATTTTTCCCACTATATTTTCAGCCCTAAATATTTCTTATTTTTATTTGACAATGTGTATGTTTATGTTTATTCAGCATCCTCACCAATTGGAAAAATCGCCCGGCAACAGGTGGCGTCACAGAAGCAAAACAGCAGTACAGCTTGGTGGGTGGGCTGCTGAAGATAATTATAGTTTGTATATCCACAATCTCAATGATAACTGTGATTGTTGTTCACTGGACTCGATTGTATGCAGGTTTGACAATGACTGGAAATTGAGAATGAAATGAATGAATTGTATTCAAGCTCCATATGCATGTGGTTTTGCCATTGGTGGTGTGTACAAATGTCAGCATGATAATGCAATTGTTGTTTAGTGGCTTGACAAATTTTTAAAGACAACCTGGTTTAAAATGCATCATCATCTGCTAATCTCAACATTTTATGATGCAAGTTTTACTTCCACAGTGGAGGGAAATCCAATTATTCCATTGCCTGTTTGTACACAATTTTCAATTCTGCAGCAGAAGGTGGACAGTCAGTCAACCATCTAAACCGAACCTATTTCTTTGCAGTACAAAATATGCTGGTTAACAAACTAAGTTTTCTATGTAGCATGGTGTTTTTCTTTCCCTTTAGCTTTCTTATCAGCATGCAAACAGCATAGTATATTGGGGGCCCAAATTAACATTGAGGGGGCCAAGATCAACATTGGTGGTGGCATGGCCCTCACAAAAGGATACAAATCGACACCCCTGGTTTCTTGCCCATCACACACTACTCACCCCACCTGAAGGACAAGAATGGCCACGCGCGCCCGTAGACCTCGATCAAGGCCGGGAATTCCTCGCGATGCTGTTCACGCTAACGGCAGCGCTAGCAATGTTCGCAAGATTTGATGACGTTAGGGCGGAAATGTTTGTTTGGTGGGACGGCTGTGTTTTCCGGTTAGGTTATATTATATTATGCTATGCTATATTTTATGTATCATGTTACGCCACTCTCAACCCACGCCATCTTCATCCAAACTACAAATTATTTTGCGGAGGAGTGAAGTAAAATGAAAACCATTTAGACATCAGGGAGATGTCCCCAACCCAGCCCCCGCCTTAAGCACCTAAAATATCACACAAAGTATAGCGTAAACTACCCTTAACCTAAATGTCCACTTGTTCATCTTCATCGCAAACACTCGCTTTTATGGATAGACAGGTGACGTATTCATTTGAATAAGGCGCAAGTGACCTTTATGGTTCGGAACGCCTGAAAAAGTCACTCTCCCCCTTGTTACATTATCGTAGTCAAGGGTAGATTAAGCTAGGTTACTTTATTTCTTCTATGATTTATCTATCCATATGTATTGTTTTCAATGCTTGTGCTTATTGTTTTCAAACTCCCTATAATCCATAACTAAGGAAGAGCTGTACATATCACATCTTAGCACTCCATTTTTTAAGCCATGAACACTTGACATCATGCACGCTAGTGGACACGTAATGTATGTAATGCAAGTACATTACGTGTCCTTTATTCGCACAGTGTCAGTGCTGGGCGGCCGGGTGCTTGTGCTCGAGCGCACCATCGAGCGCCTGGGCGTGGCTGCGCCTTGTGCGACTCAATAGTCGGTTTTACAGCAGAACTTTGCTCGCAGGTCCCAGGTCTCAGGAAAGAGACCTGTGACGAGATAGAGGGAGAAGACCTAGAATAGTAATCCGCATACATTAAAACCGACCACCAAATATAATTATCACATTAGTGTTACTAGCGAAATAGGTTTTACTGTCGACGATGCAAAAATAAGTAAAATTAATCTTACGAACATCAGTAAATTGCAATACGCTTTCTGATTTACGTGGAAACTACACTCAGCTCACTCAGCTACAATAACGCGCACTGGAGGGGGGCGGATTCCGCCCCCATAAGATCTCAGCTCCTATGGAGGCTAGAGCAACGAAATTCACAGGGTGGATGGGCACGATAGTGAACTCTATTGTGTGCAAAGGTTAGGTCAATATCTTCAAGGTAAAATGAGGTCAAAATAACAAAATATTCTGGTTTTGCCTGGCTTGGCTTGTCATTGTTATGGATAGCTGTGGTTGTGTTTAAATGCTCCAAAATTGGCATGAATGATGTTTTGAACATTACTAATGATGCAATACAGATGTCAGATCCGCCATTTGACCTCAGATGACCTATATAGGAGCACTTTATTAGGTCATTACCTGCTCCAGTTACCGGAACCGGGCTCCCATCCCGACTGCTCCGTTGGGCGGCTCAGCACAATCGGCTTCGCAAAGAAAGGAGTGAAATACATGAATAAAGTATGGAAACGCTTGGGCACACAATGACAAACAGTAGATTCGCGGGATGTATAAGGAGTAACATGTAAAGTGACATGAATCGCATGACAGTCATTTGCATTTATGACACATTCCAGTTGACCAAGTTTGGTTCCATTAGCCTATCATGAACTTGACCTGACTTGACCTCGGCGACCTAACATGACTTTTAAATTATATAGCATAAAAATATGCATCAAACAAGTCGCTAGTGTTATCAGAACACTTCCATATTGCCAATATACGGGAAGCGCATCAGCGCCGATTTTCGTGGTGTGGCGCTGCGAATTGTTTTTATTTTAACGGCCCCTAACTTGAAAACTTCTCGGCCGATTTCCATTTTTCCTGCTTTAAACAATGCGCCGGTCATTTCTAAGCAGGTACGCGAAAAATGTGGCATATATCGGCCGGTACAATATGGAGTTATGTACGAAAAATCGGAAGGATTGGCGAATTTCGCCATACCCCCTCTAAGGGCGTGTGTTAACCTGTTATGAACTTGACCTGACTTGACCTCGGTGACTTGAAATGACTCTGGAACAATGTAGCATGACAATGTACATCAAAGAAGTGGCTAGTTTTGCCAAGAACACTTCCTTTTTGCTAATGTACGGGAAGCGCATCAGCGCCGATATTTGTGATCTGGCGTTGATTTTTTGTTTTTACTTTACCGACCCCTAACTCGAAAAATTTTCGGTTGATTTTCATTTTTCTTACTTCAAACAATGCGCCGGTCATTTATTGGCAGGTACACAAACAATGGCGTATGTCGGTCGGGAAAATCTGGAGTTAGCTACGAAAAACCGGAGGGATGGTCGGATTTCGCCCCCTCCCCTCTTGTGCGCGTGTTAAGTACATATTTGTCTTGTTATTTTGTCTGCCATTGCTCAGGAAGTTGGTTTACAACCGCATCTTCCGCTAATTTAAACATAGCGCCAATTTGCTCTCTGGCATTCATTCGTCGGCTGCCATTCACCCCAGCTGGGATCGCGGGGCCCTTCTGGTGGGATCGCGAGCAATCATCAACTGTGAATTGACCCAACACATCTGGTCCGTTGCGCTCTGATAACGCCGCGCTGTTGTTGATGGTGGTCATCGCCATGCGACCGGCATGCCGGCCACCATGCGGGCCACAATTTATGAGTGATGCTTTGCAAGTAACAAAATACAGAACACTATAATACAAAATACAGAATGTGGGGTCGCGGCGCGACGCTCCGGGTACACAGGGGTCGCCACTTCAAAACGTTTGAGAACCACTGCTCTGAGAGTCATGACCCGCCTGCGTGCGGGGGTAGCGCGGCTCGATCGATGTCGAAGCTTCACTACAGGCGCACCTGGCGGCAGTATGGACGGACGCCGGTTTTGTCGGTCTCGGAGAACAGAACTCTGGCAGAATCGGCATCGTTCCAGCATGTGCAGCACGTGATCTTGTCTGACTGCCTCCATCGTGGAGCGACTTTTGGGGAAGTTGTGTTCATGCGAGGACAGCCAGTGCATGCACTAGCTGTACAGACTGCAGTCTGTACAGATATTGCAGCAGCGCTCCGCGAGCACCGTCCAGTTGCGACTGCCGGAGCCAACTGCTGTGTTGTGAAGTTTGACTCCGCACAGCATGGCCTCGACACCAGGTGACAGATGCCGGTCCGCCCTTGACGACCGTCTGACCGAGGGTGTCTTGAGGGTGACCGGCGGTGACCGAGGGTGACCGGCGAATCATGAGGCGGACCGGGTCATTCGGATCATAGGTCACTGACATGTGATACGTGCGGTGAGGCTCGTTTTTGCGAGATAAAAGAGAAGTCCGCCAGTCATCAGATTGCGCTTGAAGAGCTGGATTTTCATCGTTGGGAGATATCGCAAGGCCGGGTACATGTGAATGGTATGTTTAAACGCGTCGCTTTAGTCGAGTTGTGTTATACGTGGCAACACTTGCCTGATTGTACATGTCGGATACATGTCTGATTGTGCAATGCATCATTTATCAAATATGATAGGAGAGGTGTGCTTGTATCATTGTTTGCTGGTGTAGCTGTGCTATTGCCAATTTCAATGATTCTCCGCGCATCATTTTCCGCCTGCCCACATCATCACGAGCGCACGAGTCGGCTCAATTCAAAGTGTCATCCTGAATGGAATACTTCGAATGCGAATAGAAACAATCCTGTGTGTTATAGGTAATTTCCACTGAGGAATTCTGCAGTCATCAGCGTCACGAACACTAGCTCCAGACGGCGGGAGCCGCGGACCAGTGGTGACCGCAGCGACACCGGTGGCCGACCCAAGGCGACGCGTAGCGGATCATGTGTGAACTCTGCCGCCTGTCCAGACGCGATGCGAGATTCGGTATCGGTCGGCGAACTTGACCGTGCACACATACTCAGGTCACTCCATCCAATAGTGAGTGAAGCTTCATCATGCTGAGCCGTCCTGTCTGGGAACGTGACAATTAACCCGCGCCGTCTTTCCGGTCAAATCCTCACACCCCACCTCGGGGGGAGGCGGTTGAAGACCCCCTCTAAAATCCAAACTAAGCATCGCACGAAAATGAAGGAGGTGTCATCGGAAAGCGCTCGACGAGTAGGGTCCGGGTCCACCCTCCAAAACAATTTTTTTCCCAAAAGTGACGTCACCAGGGTGGCTAGATTTTCACGACTTTTCACGACTTATATTATGTTTTTGACTCTGGGTAGTTCATTTTGGGGGATATATGAAGAAACAAAATTTATTTGGAATCCGAAAAGGACAGCGATATCGACCAGGGCCATACAATTTGTTGGCCCCCAAGATACAAATGTTTTTTTTTAGTTTCCAAATTTTCTTTAATTTTCCTTTTCCAATGGGTAGAGCAGACCGAGAAACGTTGGAAGTCAACTTGCCCTAATAAAAAGGCTTCCTTTAGCCAGAATCCTGCATGTGAACTGCAATTCGGGAAATACGCGAAATTTATACGTAGTGAAAAACGAAAAATTGAAAAATTCCACTCGTACGTTTTGCTGCATCCGTAAAGATAAGCAAACGCTGAAAGTTTCATTAAAATGTCTGCATCCGTTAAAACGTGACGACTGGTTTAACTTTTTTGGAGGTGACCTCACTTGACCTTGACTAACTCGTTGACCCTAGATGACCTGACCTACAATTTTAAATCAGCATGTCAAATTGATGTGGGAAAAGGTATGCCAAATTTGGGCGCGCTGCCGTGCGCCGTTCGTCCGCTATCCCCGAAAAACCTGAGGGGTCGGTTCAAGACCCCCCCCCCCGAGACTGGACGGGTCAACATAGCGGACCACAAACTTCAAATGTGTACGAACAGGAATATATTACACACCCCACATCTCGCATGGTGTACCACAATACTTGCTGACTTAGGAAGTATTTGCCATTAACAGAGATTATTGGTGAAGCCGACTACCACTGTTCTGGTGGGGCAGTGTTCGCACCCTTTCACTGCTCAGTTGAGCCCTTCCAATTGCCATAAGTTTGAAGCTGGGAACGAATGGATGAGCCACTGCGATGCGTTTTAATTTAACTACCTTCAGCATTACTTCCACTGGTTCCCTTCAACTTTCACCGCAACGTGGCCAGTGACCATCTTGGATAACTGCCAATCTTCTAGCTTTCCATCGGAACATAATTAAAAGTGGCCCAAAATGCACCCTTAACCCCCCTCCCTCCCCCACTCTATGCTCCCCAGATGACAGTATGACGGGCACCTGGCCCAGTTTACTTTCCGCTACATACATTTTCCTCACCGTCAATCAGAGCCGATGCCACAGGTAATTCGTCACACACTATGCACCTTGCTCCTAGGCGTCACCTAATCGGCTGAGGAAACGTGGAGTTCCTGCACGGCGATAAGCATCTGCATTAAAGCATGACTATGTTTCCGTAAAGCATGCTTGCCAGGTTGGAAAAATACACACCCCACATCCAAACATTCTTCACTAATATTTCAGGGTAACTCCTGCGTCGGCTGAGCAATCGCATAGCGAAGCAATCGGCCATCCGGTCCTCAACTCCAGCGAGGCGCGCTACAGCGTCGTGTAAATATGTGCAGTTCTATTTGTCGAGTGTTGCGTAATAACCGCATATGTCTTCGCACTTTTAAAGAGCCTCCATATTCCATATCTCCAGCATGCCATCAGTCATGAGAAAGGCAGTGATGTGATCTTCAGGTACCGAATGTCAACGATTACACATCCCTGATTCAATGAACTACCAACAGCTTTATATATAAATGCACGGTGCAACAGTCGCGCCACAATGTTCTGATGCTGATGATGAGCTGTCCAATATGCCAAATGGCGACTGGCCAAACATCTAAGCAAATGACGCTACGATCAATATGACATGCAGGTGGACTACGCGGCGTTGAATTTGTCCAGGTGGACTAGTGGCCCCTACAGAAATTCCACCCATTGCTTGAAGTACACCTCACAAAACCGGGAAAGTTTTCATTCATTCATTAACCCCAGACAACTTAGTCGTGACGCATTACAACCGCAATCGTCGGCTTAGCTTAGGATAGAGATGAGAACCATACCACTGCCTGCTGCATATATGTATTGGACATGCGCTACACTCGCGGTAGGTCGTTCCGGCGCACACCACTGTTCACGTTGGGTCGGCCAGTATGATTCAACCCGACCACGCCCAATATCATCGACCCGAGTTATGAAAGCGAACACAAAACACAGCACAGCTATACAGGCACTTGGTGCCATCTTACTTCTGAGTACCATGGCATTGCAATCAGAAGGCATTCCGAAGTTACCACCCTGAAATGGACAGCAATACAGGCTTACCGGACTCGCAAAACTCCGAGCCTGTCCAATCGAACACACTACTGACTATCAGACGTGAAAGACGAGTGTTCACAGATTAAGAAAGAGATGCTTTCTCAAACAATATAAACTCTGTAGTTGCTAGTAACGCTATTTAATATCCAAATATCTGTAATACACCGGCGACATCGCAGAAACCGATGCCTTCAATAGGCTTCAATCTTCGGCATCGCCCGATATCAGGAAGGCTACATCCCCGTGCATCTACCAGCATCCACTGTTTAGAGCCGAGCGATCTCAGCACTCGACTCGTCCAGCTCTGCCGACATGAAGGCCCACAGAACTCCATTGCTGCACTCTGCCTCTGCACACACTCTCACGGCACGTCGACTGCAGCACCGCTTCATATCAGCCCTCTGAGCACAACCACCACCGGCACCGGCACACCGGGGCCTGTCACCACCTGTCCCGACACACGGCTCCCGCCAGAGTGGAACGAGGCCCGGCGGATCCCGAGCGCGAGCCGACGCAGCGTGCCGTCACCGCCAGGGCGGCCGCTCCACCTCCACCACCTCCACCATGCTCTTGCGCGACTTGACGAACACCAGCACGGCGCTGTCCGAGAAGCCGAGCGCTACCTCCTCGATGGCGTTGAAGCCGAGCTCGACAGTGCAGACGGGCGCCGCCAGACTGACGGTCGAGTGGACGTTCTGTTCGCGCGTGCCCGAGTGGAAGAGCAGGATTTTGCCCGACTCGGTGCCGGCGGCCACGAGCGAGCGGCGCGCGCTCAGACAGCGGATCGTCTCGCCGTCCACCGGCTGTACGCGCACCAGCGGCCGGTCGACGCGGCCCTGCAGCCAGTAGGTGAGGCCGCGGTCCATGTGCCAGTAGCCCATCATCTGACGCTGCAGTATGGTCGAGCAGAGCACACTGTCGCGCACCACCCACACCGGGTTCTCGTAGCGCAGTTCGTTGTAGGTGTCGCAGTGCTGGCTCCACTCGCCGCTCGCCTCGTGCCACACGCACAGCTCGCCGGTGCGCAGGAAGCAGATGAGCTTGCCGCGCCACAGGCTCCACAGCTGCGCCGCGTCCGACAGCTTCACGTCGTAGAGCGACTCCAGGTGCACCCAGCGCGCGTCCGCGACCGCGATCCGGTAGATGGTGATGCAGGTGAGGTGGTAGATGTCCTTGATGGTGGCCAGCCGGTCGGCGTGCACGCTGACGTGGCGGCGGCCCTGCATGTTCTCGGCGCACATGAGCTGGTGCGGCGTGCTGCCGTCCTGGATGAAGTAGGTGTCCTGGCCGGTGACGACCAGCAGGCGCAGCTGCCACACTGGCTGGATCTGGTTGATGTGACAGTCGTGCAGGTACAGCTTGTGCTGCACGTCGAAGCGCGGCCGGCCGTCGCCCGGCTGCGGGTTCGGCGCGAGCACGGACAGCACGCCCTTAGCGTCGGCCGCGAACAGCCGCTGTCCGTCGGCCACCACAGTGTACACCTTGAACGGGAAGTAGTGCGTGTGTCGAACGCGCCACACGGCCGGGCCGCGCAGCTGCGCCTGCACCCACAGCCGGTACAGCTCGGGCCACCGCTCGTCCGCGCCGTCCGCGGCATCCGCGTCCGGCGGCGGCTGGTCGGACGGCGCCGGCGGCAGCTCGGTGCGCAGCTCCACCAGCACGTCGTCGGGCACCTCGGCCAGCACGGCCCTGCGGCAGAAGCTGTTGGCGATGCTGCACCACAGCCGGCACACGCGGCCCGCGCGCACCAGGTGCACGCCGTGCAGGTAGCTCAGGATCTTCTCCTGGATCTCGACGGGCATGGCGGCCAGCATGGCAGCAGGCAGTGTGACTGTCAGGGTGACGTCCGACACCTGCCCGCCTGAGCGACACTGGCGACCCTCCAGCCAGCCAGCAACCACACTTGAGCAGATGTCTGGCCAGCTGCACACCTGAAGTGATGCAATACACACATGTCACATACTCAATGACATACTTTGACAAAATTGAGGTGAATACAATTGTGGAAAATATGACACACGCAAACAACAGCAACTTCTCCACTTCTCATAACACCAGTTGAACCCAAATCCAGAATTTAATAATATTGTAAGAAAATGATGCAAATCCTACTGTGATCCTACAAAAAGGATTTGTGCACAGGATTCATGAATCTCACATCCATATCTTGATGCCTGGATCCATGACTGGGCCAAATGTCCTTGATACCAAATGATAGGGTGCAGGGATATTCATATTACTGGATGCTCACTCTCCTGCATGCAAACAAAATGCAACAGGTTCTGATTAGATCTTGCCAGAGTGCAAAGTTCCTGTGGTACATACCACATGTGCAAGGGAGAGATGCATTGTGCTTAAGGGATTCAACATGCATCAAAACACATGTGAACAACCACCACAAGTACAGTACACAGCATCAATAAACTCAACAGCTTGCAGAATTTGTGGAGCACAGCAGCATTCATTAGATTTAATCTGTAAGCAGTGGCACAAGCTGGTGCACACCAAAGCATGATGGATATGCAGTTGAATGCAGATCAAATACATGCAGTACCAAACTGCAGCATTTGCCAATGAATGAATGTCAAATATGCTGAATGTGCTGAATGTCAAATATGATCAAACCAACATGCAAAAAACTTCCCAAAACACAAGTATATCAAATGTCAGCAGAACATCCACAGATACCAACTGTTTTTATGTATATCTAGCCAACAGCCCAGGCATTCTCACATGAAAGAAACAATAAAATATCAGCATCACTTAAAAATAAGAGATGCAGGTATCATTAAAAAAAACTAGATATGCATATGACAACAAAACTCTGAGGGAACCCAGTCATGCCATCTTCCCCCAGAACTGTTCATGCAATGGAGAATGGCCATTGACTAGAGGCCCATGCTCATGGCTTGGAAGGAGGGAAGGAGGGAAGGAGGCACAGTGACCCAGCTAACATGTTAGAGGACACCCTGCAGTGTGCTCAGTTATTTTTGTGTGTATGTGTGTGGGGGGGGGGGAGGGGTAGAGTGGAGGGCAGATTTGTGCAATTTTTCTTTTTGGTGGTGTAAATAAGCCAAGTGATGTTAAAAAGTACAAATGTATATGGATCATTCCATTGATGAGTTACTTTCTAAAACTTGATTGTTTATTGTTTGATGATGGTGATGATGCCAGTAGTGTATGTGCTGTCTTTGCTAGTTGGCAGTGCTGTTGCCAGAAGTCCTACACACTTAAAGATGCAAATATCATTCACATAGCCATGGAAAAAGCAGAAATGGCAAGTCCCATGGGAACTTCCACTTGCACATTTTCCTTCCATTTCTACATACATATGGCTTTCCACAAGCACCCCACCAAAATACCATATTCTTTACATTTTTTCCTTCTGATTTTTGGTTAGGAGTGAAAATACATTACACTATAATTTTTTTTACTCTAGTATCTTTAATGTCAGTTGAATGCATTTGACATGGTTTTCATAATGGAATTACTACTTAAATGAGATATAAGTGCCCCAATTTGAATTGCTGATGTCTTGGAAAGTTGTCCCTTCCTATTTGTCATATTTTTTTCTTCTCATTTTTGGTTAGGAGTGAAAATAGCATGCATTTGCATTGTCAATTTTTCTTCACTAGTGTCTTTAATGTCAGTTGAATGCATTTGATGTTGTTTTCATAATGGAATTACTACTTAAGTGAGATATAAGTGCCCCAATTTGAATTGCTGATGTCTTGGAAAGTTGTCCCTTCCTAAAGAAATGGATATCAAATTCTTCCAAATGGCATTAAGAAGCACCACAAAAACACATTTTCCTCAAATATTTTCCAGGGGTATCTTCTATATATATACTCAATTCACAGCCACAAACATTAGTAGTAGTACATGTTGGTTGGTTATTTGGGCTTAGGGGCACATCAACTGCTTCAGTCATACAGCACCCATTAGTAGTACATGTAGGAAGGTACCTAGTTAGGTATGTGATTAGGTAGACACCTAGGTAGGTACTACCTAGACATGTACCTACAGAGATATCAGTAAATTTGCTAGCTCAGTATACAAAGAATCTGTAGAACTATACAATCCGACCTTCGTATTTTGGTAGAGAAAGGCTCATTGTGTATGATTGCCACCATCTTTTTGATATTTACATGCTGAATGTGATGCGGGAGACATCAAAAGGTAGGTGTTCGGGAAACGAAACGTGTTCAGATACCCCCACCTTCTTCTCCTGCCTACCAAGGTAGGCGCACGCCCACCTGATACACCGGTGATGAAAACTATCTTCCAGTGAAAATACCACGCAACTAGTGATTAGCATCGCTAACACAGCTCACATTGTTTACCATGCTCACCAAAATCAGCACATTCTCCCCGCGCAAACCGCGTGACCCAATCCTTCCCCAAGCCAGCGGATCACCCGACAATTTTTCAAGGCTCTTGATTTTACAAGTCGGATTTCGACGTACCTGGCGATACAAACTGGGCTTGTTTGATTACGTCAGTGGAGACGACCAGGACTAAGGTACCATGTTGAATAAACTACAATCTTCGAATATAGAAACACAGGTCTGGGGCAGTGAAGTTGCTCGTAGATAAGAGGATACCCCGCACCATTTTGTGCACATACGAACTAAAGCCACTGCGGCCAATACTTGCAACGTTATTTGCAATAGCTTTGTGTTGCGTTTAGGCAAATGTGACACCATGTGAATGCCTGAAGAATTCTGCACATCCATCCTATACACCTTCATTCACATTGCCTTGGAAAAGTTAGTCGCCTTGTCGGAAAGCGAAGAAACTATACAAACCGACTGGCCAGCCTCCTCCCCTAGCAAATTCAGCATACTTAATAGGATTTCTATGAGAAAAATAATATACCAGATATGCACAATATTCTAGCAGGATATTCCAACTTACTCAACGTGACGTCACTACGACGAAAAGCTACTAGGTAGGAAACCTATCTAACTTGATATTACCAAGGCCATTTACATACATATTTTACGCTCGCGTACTGTGCCACCGGTAACGCACTATTGTATTATATATATATTATATATATATATATATATCACTTTGCCCAAGGCCCTTGCTTTACAAGGCAGCTCGTCGTAGTAAAAAGGTGTGAATAAAAAGAGCACGCGACATCCTCTCTCGTAACCAGGAGTCAAACCGCATCATTGCTGCCTTTTTATTGTGTTTGGGTTATGAATAAGATATAGTATGAAGTAGACATAGTAACCTAGGTACCTACCTACCTACCAGTTAGGGGTAGGTTCCTAGGTTGGTAAATTTGGAGATCAAGTTAACTTGATTTTTTGGGATTGTTCTTTATATGCTGCTTTTTGACATTGCTAAGACTGCATGACCACTTATTTTCTCCACAAAATATTATATTTATGTCAATGGTGGTCAATGCAATTGATGATGCCATAGGTAAGATACTGAGGAAATGAGGTACAATATTAATGGTGATTTAAGTTAATGCTGCAAACATTTGCATACCTAAATTGGATCTTCCAGGCCACAGCTCATCCATTTGTACCTAGACGATGTCAGACTGACCAGTGCGGCTTTCAGACTGCAACTTACAAAGCTTCAGTGCTTGAAGAAGAAATTATTGTCCCCATGTAGTTCCTTTAAAAAACAAATACTGGCAGACCTTGGAACAAATTGAACAAGTAGTCTTGCTGGGAATGGCAGCATATTGTTGGAGCAATTCTAAACTTATGTGATTGTCCTCAAAAGAAAGCTTGACAATTATCCTAAATAATAAAATGCAACTGGTACATGCTGAGGTTAAACTTATGCTGATGTGTAGAGTGTCTTGGGCAAATTTGTCTTAAATGGTGTCTTGGAAGTTTTTTGGATTTTTTCCTTGGAATGCTATGTATATGAATGTCATTCAGAAGATGTGACCACTTGCTTTCTCAGGGAATGTTTTCTTTGGTGCATGGTTAATTTGTGAAATTGTTGCCATGATAAACTGAGATGTGAGCATTTACAGAAAAAATGAGTGGTCACATCTTTCTAATCATGCTCATTAACACCATATTAAAAAATTACTCCAAATAACTTTTAAGAAAAAAATACCATACCTTGTACATTGCTGTCTGCTTTGTCTGTTGACTACTGCTCAGTCAAGAATTGAAAAATTAAATATCAGTAGATAAATCATTAAAAAAATAAAATAACCTAACCAAACAGACTAAGGTAACTTTATGTAATATATAAAATATATTATAACATAATGGAATCTAACTACCTAGCATAGCCTAGCCTTCCATGCAATAAAATAATTTTGAATGGAAAATGTCTGGAGATTTTTATCCCAAAAGTATGTCCAAATTAAACACTAACCTGAACCAGCCTAAACTGTTTTTGAAAAAAAAAAACTTTTTTGCAACATTTTTTTAATGTAAAAATGGCACAACAAAAGCCTAACCTAATTAATCCAAATATAACCCATTTGTATGTTTCAAGGGGGTAACATGTGTAAAACCTGTTTCATGGTTCCCTAAAACTGCAATAATGCCCACAATTGTCCCTCCAATGATGTTATTCAAGTCCCTTCAATGACTCCCTACCATCCAGCTTCCTAGGATTTATATGCTGGCTATGAGTGGGGCTTAAAAGCACCTGTATTCTGTCTAGTGCATCACATACTTGCACAACAGGCTCAGCTTACAATGACTCATTTGTCATGGCTGCATGCTCAACTGCTCTGGAATCAGTGATTATGAGCTCTTAGTGAGTAAGGTGTTCATGTGTAGGCAGAAGGTGAAATCAGGTATGTCTGGGAAACATGTCCAACCAATTCCTTTCAGAGAACTATGAATGGCTTTAAAGACCAGGTGATTAATGAGAAAGGAACCACACTCCTGGCAGGTCTGTCTTCCCATGGCTGACAATCAAAAGCCCTCAGTGAGAAGTGTGAAGGCATTAATAGATGAGCTTGTGAATCCCTTGCCAGACACCCCAGAAAAGCTTCCACATGTGACAAAACTAAGATTGCAAAACAAGGGTGGTAAGGATTTGATCTTCATCTTAAAGGGCAATGCAGAAACACTGTCAGCCAACAAAGGTGCAATACTTGTTCTAAGCACAGCCAATCCAGCCCAAAAAGTATACAGAAGATGAAGCTCTTGCACTTCTTGTTAATAGACAATTCACCAAGTCAACTTGACAGCTTGTTTGGCTGTTGGCAAAAGAGCCCAGAGCTGAATCTACCCAATTTACAACACCACAATGACAGCTAATGTAAAATTATACTCTTCTGATATGTCTATCACACCCACATGCATTGAGCTTCCTCTCCAGTTGCTTCTGGGTCACACAACCACCAGATGCATCCACATACAGGAGCAGGTGATCCACCAGTTGGTAGGTGAGCAGCTACCTATCAAGCTGGAACTCACTGCAACTGGAGTCATGACAGCTCGGCCTGGAAGGGCTGCTATAAGCAGAGTGGCACACCGGACCACATCAGGATGGGCAGGTTTTCTTGATCTCAATTGTGTAACTTGGGCTGACCTCTAGCACCATCATGGTGTAACATACTATGATGCCATCTTCTGTTCAGTTCTACTGACCAATGATGCTGGATTATTGCCCAGAGACATCTGATGACCTAGTGGTGCACAACGTGCATTTGGATCAGCTCGACGTCAGCGACAAGTTCCGTCTCTATCGGACGATGGTCGATGGTAAAGTCGCTTGTGTCATCACTGGCACCAGCTCGAGACAAGACTACGTTCTGTCGTGCGATGCCCAAGCAGACGAACAACCTGGAAGAAGTGTGGCAGCAAGCTGTGTATGCTCACCACCTTCTGCTCGTTTTCATCACCATGTATACATGGATCCGCCTTGTCGAGCATGTGGTTCACCTCGGTTACCGACCGGACATTTACAAATGGCAGGCGCGATCCGTTGACGACGATGCAAGTGTTGCCTAGCGCAAGCAGCAGACTCACGCTGTGGAGACGAGTATTCTAGGGGTAGGTTGCCCGTCTTACGATCGAAAGGTTGTGGGTTCGAGACTCACCTGTCGCTACACTTCGCCCGCGGCCAATCGGCGTGAGAGATTGGCGACGCTACATGGCTCAACGGTTGATGTGTCGTAAAACCAATAACCAACCGGACTCAGATGCTGTTCTGGGACACGTTACATCTACACGTCGACCAGCCAAGGCCAGTTGGCAGCGGCTGGTCCACGACGGAAATACTGCTAGGCGAGCATTCGCTGAAAAAGCCTCTGTCTGACG
Organism: Imbricaverruca yamaguchii; assembly: GCA_034440575.1. Taxonomy (NCBI): domain Eukaryota; kingdom Metazoa; phylum Arthropoda; class Thecostraca; family Neoverrucidae; genus Imbricaverruca; species Imbricaverruca yamaguchii. Next base: position 3,432,754 of record JAOTOL010001645.1, on the reverse strand, counting down.
TGACCAGAGTGGACGAGCAGCTCATCCACGGTTTCTTGTTTATTGGTTGGTTCACGACACACTTTATGCACATTCACGGCTAATGGCGCCGCCCACAGTATTTCGCCGGTGGGCCGCGGGATTGGGAAATGTCCTGAGTGGCGCTAGAGTCGAACCCGGGATCATCCATGGTTTCGATGTCGTTCCTGAGGCAATGGCGTCTGGCTTCGCCGTGGACACAACACAGTTCGGGATTACCCCGGCAGGACTGCAGAGCTGTTTGTCAGCATGCACGGCTGGTACCCTATGCTGGTGTCGATGCATAAGAAACACACATGATGCAGCTACACAAAGTTGACACCAGTCAAGTTCCACTGGTCGTGTGGCTATGTACCATGTGACTTGTGTGCTCCAAGGCTGGTTGGTCAGCCAGCTCACTGACATTAGTAGTGGGAATTGCCACACTGCACACATGTGTGGCATCAACTCAGGCCATGCTGCCAGGCAGGGCCATGGTTCGCCCTGGTAACTATCATCTTTGAGACAACTTGGCATAGTGCCTTTAGGTGTGAAATAGTCGGAGGAGCCCAATTTCGACAAGGATTTGATGGTTTGGTCAATTGTGGCTGAAGCAGATTGGTGACTGGCCTAGGTGAATGACCTATGTCGAAATTGCAGGCATTATCTCCAAAATTTGGCTCCAAAAGTTGACCCTGTGCCTGTAGCCATGGTGCCATATGACAGGTTCGTCTAGCACACTTCATGATTGCTCTTACCAGTATTGGTGTTGTACTATCCTATCAGGTACGCTGATATTATGCTCACACACACTGTTTGGTATTCTGTGTAATGATGCTATGTCTTCTTTCAGACCTTTATTGAGGATTCCAGGATTTTTCAACATGCAAAAAGGTGGTGGAAGAAGAAAGAAGCAAGTGCCACTGTTTTCTAATGAAGGAGCGGACATCGCAGCCGCGATGCTACCTGGTGAGATCTTGGCGATGTCCCAATCTTACCCTTCATCAGATACTTCACAGTTACCAAATTTGCATCGAGCAGCTGGAGCAGTGGTAAAAATTATATTTAGTTTTACCAAACAATGTATTTTTTTTGTTTCAAAGTAGTAATGTATTTAGTTTGAAAATTATTTACCCTGCACCCGATTTTTATCAAAATGTATCCACATGATACTCTTTGATGTTGGACATGACTTTGTTCCATTACAAAGCTGTGCTGGTTCGGCGTGGAATTGCATGTACTTCCATGTGAGGCATGCAGTTGTCATATCTGAATAGGTCTTAGAACTAATTAATTTTAAGATGCATTTCAGCTTGGCAGATAATTGCATGGAAAAACGTAGAAGCATGGGTGGAACACTGATAATACAATTGGTTTTACAAAGTTTATTATATAGTAGAAATTCAGCAGAAAGAGGCGTTACTGCCTTTACCAAATTGTGTAAAGTAATGGGTTAGAATTCACTCCTGGCCTAACATAAGCATCCATATGATATGGACATGCAGTTTTAGGCATGGCCTGTCATCAGTACTACATGTCGTTACCTACCTTACATTCCTTGGGAGTGGTGCCAAAAAGCAAACATTTCTCATGACCGATTTTCGCATTACATTTCTGAAGTCAGTGTAATATATTCGTAAGCACAACTTATATTTTGGGATGGTTGTGATCAAGCCAAGCAAATGTGGGCATTAAGTGGACATGGTTCATTTCTGCTTAAGCTACAGGCAACGAAAAATGCAATATGGCTGATCACAACATTGACACATGCCCTGGAGGGCCTCTGAAAACTTCCTTCACTGTATTCCGCCCCCTGAAATCTCGGCTCCTATTAAAGCTTGAGTAACGAAATTCTCAGGATAGATTGGTATGGTAGCAAACTATTGTGTGCAAATTTCTTGACCTTAGGTCAATATCTTCCAGGTCAAATGGTGCTCAATCCTAACATTTCCTAGTTTTGCGTGGCTTGGTTTGTCGCTGTTATGGATCCCTGTGATTGTGTTTAAATGCTCCAAGATTGGCGTCAATTATGTTTTGGACATTACTAATGATGCAATACAGATGCTAGACCTATATAGTACTTTATCAAGTCAGTCACCTGTTCCAGTTGCCGGAACCCGCCCAACCGTCTGCTCAGTCGGGTGGCTCGGCGCAATCGGCTTCGCGAAGAAAGGAGTGAAGTACATGAATAAAGTATGGAAATGCTTAGGTGCACAATGACAGTAGTTTTCAGGATGTGTAGGGAGTAATATGCAAAGTGACGTCAATCGCATGACAGTCATTTATATTTATGACAACATTCCAGTTGACCAAGTTTGGTTCCATTAGCCTGTCATGAACGCGAATTGACCTCGGTGGCCTAACATGACCTTGAAACTATGTAACATAAGAATATACATCTGGCAAGTCGCTGTGTTCCCAAGAACACTTCCCTTTTGCCAATATACGGGAAGCGCATCAGCGCCGATTTTTGTGGTCTGGCGCCACGAAATGTTTTGACTTTAACGACATCTAACTCGAAAAATGGGTCGATTTCAATTTGTCTTGCTTTAAACAACGCGCCGGAAATTTCTATGCAGGTACGCAAAAATGGCATATCGACCGGTAAAACCTGGTGTTATGTACGAAAAACCGGAGAGGTTGACTGAATTCGCCACCCTCCAGTGCGCGTGTTAAACTAAGTGTGTTGCTATTGAGAGTGTATACGTTTTCGCTGTTTCGAAAGCCGGACTCCTTTGGCATAGGATTGGGCCGTCTGACACGTACCCGGCGGCCCGTCAGCAATGGTCGGGCGATCGTGCGACCAATCTGCTCACTCGGCGGCGTTTTTCCAACCAAGCGACGCGATCCACTGTACTATTGCCAGCCTATATCAGGATCCAGGTGCGGAAGGGCAGCACTGCAGCTCGTTCGCTCGAAGCGTATTGCTCGGGAGCGCGAGATATTGGAACCCCGCCGGGTGCCCGGAGCGACGCGCGCCAGGCAACAGCCTCCGGTTAGTGTGTGACGCGGTGTGACACGGTGTGACGGACTTCCCCGCCGCCAGGTCGGCGGATGTGCAGCTGCCAGGCGGTCAAGCACGGTCTGGTCAACAACTGCCTGTCGTGTGGTCGCATCGTGTGCGCGCAGGAGGGAGCCGGGCCCTGTCTCTTCTGCGGCGCCATGGTGAGTGTCATCATACCGAATTGGCAGTATGCATTGTGGCACGAAGGTCTCTTGGGGTAGTTTGTGTTGACTCTCACACCTCTGAACATGCACCAGGCGGGTATTCGTCGGCTAGTGTTCATTTGTAACGTTCGATTGTTTTGCGACTAGTTGTAATGGCGTGTTTTTGGTGGTTTCTGGAGGAAGCCTCTAATCCAAACTTTTGTATCTAATTTTCAGATTTCTTTCTTCGTATTTCATACAGATATAGCACGAGTGGTGTGTGTGTGTGTGTGTATGCGCGATGATCAAATGTAATGAACAAATGACCAGTACTTCTTAGCAGAAATGGTGTCTGACCACGATTTTGAATTCACGCGTCATCTAGACTATTATCGATGAAACAACTATGGCTCCGACAAGCGTTGCTCTGGCGGCATAATAAGCCACCCTCTTGAGCGTAGATGCAAAGTATGTTTTATTTGGATGATCTAAGTGCTGAAATATGTCATGTAATGGAGGATAGGTGACTGATTGGGCGTCGTAAATACATGGTTTGCATTACCCGTTACGTTAGGTAAAATATTATTGAGTCCATAGGATTGAGTTGGATCAGCTGAGTTCCTGGTGAGAAAACCTTCCAAAAGCTTTCATGGTAATGTACATGTAAGAACATTTATAATCTGCAATATATTTGTATTGTGACTCCATTCCTGGCCATGTTTCAAACAGAATGTCTGCGCCTGTGAATGTATATCTGGTAAAAACATGCACTCTATGTGGCGACTATCACCACCAGGTTCGCTGCTTGTCACCCACTCCGATCTTGCCGTCATGTACACGTCATTCTAGTGTCCTGGCTGTTATGTAGCGTCGTTGTGTCTGTCTGTGGGTGCGTACAGCATGGTTGTGTTCGCCCCTGAATATGCACAGCAACTCAGCTTTGATGTTGATTCTGCTATTGAGTGTGTATGGCATTCAATATGTGTATGTGTGTTTACCACGCAGCTTTGTTTATCGCTGGGCCTGTACCGCACCGTTGTGTTCATCGCTGAGTGTGTACCGCACTACCGTGTTCACCACTGAGTGTGTATCGCACTACTGTGTTTACCGCTGAATGTGTACCGCACCGCTGTGTTTACCGCTGAGTGTGTACCGCACCGCTGTGTTTACCGCCGAGTGTGTACCGCACCGCTGTGTTTACCGCCGAGTGTGTACCGCACCGCTGTACGTGTTTACCGCTGAGTGTGTACCGCACCGCTGTGTTTACCGCCGAGTGTGTACCGCACCGCTGTGTTTACCGCCGAGTGTGTACGCACCGCTGTGTTTACCGCCGAGTGTGTACCGCACCGCTGTGTTTACCGCCGAGTGTGTACCGCACCGCTGTGTTTACCGCCGAGTGTGTACCGCACCGCTGTGTTTACCGCCGAGTGTGTACCGCACCGCTGTGTTTACCGCCGAGTGTGTACCGCACCGCTGTGTTTACCGCCAGTGTGTACCGCACCGCTGTGTTTACCGCCGAGTGTGTTTACGCACGCTTTTTACCCGAGTGTGTACCGCACCGCCGTGTTTACCGTCGAGTGTGTACCGCACCGCTGTGTTCACCACTGAGTATGTACCGCACCGCTGTGTTTACCGCCGAGTGTGTACCACACCGCTGTGTCGGTCTTCTGGTGGAGAACGGCTCAGTGTAACGTGTGCTGCAGGTGGGAGATGGCGATTCAGTGCCGGGTCCGGGTGGCGGTGGTGCTGACAAAGCGACGGAAGCCACCAACCGCGCCATACAGCACAAGGACAAGATCCTTCAGCGGGAGCGAGACACGTACGGATCGGCCCGCGCGGCTCCAGCTGCCACGTGTGCAGACGGTGTCCGTTAGCTGTGTGTGCAGTGTGCGATGAGGACACGTGCGCGAACGTAGTGTGTATTACCTGACACCAATTAGGTAACACCCAATCAGTCAGATAGCACATAATTAAATTAATTTCTAGCCAAATATTTTAATTTTGATGTATCATGTATATAGGTGAATATTTTCTTGAATATATATATATATATATATATATATGAATATATATATTATATATATATATATATATATATATATATATATATATATATATATATATATATATATATGCATGCTTCCTTGTCAGATGAGAAGACAATTTGCAACTTTACGTCACAGTTGGCACAAAAGTCTACAACACAAGTCATGTTTTGTGCAGGATTCAACAGGAAGGGATACGACTGCAGGTATAGATAGTTAATGGTTGCCGTATCAGATGCATCATGTACATATGTCCTCCATATCTTCCTTTCTCTCTTTCTATTTCTCTCTTCTGGCACGCCAGAGCTACGGGGTTCGATTCCCCGCGATGCCCGCCCTCTGTGTCAGGGTGAGAGGCAGGCGACGCCATTTGGCCTCAGCTGCTGGATACGTCGTAAAGCCACAACCCAGCCAATCTCCTTGTCTCTGTTCCTTCGTCTATCTCCTTCTCTCTCACTCTTTCTCTTTCGGCGTCAGAAATGTGCAAAACACGCAAATTTGTCACTCTGGAAGCAAAACCACAAATGATATCATCATACACGATGTAGAAAGGTAAAGGGATTGTATGGCAATATAACGTTTTTCATTAGACACCTGCCACCATTTTGCGATTTTTTAACGGAGTTCGTATGATGGCGAAAGATCGATTTTTCCCGTTTTTCAATTCTTTTCGGCCGTAAAATTTTGAATTTTTCCTCGCCATTTATTTTTGTTGTCGCAACATGATTTCTGTGATAGCAGAAGGCCAAAAATACTTTTAGCCTGTTCGCGAAACCTATTTGAAACATTCACCGGATGAAGTTAGTGATGCATCTTCAGTTCATTTTCAGGGGCAGCTTTATATCAACAAAGGCTATCTGAGATTGAAAGGAAATTTAATATCGATCGATAAGTGTTTGAACTATAGTTGTTGTTGAGTTGTTGTTAAGAGCTCCTAAGTTGTTGAGAGCAGCGTTTGTATTATAAGTCAACGGAGTAAGCTATCACTGCCAAGAGCAGGTATCCTAAAGGTTACTGGAATAATCACAAAGTGAAACACTGAAACAAAACAGTTGATTATGCGTTATAATATTTATGTCATCTTTGCCTCCACCTGTTAGTAGAGAATTTCCACGGAACCATACACGTTAAACGTTGTCACCCGAAATGCTTTTTCCTCAATGCACCGGACGCCAAACCGAAAACCAACCTGGCCGCACTTCACACGCTGATCGGTGAGATGAGGGTGTCGGTCGTGATGTCGAGTGCTCGCTGCGCTACATGGGCGCTACATGACCAATGTAGTCGATGCGCCCTAAAGCCCTAATAGCTAACTAACAGTGCTCGCTGCGCCACTGACGACACCACGCTCTGATCATGCCGGCAGAGAGCAATCCCGGGTGATAGACGACGAGTGCGACTACTTCCAGTCAGGCTCCAGCTGGCTGAACCCCAAACAGCGGCAGGCGGTCGACAAGTACCGCCAGCAGCTGAACGAAGCCAAAGCAGCACGCTCTCGCTCCTTCACGCTCGACTTTGCTGGTCCGTGGCCGGACGGCGGGGTCGGGCTCCAGGGGCTTAACAGTGCTTGCGATGTTGGTCGCTGGCAGAGGTTCACCCCGGGTTCTTCTTAATGGGTCAGGCTGGACAAATCTTTTCCAAATGAGTGGGGTTGGGAAAGCTATTCAACAGTTCCAAAAAGTCCCTACACGAATCTTAATGTTTCAGTAATAGTGGTGCAAATATTCCCAGTCATATGGGGAAGCGGAACATTTTGCGAGGAATGGATAAGCGCACGAAATGATTCGTGTGCTTAGAATAGTAAACTGCTGGTCCATGGGCGCGTCTATTGAATATAGAATGTTCTCTGTATAAAATGGTATTCGTTATTACAGATATAGAGCAAAATTCTTTAAAGTCATCTGTCATAGAAATGAGTGGCAAAACGTCAGCTAAGCAGAGTTTTCCTAATCCTAAAAATGTATTTAGGTTTGGGTCACAACCTTTGGTAGTGCTCAAACACTATTCATTCACAGTAGACCTCCATGCATCCTCACAAGTCAGCTTGGAGCGGTAGTGTGGTAGGCTCGTTGGTCTCGTGACCAGGGGATTGCGGATTGCAGGCTTGGTAACCTCCCTTCGAACTTCAGATTCCCCGCAGTCATTTGTCGTGAGAGAGTAGCGATGATGAAGAGGAGACTGGCTTAATGCGTTGCGGACGAACCGAACGCTCTTCACAAGTCAGCTGGCCCTCAAGTCTTGAAAGTAGTTTTCGGTATCATCATCGTGATCGAAATTTGTTCTTAACAAACGCAATGATGCAAGATATTTACAATGTGTATGCAAGCAGATATAATCTTGCAATGCGAATTATTCCACTCAAAGCAGCCTTAGATATCATAGTGTATGCGAATTATTCCACTCAAAGCAGCCTTAGGTATCATAGTGTAGTTACACAACGTTGTTTCTTACTCTATGATGATATGTAGGATTCGGTGTGCTGGAAATTACAGTTATTATTAATATGCTATTAATATGTGCGCGGTTGTCCATATATGTTCCACACCTGCAGCTATTTCCTCTCTGGCACGGTTAATGCAGTGTTGTGGATCTGACTGCACTGTATATCAGAGCCGGGTGATTTATTCCGAAACTTGAGGACCTCACTTGACCTTCATAATTCTTAATTTCACCGCCGGAAGCTATCGTTGTGCCATGACTATGATCTGACTTGATCCATCCGACGCGTCGGCGGGTGGCTAGGCACGGTGCACTGATGTGATACCATGACTTCTGTAGCTCGTGACCCGATCTGATCCGGCTGGCAGGTCGTCAGGTGACCGAACAGAAGAGCGTCGTGTCGGTGGATCCCGCACACATCGAAAATCTGATCCGTGAGCTGGCCGTCACTGACCTGGGTCAGGCCCCGCCCAGCGGCGGCGGTGACCGGAGCGGCTCCGGCCCGGACGGCATCCCATTCCGACCACAGGTCAGGCCGGGTCAGATAGGCCGTGCACCGCCACCTGGATCCCACGGGAGTGCCTCCGGAGTCAACAAGACAGTGGCTGACAGCAGCACGCCCCACGGGTATTTGTAGAAGTGCAATCAAGATAATTATCCGTATAATTGACGTGCTGGCTTTCGCTGAGAGACCAAGACAAGCAAGGAATGGTTTTAACTTGAATTAATTAACAGGCGCATTACACACTGAAGGTTTGCTTGTTTATTGGGCGGTTCTCGGTGCCATTTTTTTCAACGATCGCGGCTAATGGCGTCGCTTACACTGTGTCGCCGGTGGGCCATGGGATTGGAATATGTCCCGAGTGGTGGGAGTGCTGAACCCGGGACCTTTAGTACCCAGAGCTCAACATCTTGACCACTCGGCCATTCATATCCCAAATCTGAAGGTTTAGATCTGAATAATGTCCAGTATGTAGCGAAATTCTACATCATGTGCTATTCTTTTCGAAGATAGGCTCGGTGAAGATAGGCGGTTGCGATGATTTGAATCGTGTTTTTGTGAGGAAGTTCAGCTGGTTGATGCTGCATAGTTGCTGCCTGTCCACGATGGCTGAAGTGACTCAAAGCCCAAATGAGTAACTAATCTCCAAGTACAAAGATAGCTTACTTCGTGTAGGATTGTCAACCGTCGGGATGATTTATATGCGTCAAATTATTAAAGTTAGCTGTCATGTCAAATGATTTTGTGTCTCCGGATGCATCCTTGGTCACCAATAATAATTTTTTGTGCTAACAATTATTCATAAGCTTAATTTCTAGATATTCGTGGGCTGTATTTCAAGGGTCAATAAGTCGAACGCGTTACGCGCGTGTTATTGGCGGAGGATGTGCCAGCGCCTTGTTACGCCGTCACGCAACGCCAGCCGAAGATTGTAATTGGTGGTGGAAGTATCTGCGATCTGTTACATCACAACGCAACGCAAGTAAAATTAGTATGCAGGCAATTTTTGTGTGTAGGATACAACGTGGTTACTTTTGAAGTTGCTTCTGTATTGTAGGCAATACCGTGATGGATTCAGTCTTATCATTGAGCGAGGGTGCGTGGTAGGTAGCATTGCTCCTACTTTATGCAGCAACACATGTGTGATTCAATATTGCTTATTTCACGTACTCATTCAAGCATATGTGTACGAAGTATCATTAAGGACAATCGGCATGTTTGACACTACCTGTGGTGGGTGTCTGTCGAGAAATGCTCTCGCGGACTGACTGTTGGTTGTTCCGCCTGATGTCAGGTCAGGCTCTCCGAACATTTGGCTACACACACCACATATTGAGGTAGTTGGAAGGTCAATGTGGACGTTGAAATCGAGCAGGCCTGCGTATTGCTTTAATTGAATAATATTAGGATTGAAAATGCATTATATCTAATTGATTCAGCCTTCCAGACGTTATTCACGACATTAGCGATGTCTTGGCGTGCCTACGGAACATTTAACGTCGGTTAAGTTGGCCCGGTCTCTGGACTTCGATTCCATCCGTTTCATTTGGTCATCTCTACGTCTTTAACCCTAACTTGGTGTCTTACGTGTGGAACATACTGTGCATGTTCTACTTGTTGGCCAGACGGACAGGAGATATTACTGAGTGGAATCATAAGTAGTGTAGACATGTGAAGCTGTGGTGTTACGCACTGGTAATAAAGATTAGTGGTATCCTACTGGTATACATTTTTGGTAAAGGCCGGTCACATCCTGGTGGTGTACGCAGGTAGGACAGGTTGGCGATTTTCTAGTGGCACACTGATGATGAACGCATTATACACGGGCGTATTTTGTTGGTGCATGTGCATTGTACAGCTCATGGTCATGAAAGGTAGGTCATAGTACGCAGTTTCTGCACGTGATTAACCGTCATAGCTACAAATGTTGCACCGGCTGCTTTGTTCATGCACTAATTTGTCGGCGAGTTTGGGATGGCAAGGTGTTGAGTTTGACCCTGACGAGCTGCCGTATTGTGTGGCGCAGTACCTGGCGGACCCGCGGCGGGAGGCCGACATGGACAAGCTGTTCCGGCAGCGGGCCGCCAGCCAGCTGCAGCGTGTGCAGGACGCCGCGCTGCAGCTGCTCTCCGATGACGGCATGTGCCTCAGCATGCACCAGCCGTGGGCGTCACTGCTGACGGCCGGCGTCAAAATGTGAGGAGCCCGCCGCCACAGAGGCCCGCCCACTCATCCCCTGTCGAGTCCTGGTGTCTGTTGGCAATATTGGCTTTGTGGTGTACATATTTCTCTTCCAGACGGTCTTAGACTGAAACCATGCGTTTACTCAAGAATACGCATGCTACCAGATTATCCATGTCATCATCAAGGGAACAAGTTTACAGTATGCTATTTCTCGATTTTTTTTCTTCATATTTATTCGCAGAGGTCATTATATTTGATTTTGGGAAAGTGAGTTGTTTGCTTGCAGTATCACTATGAGTTCAACTACTTCTAAAGTTTCTGCCTACTCCATGAAGTTCGAAAACGAACCTTGAAGACAGGACATTTGCATGGTTGCCATACAGCAGGCCAGTTTCGAGTTCCTTTGATTGTGAATTTTGCTATATGAGTAGGCTTTATTTCAGCTGCTTGGTCAGCGAGATCAAGAGGTGTACATGGTACACCTCGCAACAGGCACAATGCCGGACATCGTGACTGGAGGGGGGGGGGGGGGGGGGGGTGCACCTGTTGATGATGGAAACAAATAAATAGGGGGCCGGGAAGGGGCCAACCGTACATGCCTTCTCTTTATTAGTTCGAGATAGTTTCGACTACGTGTGTGGCGCCCTGTACGGGCGCGAGGAATGTTTCAACACGGCCATTTTTACAGCAAGAGTTATGAAACGTTGATATAATATTGTGATGAAACCTCACAGGTCAAAATGTGAAAAAGGTTTCGGGTCAGAAAACAGAACTTGAAGGTACGCAAGAGAAGGACAATATTGATGGTTCAAATGCGTGTAGATCGGATTGGCTTGTGCAATGCCGCCCGTATGAACTGTTCGGATGTGCACGAAACTAGGCTCACTCGGGCCCCACCCTCGCTCGTAAGATCCTTTCTCTGACCGGCAGAACATTAACGTATGCCTTACGTATGCACACGAGGGATGCTCTTCGTGTACCTTAAATTGTGGCCGCCTATGTATCTGATTCCATCTAATCTGACCTGCTCCCCAAACATAGGGACGCTCGTGGTACGTCCGTGCCGCAGTCTCCTGTGTATCTGTAGCTATTGGATATCTGTCCCACACACAATGGACGCTCGTGGTACACAGTAGGCCTCAGCCTTGGACACCATTGGGCTGTTCATTGGAGGTTGTGGCGTTTCCATGGACCCAACTAAACTCTGACCCAATCAGCTGCCGTCAGCAGGTCATGAGCCGCGTGTGTTCGATTGGTGCATAAACTGAGCAAACGAGACATAGATGGTGTAGTTGGTTTAGTTCCTTTTCAGTTACTCACTGGATGGCTCATTTCAATTGGTGCAATATCTAATAGCAGACTTTGGTTTTTGAACACATTCGGGCTACTTATTTTACTCACTCGTTCATGATATGCCAGTTCATGGCAGTATTGCTTTCCTCGTTCACAATAACGACGGGCGCTGCCGTTACACCTGCTAACCCTCCAGTTGCTCGTTTGCTCTCAACCGCATCGGCGATCTGGCAGCATTGATGTCATCTCATTGACCAGTTTCAGATCACTCAAGCCCCTCAGCATCCTCCCACTTTCACTACGGGTTGACGGCAACCCTGCAGGCGCTACTTCACCGGCCCTGGTGTGGCATGTGCCGTCGTTACGCCGTAAGAACTATATCAACCAAATAACTAATCATACCTCAACCATACCTTATTTGACTCGACTTGAGCTCTGACCAAGACAAGAACGTTCGTGCCGCATCTCATATTGCAGCCGACTGTGTACCTGGCTCTTGATCTCTGATCCAGACGCGTAGGACGTTCATGGTACACCCCATACCGCGGCCGCCTGTGCGTCTGACCACTGATCTCCGATCCGGACACGAGGGACGCCCGTGACACATTTCATATTGGGGACGCCTGTATATCTGACCCCTGATCACCGACCCGGACACGAGGGACGCTCGTGGAACATCCTATGTTGGTGCCGGCTGTGTGTTTGACCCTTGATCTCTGACTCAGACACGATGGGCACTCGTGGCACATCCTATGTTGGTGCCGGCTGTGTGTTTGACCCTTGATCTCTGACTCAGACACGATGGGCACTCGTGGCACGTCCTATGTTGGTGCCGGCTGTGTGTTTGACCCTTGATCTCTGACTCAGACACGATGGGCACTCGTGGAACATCCTATGTTGGTGCCGGCTGTGTGTTTGACCCTTGATCTCTGACTCAGACACGAGGGACGCTCGTGGCACGTCCTATGTTGGTGCCGGCTGTGTGTTTAACCCCTGATCTCTGACTCAGACACGATGGGCACTCGTGGTGTGACCGATTACCACAAAGACTCGGGACTCCTATGTTGGTGCCGGCTGTGTGTTTAACCCCTTGATCTCTGACTCAGACACGAGGGACGCTCGTGGCACGTCCTATGTTGTTGTCGGTGTGTGTTTAACCCCTGATCTCTGACTCAGACACGAGGGACGCTCGTGGCACGTCCTATGTTGTTGCCGGCTGTGTGTTTGACCCTTGATCTCTGACTCAGACACGAGGGACGCTCGTGGCACGTCCTATGTGTCGGTGTGTGTTTAACCCCTGATCTCTGACTCAGACACGAGGGACGCTCGTGGCACGTCCTATGTTGTTGTCGGTGTGTGTTTAACCCCTGATCTCTGACTCAGACACGAGGGACGCTCGTGGCACGTCCTATGTTGTTGTCGGTGTGTGTTTAACCCCTGATCTCTGACTCAGACACGAGGGACGCTCGTGGTACACACCATACCGCGGCCGCTTGTGGATTGCTTCGGCCGCCAAGGTGCCAACGCCCCAGGAGGTTCAGGAGATAGAGAATTTCTACAGAGTTCGAGCAGGTAAGACTGGGTTCACTACGCTAGAAAATTAAATTAAATAACGGGTCTAGTACGCACAGTAAAACCATCCGTTTGATATTCGAGAGGAAGCTAACAGGTGGGAAGCTTGAGTGCTCAACCTTCTGACTGCTTCTCTGTGCTTACAAATTGAGTGCTATTTGTGAAGACTGACTATTACACTTTTCAATATCTCGTATGTTGTAATGCGACTATGCCTGAAAAGCGTGTCGGGTCCTGGAGAGCAGCTAGTCTAGTTGGAGACGCGTTTGTCTCATAACCGTATGGTCTCTGGTTCAGATATTGCTGGCCGCTTAGCACTTCTGCTTCCCCGTTGCGATACGATGTGGAAGAGTGCCAACGGTATGTGGCCTATGCAGAAACGTACCCTGTAGGAAACGCTGCAGTTCGTTTGTTTGATTCTAACCGACGTGCCTCTGGACGCCCTCGTTCCGCAGGGAAGGAGCTCAAAAGTTCCCGAGTTCTACCCGTCAGCCTGTTTACTGGGCCGGGTTAACGTGGTCGACTGTCTGCCGCAGGAGGTCTACAGGTGAGTTATCCCAGTCCTCAGGAGTTGTGCAGGCGAGTTCCACCAGTCCGCAGGAGGTCTACAGGTGAGTTATCCCAGTCCTCAGGAGTTGTGCAGGCGAGTTCCACCAGTCCGCAGGAGGTCTACAGGTGAGTTATCCCAGTCCTCAGGAGTTGTGCAGGCGAGTTCCACCAGTCCGCAGGAGGTCTACAGGTGAGTTATCCCAGTCCTCAGGAGTTGTGCAGGTGTGTTCCACCAGTCCGCAGGAGGTCTACAGGTGAGCTATCCCAGTCCTCAGAGTTTAGGCGAGTTCCAGTCTGCTGGGGCTTTGCAGGTGAGTTATGCCAGTTTTCAGGAACATTACAAGTGGTTTACACTAGTATGCAGATCTACAGGTAAGTTCCACCGATCTGCAGGAGCTGCAGGTGAGTGATCAATCTGCAGGTGTACAGGTGAGTTGTACCAGTGTGGGTCTATAGGCAATGTATTGGAGTTAGGTTAAATTGAAATGAGTGATTCAATGACAGCCAATATTATCATCAAAAGTGATGACCCCAACTCCGGTTACTTTTCAGGGAGGGGGAATGACCCCATTTCCACTTTGTATCGAAAAAGCGGTAAAATCCAACTCCTATTGACTCCTATTTCCTATTAAATGTCTCCAATGTTGAAATATTGAAGATGTAAACAATTTTGTCCATAAAAATGGTAGGATGATAAATACTTAATTATACATTGATTTAGTGAGAAAAGTACTTTGGTCAAAAAGTCAAGGGCATTTTCCGATGTTTCGACCATGTTATCTTCGTCGAATCGTCGGTAAATATCTTTGATTTTTTAAATAAAAGTATTATTTTTCACCTAAGTTGTATATAATTTATCATTATCATCCTGCCTTTAAAGAGAACACATCTGTCTCCAGCAATTCAATTTGGTCTACACTGCATTGACCGTAACCCATTCATGACATTCAAAATCAGTTCCTGGGGTGATACTAAAGGCATTCATCTTACATTTTCCATGCTTTCCTCACAACTGGATATTATGTTTTAACCATTGCAAATCTTCAGAGTACTCGCACCAGTGACCCCAGCAGGTGAATGTACCCCATATAACTATGCTGCTTGGTCGGCTTGGATCCCATCTTTTTAGTGCACAACAAACCAGTATTGGACAACGATTGAGCATGCTGTGGTAATCTGTCAGTTCTGTCGGATGCCTACGTCGCACTTGAAACGAAGTTTGTCTTCACTGACACCGTTCGCCGGGTGCCTTGCAGATCTTACACGTGTAGCTCGTGATACCATTCTCCTTCCTGTTTGTGAAAAACTCCTCAAAGAATGAAGGCTGCGTTAGGGCGGAGCTCTCAATGGCAGAATCATTCACTGGTCGTGGGGTCACTGGTGGCGAGACCCTCCACATTCTCTGGTACCGCTCATCCAGTATAAAAAAGACACATCCAGTGGACCGACTTTTATTCTACGACACTCGGGCAACATATCGACGGTCAGAGCACACTAAGCACACTGACGATTTTGCGCGCTGCTGGCGCTTGATGATCTCGCGTGACTGGCGCGAGCTTCAGGCAGCGGACGTGCATCGCATGGCACTTCGACACACATCTCTGCTCCGGAGATACCGAACGGCAGTGAAATGTCATCCCTTCATCATGTTGCATTTCGATATGTACCTCTAATCGGGGATACCGAACGGGAGCTCAGGAGTGAAATGTCATCCCTGATATAAGTTAAATCATGCATGAGCCGTTTCATTGCTCGTGCATGATTCAATTTCGTCGTCACTAAATATCCTTAGGAGTTAAATATGGAATCGTCTACAAGTTATCTGCAACAAAGTGAAATGTGAAATAAATGCAACTCCGGTGGAACGTACGTGGAATGACCCCAACTCCGGCTCCTTTGAGCACGAAGGAGGTGTGACTCCAGAAGCACCCAATTCCAGCTAATTCAACTCCAATACACTGTCTGTAGGTGAGCTTCGCCAGTTTGCGAGAGTTGTACAGTTAAGGTACACCAACATGCAAGTGAGTTGCACCAATCTGCAGGCGTACAGGTGAGTTGCACCTGTCCGCACTCGCGCAGGAGATCTGGAGGTGATTTCCGCCAGTGTCAAGAAGGTTTACATGTCAGGTACACCAGTCTTCAGACGAGTTGCACCAATCTGTAGGTCCAATATGTAGGTCAGGTGAGCTCAGTGTCCTACAATTATTTCACCATTAACTGTGAGGATGAAGAAAGAAGTTGCTCGGGAATAGTGGAAGATTGGAAGAAAATAAAGGATCGTCACTTAAGGATTAGAAAATTGGAATGCCTTTCACTTCAGTCACATGCATTTTACATTATTTAGCAGTTGTGTGCATAATGACTGCCCACACATGTGGCAAAATGGTAAAAAACTAAGGCAAGGATGAAATAGTACAATTCCATTAACTGTGAATTTCCAGGCCACATGGTCAATTATTTTACACTGGGTGAGCTACACCAGTATGTGGGAAGTCTACAGATGAGTTCCACTAGTTTGCAGGTGTATATGTGAGTTCAATCAACCTGCATATTTGGCGTCGTCAGGTGAGTCCCACCAGGTGTATAGGTGAGATTCAGCAATATGCGGCTCTGTAGTTGTGTTGTGCCGATACGTTGCGCCGTCTGGCACAGCGAGATCATTGGTGATGTCCCAAACGTCGTCGACGTGGTGACTCAGCCTCCGCCTCGGCCGCCGCCGTTTGACCGGAAAGTCGTCGACAACAAAGCTTCTGCCAGCCGTAATCTGTGTTTTGCTATGCAACGGCTGCGTGTCGCTGCGTCGGCCGCCGATTGTGCTTCGCTGTCCCATTTATACTGCGCCCGAGTCATTTATTTCGGCTCTTTTGTGGAGCAGTTTTCCGTGGAAATCACAGGTTTCCGGTGCCAGCGGCACTCCCCGGAAGTACATCGAGACACGAAATTTATGTCGCGCTAACTGGTTGCCCAGTTTCATTTGGCAAACGGCCAACGTCTGTGAATTTATCGTCTGCATCACGGTCGGCGGTGGGTCGTTGGAGGTCACTGGGGCTCTTCACGGCTTACGAGTGGTGGCGGGACGGAATGGTGATGGTGGGGCTCGGGGAGGGTAAAGGTCGGCGTAGACCGGCTCGGCGCTACAACACTATTGGCTGGTGTAAGGTGGCCAGCGAGTTTAAGAATTCCTGTGGAGTGCCTTTGAGTTGGCTGAAGTGTAGAGGGTAGGTGCTTGTAGCTCGCCAAAAGCGCAGGTGTTCGTATGGGTTGCTCAGGATATAGTCTCAGGCGATGACGGCTGACTTGGAGAGGGCATGGATCTGTATAGAGTGGTTGGTGGAAGGTCGTGGTTCGTGGGAAATGGACTGGGGTGGGGGTGGGGAAGTTATCAATGCGTACTCGCGTAATTCACTCGATAATTGATTGTAGTCATCTGTGGTATGCCTGGCGTCTGTGAGAAGATCCAATGTGAAGACCGATTAGGGATCAGGGTGGGATAGCTGAATGTTCGGTGCTGATATGAGCCTGCATTCCATCCTTTTAGGAATATTGAGGGTCGAACATAATTGACATCAAATAATGAGATGTTGCGGAAGTCGCTATTATCTTTCATGTAATGCTTCTGTAAATCTGTAGCGCATATCTAGCATTATGTGCGACAGGATGCATGGCAAGATGTCGTAAAATCTTATTAAGACAAGATGTGCCCCCTTGCAATGCGACGTGCATTAGTATTAAGGAAGACACATTGTAATTTATATGTATATATTATTGTACACATGTGCATCCATATATATATATGTATATATATTTGTATGTATGTATACAATATAGTTCTTGCCATTTAGAGCTATTTGTGTATATTCATCCATACCTCTATGGACAATAGATACCATGAAATATTTCACGCTACATCGAACTAACTATTCCAAGCCCCACTATCCGAATCGTTCTTGAAATCAAGCACGAACAAAAGCGTTCCCGAGACGCCATTTTTTTGTTTGGTCATTTCCGGCCTCAGTCAGTGACAGACAGCTGAGTCATCCTTTGAACGCTGGGGAAGATGCCCATAAGTGGAGCGTATATCACTTGGGTATTTTCGTCGCAGATCACGCCGTGCATCGATGGACGCCAAATGACCTTGTAGTCGCCGCGCCCTTAAGCCCAAATAATCAATCAATCACGTCGCGCATCAGAATATCTAATGTCGAGTGGTCTGGGTAAGGTCCGGGCGAGCATAATTGGCATTGTTGGTGGGCAGACCCCCTTCCCTCAACCGGCCCTCCCCACATAGGCGCGTGTGGCCTGTGGATTGTGCCAAACTCCGTCCGCTGGTGGTCTTGTCCCACCTCTCATTAGAGCCGTGTGTATGTGGTGTGTAGATACCTCTCCCCCTGTGCGCAGACTGGTGGACGGGTGCGCCGATATCTGATATGCCTAGAATAGTGTGCAGATTCTCTTTTGCATCCGTAGACTAGTGTGCAGATCTATATCTTGTGCGGAGGTATCTCCCTGTACACAGACCGGTGTGCATAGATCTCCCCATGTGCATAGACCGGCGGACATACATCCCTCCCCTGTACGTCTACTGGTGGTTAGTGCAACCATTACACCCGCGGGTACACCCGCGCGCCGCTGACGGCACCTTACCGTGCTGAGCCCGCCTGGAGACACTCCGCACGCCCAGCCTGTGGTCCACGCACCAGTCTGAGTCAGACGTACTGCTCGGTCCACAGGGAGCAGTTCCCGGACGGCGAGAGCGAGTCGCCGTACGTGCTGATTTGTGCCCAGCCAGAAGAGCTGCTCGTCAAGTTCCCCATGAAGGGACAGCATAAAATCTGTGAGTGGTTCGTCACAACGAACAAGTGAGACGGCCGGTGGTGCGTGGTGCTGATCTGTAGCTGGTGGGATGGTGTGCCGGAAATAGTTGTTGGGGGAAACGCGTTTGCGGTGTGGAGATAATTTATCGTGTTGCAATGCAAGCGACCGGAAAATATTGTTTTCTTTCATGCCCAAATCTAAGTGTATGCCAACCGAACATTTCCTTTTTTCAATTTTGTTTCTTCATGAAAAATTATGCGTACGTGGAGTATCCGAAGTAATTCGAACAAATGTAATTTTCGCGGTAAGAGTTGGGAAAATAGGCTGTTCCAGTTTTTGTCGTCCAGAACATTACCATCGACATAAAATTTTCATCTTATTTTATCATTTGTATGTTGAATAATGCTGTCTGACGATGGACTGCTCGGTGACAAGTATTCAAGATTCGCTGAGAAGTGGAAACTGGGGCTCTTATGTTCCAATTTTGAATAAAAATCTCCTCTTCATATTTTATTGACACGAAATTTTCCTATCCAAATCCTGAATTGCAAATCACAAATGCAATTCTGCTCACGGAGGAAGCTTTTTCTGACCAATCATGGCCAAATTATTTTGGCCCAGTGGGTGGCTGGATCAAGGTCAATCAAATCGGTTGGATTATTATCCGAATACACCGGTCCCCACTGTCATATTACCACTTATATCAGCAAGGAGCACTGTTACACGAAAATATGTATTTGAGGTGCTTGGGACGTGTACAAAATTTATGTATGAAAATGTAGTATGTAAGGCATTGCATTTAGTGGCGTCGCCCTCTATTTATTTAGGTATTGAAGCCTAGGAGGATGGACGGTCCAGTTAGATTGCACATGCAGAATGCATGGTGAATAAACTCTGCCAGCCCATGCAAGGTTGATGTGGTATCTACTGCTAATCAGGATACACATTTCTTATCGATCCCGTACTCCTGGTGCACAATCAGCAAAAATGTTGTTGACAACGTATTCGGAGCCATGCAAAAGCATCCATATCTGAGATCTTGAGATAGTATGACAACCCCCTCCCCCATCACCACCACCACCACCACCACCACCACCACTGATGTTTCATGGTGGTTTAAGGCACCTTGCTTCGAACAGAATTGGTAATGACTGCTTACTTTGTTTCGGCGAAGTTCATTCGGGGAACTGGCGAACTTTAGCCAGGTGGAAATGCGTCAGCATTAAAAGTTGCAAATCGCATCAATCGCCATGCAGCCACAGGACCACGTTAATGCGGAAGAAGTTTGCGCAGGGCTCGCTGAAGCCATGCTCGGAAGGACTATCGGAGCTGGTGAACCTCATTTGTATGCTTGAGGAGTCCCGAGAGAAGGCTACTCTCGTCAACCTTGCTCACTGCTACGTGCGCGTAGTTAGTATTGCGGGCGGGCGCGAGTGCTGTGTGCAATTCCGCAATTGGCGGCACTACCCAGTCCACCCGTGACCAATCGGCATGAGAGGTTGGCGACGCTGTGTGGCCTAGCGGTTGAATGCGTCGTAAAAGAACCCATAGGTATGGTTTATCGATTGCGCGATTGTTGGAATCAACGCACGAAGTAAGCATGATGCTTGGCTTGGTGGGTTAACTGTATTTGTAACGTTTGTAGAACTATTCGTTTTCCTGCCTTGGACATTATTATTAATTTTCAAATGATAGTCTGAGCACTGAATTCTCGCTACTTTTAATCGCACTGGGATTTTTGTAAATCTGAAAAACGTCGTCCCAGCACTCTCCTAATATGTCATAGGTGTCTCATGTTCCACCGATATGAATTATTGCAATTAAGTGAAAACGCGATGTTATGTTTGTATTGAGCTGATAGAAGTGTTTTTTTTTGGTGCAGCGTTGTCAGTTTCGACGTATTTTCTTTGTTTGAGGGAATTAGCTCTTCCTGGCTAATACCAATACAAATTTTGTTTTGTTGTATATAGATTCAAGTAAAAAAGTAAGGTTGAAAAAGTTCACAGGCAATATTCAGAGGCAAGACTGTGATAAATGACTGTGACTGTGACTGTGAGGCAAGACGTGATAATATAAATTGTCTCTTTATATTATCACGCATTGTATGCTGGCCCTGAACAGCATCCTCTTTTGGCAATCACCGTACCTCGCATTTAGACAGAGCATCGTCCCATCATATCAGCATTGTGCCAACTTGACCCACGTGATCTTCAATTATGAACGAAATCTCCCTTGTAAATATTCCATTTCTGGCCGCGGGTGTTTTCGTCATATCAATATTCGTCATATTCGTCAAAGTATCGAAATTATACAGACGACATGGGTTGCATGACACTCTGCATTACAAATAGTTATATTTGTCTTCTTTTGTAATAGTAATTGTGCTAGTTCCTCGACTTGCTAGGCTACCACTAGTACCGTGCTTGAAAATTGGAATATATGGCACATCGAACTCCATGCTTAGCGAAATCATATCGATTCGTGGACGATCATTGGAGGTGGGGGCAAGAAGCAACAGCCCCCTGTAATGAAAAAAGTGGCAAACGTCTTTTCCCCCTGAAACTTTGGGAGGCACTAAACATGTAAGGAGGCTCAACAACTTGTCTGGGTACCCGGGACAGGAAGCTCATTAGTGTTGATGCGAGGTCTCCACAGTTCACGAGAAGCCTCCAACATTCGGTAGCATGTCCCTGGCCAGGAGGCCTGATGGTTTTGGCGGCATGTCCGTAAGATTCACGAAAAGCCTTACGGGCCCAGCCTTCTCCTCGACCCAGTCTGTTGTCTCGAGATTCCATGCGATGAGGCCCACCGGCATTGACGGGAGGCCGCGAGAGCTTTCGAAGGTGGCCTAACAACCGGAGCGGGGCCTTGTCATGCCGCCCGGAGGCACCAGACCAGGTGAATTGGTCGTGGCAGAAAGTCGATGGGGTTTACGGAAAGCCCCCAAAGCCCGGCAGAAGTCCCATCGTGTTGCCTGGATGCCCCAGTTTATGAGACGTCACAATAAGTCGCTGCAAAGTCCCTAGAAACAAACAAACAAATTATACTGAAAAGCCTCCTGGGTAGGAAGCTTCCTCCAAGGACCGAGACACCCATGGAGAACCCTTTGCCCATGGAATAAATTTGTACGACCCACTTTTTTATCGTATCATTTCAATTGGCTTTGGATGCCTTAAATGGGCCTTCGCAAACTGCTCATTCCCTTTAACGCTATCGATTTCGTTGGCAGATAAAATGGAGACCACTATTCACCAAGCGGCGAAGAAGATGATGATGCGTTGAGTGCGGCGCGTTCAGTATGCACTCTGCTGTGATAGAGGAAGCATGGATCGACCAATGGAGGACGTACATGGTGCCGGGAGTTGCGTCAGCCTTCGTCTGCGGCTTGCGACGTCCGCCTTTTCTTCACCACGGATGCGCTCGCCTCCCAGGCTGTTGGCTTTCTCCTGGAAAGGCGTCAGCAGTTTCAGCGTGCCTCTGTCGGTGCCGCGAGCCATGCCGTTGTGGGATCCCGGGGGCCACGGTGTGTAGCCTTGTGGTGTTATGAGTTTCGCGACTGACTTCAGAGGTGCGGTGTTGACGGTGCCGGGTGGTTGACAGCAGCGTGCCCCTCTTGTTGGTCAATTCCAGCTGCTGCCCACATACCCCTGTGAGCATGCGCGGAAGGTGCTCAGAAGCAAGCCTTCAGGGTCATTACGGTATTTCCACTGCGCCCTTGGTTTCCGTTCGAGTTAGAACAACTATACGAACGTTTACCGCCATTTGTATCGGTGAACATCGCGTTGACGGGTAAGTCGTGTATGAGAATGCATGTGTCGCATGATGAAATACATGTATGACACGCACCTATTGACTCGTTTTTCGCTCACACGCTCACAGATGCTTATCAGGGAGCAATCCAAAGGAATTCTCACAGACGCCGTGCATGTGCAGTTCTGTTTTGATGACGGGTACCGGAAATCACAATGGTACACCTGGAGTCACAACGCAGAATATGCCCACCTGAACCGGTCCTGGTGGGCAGAGGGTGGAGGCCTTCAGTTCGATAACCGTCGTCGGTCGTCGTGTCGGCACATCGCCGTCCGACTCTTTGTGTACCTCCACACCCCTCCCCCTGGGCAGGCCACACGACGCCATAATGGCCGCTCTGATGGGGCTCAGGTTTCAGTTGATTGCCTCCGGCGGTTTGTGTTACGTGTACACCAGCAATGCCACCACTGGACTGGGAATGGAGGATCTTTGTTGAGCGAAAATCGTAATGGTGGGGCCATTCAGCCAACGTATTTCCCAAATAGATCTTTAAAAAATCGGAATAGACCGTTTGCAATTTCAGGTCGGGCTTCGACCTGGGAACCGAGCAGTAGCGTTAACGCTAAAGTTTACAGGGATGATGCGAATGGAATATGTGGATTATGTGGCTCCAGAATAGATACGATGGCCTGATACAAATAAGAATTCCTGTTCGTATATCTCGAGTTTGGGCCCTCCATATGGCACTTGGATCTCCAGTACTTTGTTAATGGTGGTCATATAAATGAGAATGTGACCGACTTCCGCCGTACCTCGCGACATGTTTGTCCAGATTTTAATGATGCGACACGTGCAGCCATTTGGCCCTGATCCCTCAACAGCCAAGTGGCCAAGAATCAACCACGTTACTTGATGAGAACGCATTTAATGCTTGGGCCGACTACGGCATTTCACCGAAACGCTTGGTTTCCCGGTTTTCCCACCACGGATAGTCTTAGCACGCATTCTCTTTGTTCTTTTTTCATTTCGCGTTTACATTTTCCCACACTCCCGTTCCGCGGCAGCTTCTTTGTTCGACCGGAAATTTGGAAGGAAAAACTGTCGCACGAATGAGCCGTCTGGTCCCGTTTCCCGATTCGAACGTTGCATAATTAAAGATTCTCGGCCGACTGAACTGATCCCTGAGTGGGCAAGTTCTATGTCTGCGATATCGTTACTGGCTTCCAGGAGTAGCACTTCAGAGCCCGGAGAGTCTTGGCTTTGTGGCTCGAAGAGTTTCCCAGTTCCTGGTCGTGGCCGTTCCTTTGTGCGCTCAGCGTAATGCAGTTAGGAGATGTGTGTTTACTCGTGTACCGCACCTGTACTTGTGGCTATGGATGGGTTCGGGCTGCATCTGGCTGCTATGCTCCCAAACGTCGCGGCTTTAGAGAATGTCATGGAAGGAAGCGTGTAATAGTTCGCAGGGGTCGCACGTTTGGCGCGTGGGAGCAATCAGCACAATGCGAAGCTCGTGTTTGATAACAGATGATGACCTGCTGCAATGCTTAAGGTATAGTGTTAAGTTCATGGGACAGTGCCTAAGTTAATGGTAGATATATAATTCAAAATAAACCCGTCCCAATTTATTCTAACGTTTTAGCTAGCGCCTTTATCAGGGCAATCAGGTCATTACCCTGATGAAGGCGTTATCCGAGACGTTGGTAGACTAATATGAACTGTTCTATTTTAAATTATATATGATACTATCACTAACTGAAGCATCTAAGATGCTAGGGCATTGTCAGGGAGCTGACAATGCCCTAGCCCGCTGACTCATAAAGCCATTCAAGGTAGGGCTTTATGGTGTATGCTTTCAAAGCCCTGAAGCGTGACATATTCGCATGATAGTCGTACTGGCAAAATGTGACCGTGATGACCCTGAAGCGGGGCATTTTTGTGTGATGGTGGGACTGGCAAGATGTTGCCATAATGACGGCGAAGCGTTGCATTTTCGCGTAGCAGTGGCGTCCTGTTAACTTTTGAATTGACCTATCATGTTGTTTTGATTCATTCTGAAGGATGCTACTCTCCCCGACGCGGCCATTTCTTGTAATTAGCCGTTGGCTTCGGATGTAAAAAAAAGCTATTGGCGTCATAGAAAAAGTACTGCTACAGATAAGCGCACAGGCAACAAGAAACGTGGTTCAGATAAGCGGACATTTCATGAATGCGTATGCAGTGTTTTTAAGCTGGAGTTAACCTAAAATTAATATTGAGCTCGTAAGAGACGTTGACGTCGCCAAATCTGGAGATGGGGGACGTTTACATACCAACAATCTGCCCCGTCAAGCGACCCCGTATACTTCCATTCACATTTGGTCAAGTGAACTTTCAACTGTAAAGATATCATGTAATTATTGTGTGCGCTAAATTCGAAGTTAGCGACCGTGTCCATGGAGCTTCAAAGTACGTTTTAATCATTAGTATGTTTTTATGCCTTTTACATTGGTGGGCATCATTGGCTGGGTCTTGCTTTCCTGGTAGGGGGGGGCGTGATGTAGCGTCCTACCATGCGGCATTAGGTAAGCATATGTTGTCTTTTGTTATAATATGCGTCAATAAATACAATATGGGGCAATAATCTCCAAAAATAGCAAGGGCTCTACTGAAATGTCCTAATGCTGGATGAGTCAAAATCATTGACCTTCCCGGTAATTCTGAAGCATTTATGTCGGTATTATGGCATATAGCATGCTGGTATAATACTATCATGGTGAGTCGATAGGCTGTCCATTTGCCCTCACTTCCTTGACCTGTCTTGCCCCGGAATACAAATGCAATCAAAAACGTCAAATTAATGCAAGAAAATATACATCAAGTTTCAGCCCAATGCACCACTTTGTTCGTTTGTTAGGCTTGAAAAAGCGGGATTACTGATGATCCGTGTGCTTGTCCCGGACGCAGCGCGTGTTCCTTTCTACCAGCGCAGTCGCGTGGACAATTATGTAAGCATTTGTCTGTGCGCTTATCTGAACCACGTCTCTCGAACAAAAGTCGAAGGTCAGGGCTGAATAAAAATTAAGTGGCACAAGATTGAAATATTTATCATACATCCTGCTGCGTTCGTGTTTGGACAGCATTTGCACCTTGTTAAATTACTGTGCGATGTAAGTTTTGCATCGCTACAAGCTCATCCCAGGCTCTATAGCAAATTTGGAGTTTTAATATTAGTTATGTGTTCCTGCAACTGGATTATCACGCTTCCCTGTCGTGTGCGTAGTTCGGGTAAACACTGCATTTTAACATTGCATTTTTAAACACGTAAATACTGCATTTTTAAACGTATGCGAGTTGAGAGAAGGTCTATCTTACGCCAAGCATAGTACATTTGCACCATGGAGCAGAGTGCAGTGCCTGTTGTTACCTGGTGCTCAGGTCATTCTGGGTAGGCATCAAGGGGGTAATATTTCAAACCCAAGGATCTGTGCACGTAGCTCGCCTGCCCGTGATGATCACGATGTCGGCTTCATGTGCTGCCAGTTGGCGGCAGCGGTCTTCGCCCGTCAAGCTGTGGTGACCGAACGCTCACCACTAACGAGGTGGTGTAGACGTGTCTGGTGACCGTACGCTCACCACTAACGAGGTGGTGTTGTAGACGTGTCTGGTGACCGTACGCTCACCACTAACGAGGTGGTGTTGTAGACGTGTCTGATGACCGAACGCTCACCACTAACGAGGTGGTGTTGTAGACGTGTCTGGTGACCGAACGCTCACCACTAACGAGGTGGTGTTGTAGACGTGTCTGGTGACCGTACGCTCACCACTAACGAGGTGGTGTTGTAGACGTGTCTGGTGACCGAACGCTCACCACTAACGAGGTGGTGTTGTAGACGTGTCTGGTGACCGAACGCTCACCACTAACGAGGTGGTGTTGTAGACGTGTCTGGTGACCGAACGCTCACCACTAACGAGGTGGTGTTGTAGACGTGTCTGGTGACCGAACGCTCACCACTAACGAGGTGGTGTTGTAGACGTGTCTGGTGACCGAACGCTCACCACTAACGAGGTGGTGTTGTAGACGTGTCTGGTGACCGAACGCTCACCACTAACGAGGTGGTGTTGTAGACGTGTCTGGTGACCGAACGCTCACCACTAACGAGGTGGTGTTGTAGACGTGTCTGGTGACCGAACGCTCACCACTAACGAGGTGGTGTTGTAGACGTGTCTGGTGACCGAACGCTCACCACTAACGAGGTGGTGTTGTAGACGTGTCTGGTGACCGAACGCTCACCACTAACGAGGTGGTGTTGTAGACGTGTCTGGTGACCGAACGCTCACCACTAACGAGGTGGTGTTGTAGACGTGTCTGGTGACCGAACGCTCACCACTAACGAGGTGGTGTTGTAGACGTGTCTGGTGACCGAACGCTCACCACTAACGAGGTGGTGTTGTAGACGTGTCTGGTGACCGAACGCTCACCACTAACGAGGTGGTGTTGTAGACGTGTCTGGTGACCGAACGCTCACCACTAACGAGGTGGTGTTGTAGACGTGCCGTACCCCGCAGGAGCACGACATGACTGGTAATTGGAAGCGATCCTGGTCTATCGTCTGCACCTGCTTTGAGCGGCGGCAGTAATTATTTACACGGGCGGGGATGTGTGGGGCCATGAGCCGATTTGGCTTTCCGACGGTCTCCACAGCGATCCCCAAGGACCAACAATCCCTGTCTCCTGGAAAATGCGCCGACTTCCGCAATTGGAGACTTGATTCAATTGGGGCAGATATATAACTTTATATACTGTATGGGGAGATCAAGCCCTTGCCCCCCCCCCCCCCACAAACAAAAGCTGGCGTGAACCCTTCCCAACAGCTTCGGATGTTGGCACGGAACCATACGGAGTGGGCCTCCCCAACCGATTCAGGTCTTCCCATTTCCTCCATGTATTTATGCCTCCCAATTATTTTGGAGCACTTTCACCCCTGCCGGGAAGGTGGAGTGGCAGTTCTGAGTTGAAGATGTAGTTTTGACACCCTGAGAAGCCTTAAGATATTCTGAAGAATGCAATTACAGACTCAGGAAGCCCTCAGCATTTTCGGAAATCTGCTCGCCTCCTCTTCTCGACTATGACTCACAATCTAACATTCGGGGGTGATGTTTTCTATACTTTTCAGGGGGCAAATGCCCCCTCATTGTTGGCTTTGTCCTCCCAATAATTTCAGCTTTTAATATGGGTCCTTATGGAGTATGCCACCAATTTATTTGGGTCCGTCCATTGCTTTCATGTGTCCCCTCCCCCAATAACTTTCAGAAATATATGCCCGTGCTGACATTAGATTACGATCGCCCGATCAGTATTGCACATTCCAGGCATTCTGGGCCACCCAACTGGCGCTTGAAGAAACTATTGCTATTATACGCCAGTACACCCGACGGCTGCGGCGCGGAGAGGTGGGGGCCAGTACAGCATGGCTGGCCTGATTACAAAACTTCCAATGCGAAATTGAATGTCCGAAGTGATTCTTAATATCTCGATTGCCCCATTCTGTAATTTCGACAACATATCAGTTCTCATGGAATAAAAGGGACGGATGATCTAACCTATGGGGAACAAAATTCGCGTAGCCGATGTTTGTTAAATTGTGGCTATCCAACATGCCGTCAACCAGTTACGTAAGGCATACTTGAATATATGACTATCTGTCCTCAAATTGTTCACAGGTCAATTAAATCCAACCTAATTCCGTCATTAGCGGTGATAAGAAGCTGCGATAAATATTTATTAAAAAACTGATGCATTTTGGGCTTTCTTCATACATTGCATGAAAGTAATCAACCCAACATCTGTAATTATATTAATCACCGTTGGCCGACCATCGCGATGGAGTCTGTATATGTTCCGACGTCGCATTTGGCGCCTTGTCACGACACGCGCGTGACAGCCACACATCGACCGGCTCGTTAGGGTGGGGCACCATGGCTGGGGAGTGGCGCCGAGCCGTGGGAGCTGGCGTGTGTGCCTCAGTACGGGAGACGTACCGCGCTGCTGACCTTTCCCGACGTGTGTTCCTCAGTACGGGAGACGTACTGCTGATCTCCCCCGACGTGTGTTCCTCAGCACGGGAGACGTACCACGCTGCTGACCTCCCCCGACGTGTGTTCCTCAGCACGGGAGACGTGCCGCGCTGCTGACCTCCCCTGACGTGTGTTCCTCAGTACGGGAGACGTGCCGCGCTGCTGACCTCCCCCGACGTGTGTTCCTCAGCACGGGAGACGTACCGCTCTGCTGACCTCCCCCGACGTGTGTTCCTCAGCACGGGAGACGTACCACGCTGCTGACCTCCCCCGACGTGTGTTCCTCAGCACGGGAGACGTACCGCGCTGCTGACCTACCCCGACGTGTGTTCCTCAGTACGGGAGACGTACCGACGTTCTCAGGTCCGCTCTGACCTCCCCCGACGTGTGTTCCTCAGTACGGGAGACGTACCGCGCTGCTGACCTCCCCGACGTGTGTTCCTCAGTACGGGAGACGTACCGCGCTGCTGACCTCCCCTGACGTGTGTTCCTCAGTACGGGAGACGTACCGCGCTGCTGACCTCCCCCGACGTGTGTTCCTCAGTACGGGAGACGTACCGCTCTGCTGACCTCCCCCGACGTGTGTTCCTCAGTACGGGAGACGTACCGCTCTGCTGACCTACCCCGACGTGTGTTCCTCAGTACGGGAGACGTACCGCGCTGCTGACCTACCCTGACGTGTGTTCCTCAGTACGGGAGACGTACCGCGCTGCTGACCTACCCCGACGTGTGTTCCTCAGTACGGGAGACGTACCGCGCTGCTGACCTACCCCGACGTGTGCTCCTCAGTACGGGAGACGTACCGCGCTGCTGACCTACCCCGACATGTGTTCCTCAGTACGGGAGACGTACCGCGCTGCTGACCTTCCCCGACGTGTGTTCCTCAGTACGGGAGACGTACCGCTCTGCTGACCTACCCCGACGTGTGTTCCTCAGTACGGGAGACGTGCCGCTCTGCTGACATCCCCGACGCCATCGGATGTGCGTCAGTGTTTGCTGAGCGTACACAAACTACCCATGGTGTTTGTGTCAGATCGATGAAGTCTAAGGAAAAACTGTCATGTTGACTGGGTAAATTTGAGGAATTCACGAGTTACTCGTGAGCTATTGTGCTCACGACGTACTAACAATGTCACAAAACCACCCATTCCGCACTTATAGCCAAATACGTTATTAATGTGCATAGCTTGTCCCATGGGTCATTAGTTGATTATCTCGGGACATAACATGATCGACATGGGATTGGAAAAAAGCAATCTTGTCCTGGATTTACGTCATCCAGCACATTATTCCAGGAGGAAAATTATATCTCTGTTTGTGGCTGAATCAGTGAACAATGCTATTTAACACCGACTTCAAGTTAGTTTTTCTTGGATAATAAGCTTCCAACATATCATTGGGAAGTGCAAAAGCTGGCTTCTGATGTCGAAAAGCATCGTCTCCAAATTCGATGGCCGAAAATGTATTCTCTAAATTCAGAATTATAGTACATAGATCCAACCCTGGGTGGGAGCATTTACCATATCCCGAAGGTCACAAATATGAGTGCTTACTTGTGAGAGGAGTTGGTGCCAAGCCTTCCATGCGGAAGAACACAATCCTAATCACTGAGCCACGTAGAAGGTGGCCAGATGGGTGTAAGACATGCATCCGTGATTCATATTGTCCATGTGAAAGGCAAGGAAGAACAGAAACTGGCTGTTTGTTCATTGAACTGAAAAATAATTGACAACAGAACCACACAAAATAAAAAAATATTTCAACAGTTATCCCTGATGTTTATCTCGACAATTAAGGACTGTTCACACCTAGTGTAAACTCGACACAAAAAAGCCAGCGAAATGACGGACTAGGCGTATTACCGACGCACATGTTGAGACATGTTGCAATTTACAAGCTGAAAAAACGCAGCCGATGCGGCCCCAATCCACCGAATATATGCAAATATGGCGCCCGCAGTTTATCTCGAGCAGTCTGTCCACCTTGCGTCAAGGCCGCTGGTGTGCCGTGCAGAAAAGGTTGATAAAACTCAACTTTGTCCGTTCAGAAATCGCCAGCGTTTTGTAGGACTTGGCAGACAGCTGACGCAAGGCCGGCGCAATGACAGAATCGGCAGACTCATTTGGCCCCATGCTAACTGTCCGCTAGGTTTGCGTCGATTCCGACAGTGCGTCGAGATTACGCTAGGTGTGAACAGTCCTTTACAGTTTGCCCTGTCTGCTGAATTCAAGCATGCATGTAATCATTTCACCACTTGCATCTGCTTTTTACCACTCGCAAATTCACCGTTTATGGTGGGAATGCTTGTCACAGTGCTCACCATTCCAATAGCCCGTGCGTTAATGGCCGTGTCGTGGATGACCCAAAGATGCAGTGGGCTTTATTCCAGATTATTTCGCCAAGTGCGTCAGCATTGCATATCATACGTTTGCAATACCACATATCATATACATGCCAGCATACCGAATATCTCATTGAGCTGTGAAGCAGCACATCAGCATGGCTGTCACGTTGAAAAGAGCGGCGTTTGATCGTCATTCATGAAGCCCACCGGCGACTCCGGGCATTAGCCCAGATTCGGCCCAATCTCGGCGCTACGTGTGCCTGGACAGGCGGATATTGCCCACATTTCGCCGATTGTCTCGGCGACATGTGCCGCCGGCGATATACTGCACCGCACTGCGCGTCAGACCGTGGTGCCGGTGACGGGGCGAAGGCGCCGACGCGGCGGACGCTACGTCGTGACGTGGCGTCCGCTGGACGTCTGCTGGGCTCGTGCGGTTCGATACCGTAGACATGCAGGCGGCGGCTGTCACGGCGTAGGTGGTTATCGCCGCAATGCATTGTCGGTCGCGCCACGACGTGTCGACCCTGCCTCGGGGAGGGAGGGGTTATCCAGGCAGTGGCGACCATGGGTGTAACCACGGATTAAAAATTCGTGGAGGGGACAAATCAGGGACACAGTAAGTTTGAACAGGATAGAGGGGCTAGCCCCCCTCCACACACAAAGTCCTTGGAATGCAGCCACCTTTTCAATGTCTTTCAATCACTTCAATTCAGTGGTCAATGTATTTCAATTGTTCAGATTTACGAGTGTTAAACATTTTATTTTGGGAACTAAAGGTTCCGCCAAAATTAGCAAGTTTCACTACTTATTACTGTCTATGAACATCTAGCTTTATGTCGTATGTGCCGGACCCGATTTTACAATCACCATTGAGCAATGATATAAGTATGTTAAACGTTGCACTCTTGTAGCAAGAAAGACAACACATTGGACGATGGTTTTATGGTAGCAAATATGGACACACACTTACTTTTCCCATACTTCCCTGGTTTACGGGCAAATATATCGATGCAGATGAATGACAAGCAGGGTGGATAAAGGTGTGGCACCGAGGGCATATACCCCCACGTGGAAGGTGGCGTCCCTAGACTAGGAAAAAGGCGTCCCTCTGAAAAGGCTACAGTGTACGCGCTCGAATTTTTCTGCCGGAGACGCCCCTATGAAATAAAAACGCACCGCCTTGGAAGGAAAGACACAGTTTTTCAGGAAGTTCCGAGTGCAGCCCGCCCCCTCGAATTTTGCAGCCAGAGGTGCCTTTCCAGATGCCTTCGCAGTGGCGCCGCTCCAAAGAAATGGCGCCCTCCCCCAGACAAGCGCCCTCATAATTTCTGGATCTACCCCTGATTACAACATTGCTCTCTCGCGGTTATGAATTCCGGCTAGTTATACAATTGTGCGCATTCACGTGTAGCTTCTCTTGCAAATTTGACAACTTCCGTTGAACCATTAAGAGGAAAGCGGACTATTCGAAAAATGTCTATATTTTACATGTCCGGAACAGCAATGTGGCTGTGTAAATTAAAAACCAGCGATGAGAGCACTTTCCGATCAGGCTATGATGGATTTGTTGGGGTAACCTCTAGTCATATAGGTTAAGAATGCTTGCTATCACGACGGCTGCAAACAAAATACATTTGACCCTCCTATTCCTACTTCACCCAATCATTGTAGACACGCCGGACCTTCGACACCTTTGAAATTATTTCGATATCTTAACATTCTGATACTGTATAACATTCTGATACTGTATAACATTCTGATACTGTATAACATTCTGATACTGTATAACATTCTGATACTGTAACATTCTGATACACATCCACGCATTTATCACATGCCCAAAGAAACTCATATTCCCCCCCCCCCCAAAAAAAAGGGCAATGCAAATTATGTTCGCTTTGTTCGTCATGATTTTCAAAGTTTTCTTTTCTTTTCTGGCGGATGATAGGTCGACATATCAGTGGATCCCAGGTCAACATATGTTCATTTCAGCAAAAATCCGAGATAGCAATTTCATGGACTGACGTCCAGCAATTTGTGCCGTTATATTACTTCAGAAAAGTTTTCCAAAAAGTTTGAAAAAACTTTTTCCTTCCTTAATGTTAAGCGATTACATTTTTTTCAAAATCATTTTTTAGAGCGCTTTATGCAGTGATGAATTGTGTTTCCGAAACTGAGTGTTTGAATTTTATAAGTTTAAAATTTTGTGTGGTAAAATGCAGTTAGGTTTAAACAATCTTCATACCATATCTAAAAGAGTACATTGACAATCATGATATTCCACAGATAGACCTGCCAATATTTATCTAATGTGTAAGTTGTTATCGTTCAGTAATTATTGCAGGATTTACATAGCGTGGAAGTCAGGTGTTTGTTCGGCTGAATGCCGGTAATGATATGTTCATCCATCCGATCGAGTAGTGGAGAACTCGCACTTCCAACACAAACCCTTACGATCCACCGCCATAGAATTAGCCTATCTTATTTTGTTTTTATTCTTATATATGCCTATATATATATACATATATATATATATATATATATATATATATACATATATATATACATTTAGATTCATATGTATATATATATATACATACATATATATATATATATATATATATATATATATTATTTATCTTTTTCTGCTTTTCTTCTTCTTGGCAGTGTTGGTCGGCTCTAAATTCGTATTCTACAACAGCTTACCGGTGTCGTTGCATTTAGTTTGCCTGTCCTTGTAACTTGTAAACATGTTGTTGCTGACATTTCCATCAAATATAGACTGTATGTTTGTGCACGAAGTACCACGGCATACGCTGGGATGCTAGCCTTCGTTCCTGGCTACCTCACGGCATCAGTATCTCATTTCTGCACAGCTGCAGGTGGCTTGTGTTGGATAGGTGGCAGCCGTGTCTCCACTTACGGCAATTCATTTTGGCCCGCTCGTAGACGGCTTAATCTGGGTCTGAAGTGATTAATGGACGTACTTCCACGACGGTCGGAGAGGGCTGGTGGAGCTGCAGGTGCCACGGCAGAGGACCGCCTCGTGTCCGGAGAGGGCTGATGGTGTCACGGGTACCCCAGCAGAGGACCGTCTCGTGGCCGGTGGTGTCACGAGTACCCCGACAGAGAACCGCGCTCGTGGCCGGAGACGGCTGGTGGTGTCACGGGTTCCCCAGCAGAGGACCGCCTCGTGGCCAGTGGTGTCGCAGGTACCCCAGCAGAGGACAGCCTCGTGGCCAGAGAAGGCCGGTGGTGTCACTGGTACCCCGACAGAGGACCGGCTCGTGTCCGGAGAGGGCCGGTGGTGTCACAGGTATCCCGACAGAGGACCACCTCGTGATTGCTGGTGTCACGGGTACCCCGACAGAGGACCGCCTCGTGGCCGGTGGTGTCACGGGTAACCCGACAGAGGACCGCCTCGTGGCCGGAGAGGGCTGATGGTGTCACGGGTTCCCCAGCAGAGGACCGCCTCGTGCCCGGTGGTGTCACGGGTATCCCGACAGAGGACCGCCTCGTGGCCGGTGGTATCGCAGGTACCCCGACAGAGGACCGCCTCGTGGCCGGTGGTGTCACGGGTATCCCGACAGAGGACCGCCTCGTGGCCGGTGGTATCGCAGGTACCCCGACAGAGGACCGCCTCGTGCCCGGTGGTGTCACGGGTATCCCGACAGAGGACCGCCTCGTGGCCGGTGGTATCGCAGGTACCCCGACAGAGGACCGCCTCGTGGCCGGTGGTATCGCAGGTACCCCGACAGAGGACCGCCTCGTGGCCGGTGGTGTCACGGGTAACCCGACAGAGGACGGCCTCGTGGCCGGAGAGGCCCGGTGGTCACGTGGCCGCTCCTCTGATGACCGCGGCGCCGGCACCACTTGCGCTCTCTCGCGGCCAGCCGTGACTGGACGCTCAAAGCCTGTCTGAGAAGATGATATTGATCTTATGAGAAGCTAATATTATATTTCCATTGTTTCTTGGAATGGTTTATAAGTAGCAGGCCTGAGGATGCTGGTCGTCGTGGTGACGTGTATTCAATGTTATTGACAAACTCTGGCATGCTCGGGCACACAGCCTCGGGTACACACGGTCCGGGTGCGCAGCCCCACGTACACAGCCAGGCAATTAAAGTCCTCCTCGACTGCTGGAGGCATGTGCCACTACCACCACATAACACATCCGCTGTTGCGTGAGGCAGATCAGATTTGGCGTTTCTATACTATAATAGTGGACTATGTCTTGTGTTTCTTGCTTTTCTGTTTAAGTGATGAATATTAATGCTAAGGCTTAGCTTCATCTGCTCCACCCACACACCAGGCGCAGATCGAGAAGGACCGATCGGGGAGTGGAAATCTCAATTTTTTTCCTCAGATTCTAAAACATTCTTCGCATGTGAACAGCTACTCTCCTTCAGATCAGTTTAAGATAACATTCATCTTGTCATTTGTCCTCAAATTTCGAAAATATGCCGTGTTTGTGCACACTTTCTGGGAAGTTAGCCCCATGGGGAAAACATGGCATCTCCCATTCTGATCCATCGGTGCCACACACACACACACACACACACACACACACATACTCTTAAAGCAACCGTTGTTAACGCACTCTCGGTCTCGCTGTGAATATGGTGGGTCGAGGACTGGCACCAGACGGCTGCTATTGCTGTGTAGTGGAGATGTTAACCGGCATATACCGGCTGACCGAACACCAGGGCGGCACTAAATTGCATCAAATGACTCAAAGTATAGCAAGGAATTACGCCCAAGCATCATCTTGCACTTCCCATACTTGCTTGTCCTCCACAAAGGAATATAATACTTAATACATCCATATTATCCGTCTCAATATGTATTACCTATTCCAAGAAAGGTCCACGGTATTGGATTTTTAATATTCCTGGTAACTACCTCAGTTAATTCAGCGGCGTGTATATACCATGGCCGTCTGAAGTTGGTGGTTGTGGTGCTGGTTTGGGCGCGCATTCACAATTGCAATCAGGCAAGCAATCAACGTCAAAGCTATAGATGTTGTTTTATGTGCTTTTGATGGGCAAGTGCCCCCTAATATTGGACGCTATGGAGTGTGCCCCATTCCATTTGTGTCCGCCCATTACCTTCGCGCACTCTGACCCCCCCCCCCAGGCCCCAATTATTTCCAAAAGCAACGCCCGCAATGAAAACCGTCGGCTTATTTCTTTTGGTGAAATATATCTCTTCACTTTCCAGTTTGTTAAGGTTTACTAATCGTGGGTGCCAGTCATACTTCTGTAGTGGGATAGCAATTAATTGCCAAGTAACGTTCTCCTTCAATACTTTCAAAGATTTAACAGAAAATAATATTGGTAGGCTAAATTTTATCATTTAGTATATCCTCTCTTTATTTGGTCTGATGTGGTTATCGTTGTTTTTACACAATCTTCGTGCTAATCGCAAGTCATTCATTGTAATAACTGTAATAATTCGACATTGCTGCTTAGCTTATCAGTTTCATCTCAATGCCTGCAGAAAACGTTGTTGAAGTTTGCAGACTGTTTTGTAACACGCGTACTTTGTTTAATTGGTAAAGAAATGGTCGAATTGAACTTCATTTGAAGAGTTTCTAGAATGCTTATGAACATCCAGTATCCCAGTCTACCTCCCCTTCTGAAATAGAGCCATGATTGGTCGATATTCATGATTGCTAAAATGCGATCCCAATAAGTTTCCCATTGTATGCGGATTTGAGCCAATTTCACCCCGCAAGTGGTACAAAATAATTTGTGTTGACTGAAAGGCCAGCTCCGGGTTCATTGGTAGCAAAACTTAACAAGGCATGTTAGTAATGTTCCGTCCAAGTAGGCTGGAGTAATTGGTACTGTCAGCGAATAACTTCCCGATGCTCTCGCCGCTCCATAGTGCACGCTAAGGCCGGCAACCCTGCCGGTCGGTCCTCGAGAGGCCAATAAAGTGCAGCCGTCCTCTGCATTCTCCATGGCGCATACACATCACGTCGGCCCGCAATACCTCGTGTGGCTCCTCGTGCAGCTGCCAGCTGGGACCCTGATAAGCATTCCCCGAGGTATTTTGGACGGAATATTGCTTCGGTAAGCCCGTGTGCAGATAGTGCGAACTTGAAGAGGTCTGCATCTGTCGTCGACGTCCTGTTGGAAAGCTACGTGTACGGTGTCTGGTGTCAGGCGTTCCAGCAGAGCATGAGTAGTGGCAGTTTTGATAGCCTAGTGGTGATGGTGGAGTCTTGATTCGAACATATGACCGACGTTTGAATGAAGAAAAATGCTTGGTCGCTTCACGACGCAATGGACATTAAGATAATCCAGCCTTCTCAACGCTGCGTCCCATTTGGTCGTAGGCCGTTAGAAAGCTTCTAATTCATTAGTTTTGACTGCAAGTGAAGTGAAATACCTTCTGCATACACCATAGTAAGCTCCTCGGTGGCACAGTCCCTCTGGGTATAACTCATCGGATGTGTGGTTTCTGGGATTGTGCATGTACAACAGCGCACGTGCATGTACAATGTAACCAATCACAAGGGCGGATAATGGGGAGCAGGGGCACTGGGGCATGTACCCGTCCTCCCATGACAAGATGGCGCACCTTCAGGAAGGCTCGAGTGCATCCTCCCTGTAATCCGCTGAACGGTGTTTCAGCCAAAGTTGCCCCCTTGAGAGGAAAGGCACCGATTTAAGATGAAAAGGCGCCCGAGTTGTACATTAACTCAAACATTGCTTCTAGCGCCTTCTACTTTCTGTCAATGTCGTTTGATTCTTAGTTGGCGAGAGGCCACAGAGTAGCGTCGGATGGGTGGGAATTTGGTGGTGCAGCGAGCATTGCCGTCGTTGTATCTTACTTTTATTCCTATTTATCGTTCACTTGACGAGGTAACAGTGAATGACGGCCAAGTATTGGCCGTCATTAACTGTTAACTCGGTGTTTTCGTTTTTAATGGTGATTTTAAAGAATTGTGCGTTAAGATAATCGACATGTCACGTTGTATCTGCAAACAGGCACATGAAAATGTTTGGAGAAGGTTCATACCAGGGTCGGTTCTGATCATTGACAAATGGGTCAGCTAATTTCCCCCGGCCACCCCTCCGCTTCCTCCCCTTCCTCTCCCCAATAAATACTGAGATTTAGACCAACTTATTTTGTGTACACTAGTGTGAGCACATGGATGCCATAACACCACGGAAACAAGAGCAAATGTTTTCAATGTAGGAAGGAAATCGTTGAGTGATGGCTGGCGCCGTATATCGATGAAGTATGGAGCTGAAATAGATGGCGCTGCTGGTTTCATGTTTATTACAACTAAATCGCAAAAACTAATTTACGTATAACTTGTTTGTCCTTGAACAACCACAACAATCAACTGCGAAATGGAGGCAACCAGAAGGCCGAACGTGCTCTGGGAACCAGGGAAAGGGTCTGTATGGGGAGGGGAGTCTATGCAACTGACATCAGGGTCCGGTATCCAGACAATGGCACTATCGACACCGCCTCCGACGATATATCGCGTGCATGACGACAGCTCAACAGCCAGTCCAAGAGCAATGATCTGAGCAACACCGCGACAACAAAGCAGAATGGCTGCTTCCCGGAGCTTGGAGAGGTTTCGCCACGAGTGATCGGTGCGGTGAGTGCGCCCCAGTAATTAATGACAGGGCCAGGTCGTGGCGTTGGTTCCCACTGGCACGGTGTTAGCTCAAATGTCATCTTGCCAGGGACACCGGGGGCGGGGGAGCGTTACTTTTAAAGGCGTGCAGGACCATAAAAGGCCATCTGCGCCACCTGGAGAATGTTTTGCAAGCAAAGCTAAGGCAAGTGTACATTTACGCTAAGAGAGTTATACGTCAAAGTGTATGCGACGTTGAGGTGCTGAAGGCGTGGGCTTGGCTGGGAACATCTCTGAGATGTCTAAATGATGTTAGTTTTCGTTGATGCTACTCACGATTATTTGCAGCTGAGGTCGGGAGGGACAACGAGATGGTTGATTTTGTCAGGGTACCGGCATTAGCATACTCTTCTCAAAGACCACTTAGGAGTCCTTACCGTACGGACAAGGAGGTAATCGTCCACACCACCCATCATGCCGGCAGCCGCGTATTAATTGTTAGTAGTGGGCTAGTAGGAGCATGCTTTCTCGCAGGACTGTCAGTGACAGGGTCGTCAGCTCGTGTTTGACAATTCGCTCATCTACGTCCGCTGCACCTTTCAGTAACTGTTTCACGTTATGAATTGCAAGGGCTATCTACGTCCGATAGCTCTTCTAGTTTATCGTTTTACGTTATGCTAAGTTTCTGAGGAAGGTCGGCTCATCTGTGTTCAACGGCACTACTAGCTAACCGTTTATTTCGAATGGGAAAGCGAATCGGCTCATGTATATCCGATGCCATTCGTGGATGGTTATTTACGTTATTCCTACGAGTGTATCGCTTGCATGCGTTGCGTGCTGAAATGAGAGCATTTATTTGGAATCTGAGCAAACTACTACGTTTCTAGTTGTACGCTTCCTTAGAATGGAGATGGTTGGCAAAATAGCCGGTGCTTCACCGGAGTACATATAAAAGCTATTGGGTAGACGATCGCAATCCTAAGGCTTGTCCCCGTGATGCCGAGACCTACCTTGATCCTGTGTTGTGACCAATCCGTGCATACGAGTGTTTTGTGATTGCCGTCATCGGCGAATCCGTTGAAGGTGCCAAGCATTTCCGCTAGTGTGATAGACGATTTCTTTTTCGAGAGCTCGGACTCGGACTCGGACCCTTGGTTGACTGATGACCCAGCATGGCCCAGTGGACGGCAGAGGTCAGGGACAGCTGAACGGCAGCAGTTTGCAGCTCCACGGCGCGCTCGGTATCTCACTGTACTACTGAAGTGATGCATAACCAGAGAAAAAGACTCACTCTGGCGCAAATTGTTCCACGCCAGTCGGTGGGACCGTGGGTGGAACGCCGTGGTGCGTCAGTGTTTGACAAGAACTAAATGTCTTGGGTTCAAGCCCCACTAACACCTGAATTTCTGGATCCATCCGGGATCTGTCGATATGAGAAGCTGGTGGCACCATCCGGCGCAGTGGTCTGGTCAGGTATGATACATACACACATAAACTATCCCTGATGTCTGTTAGGATCGTAGATATGTTGATAGCGGTACACCGGTATACCACACGGAGACTATATTTCGTGCGTCTCTGTGCGCAAAATCATGCGGTTGTGGGAAACGGGAACATGCATAGAAAACTAAACCTGTCGGGAGCATTGCCATCGGTTGCCAGTGGCACGGGAACTATCCCAAAGTTGGAGGAGTTGGTCCATCCTGAAGTCGATTTTTTATATGCAACGGCCGCAGGGTCAATGCTTAGCTCAATCATAGTTGAAAAAGCTGCTGCCCCTTTGCTCCCTGGTTCCCGCATCGTTGTCGGTTGCTATCTCATCTGCTAATGCTCGTTACGTAATACTTTTGAAGTCGAAACGATCTATTTTGGCACACGGCACTCTCAGATTGCATCATAAGTTAATTTAAGCATTGACTTTACACAAGTTTATTTCGCACTGCCAACTTTACACGAATGACGTCAGGGGCATGCCAACCAATACGGCAGATAGGACAGTTGGCGTAACAATGGCATACACCTGATACACATTGCAATGGCAATGGCATACACATTGCACGGAAGTAGATGATTTTACAACGGACTCCCGCATATTTAATCTAAACGTTGTTCTTATGCACACTCCGGTGACATCACAGCAAATCGGGGTCGGATCCACGAATTGTGTTGAGGACTTGTCTGGAGGTGCGCCACTGTCAAGGTACTTTAGCCTCTGGCCGGAAAATTCAAGGGTGGGTACACTTGAGCCTCTCAGGAGGAACACCTTTCTTCGAGGGGTGCCTCTGGATGAAAAATTATAGGAGGGGATAGGGTGCCCTCGAGCCTTCTCTGGGGAGCTCCTATTTCCAGCACGAGAGGCGCCCATCTTCCATGGGGGCACATGCCCCTTGCACCCCTTGTATCTGCCCCTAGAGTATTGCAGCTTAGTAGACCAAAACATTGTAACCTGTCTCACAATTTTCTCTGGCCGGCTGAGGAAAAGAATATCTGCTTCTGTTAATCGAGAAATACACACAGCTGACATTTTCGTCGTTTTATAGTAGGTTTTAAGGTTGATTGTATCGATCGATGCGCCGCTAGTATCCAGCACGAGTAATGAGACAGCATCGACTGCTGACCCAAACATCCATCCACTGTCCCCGACTGCTGACCCAAATGTCCATCCACTGCCCCAGGCTGCTGACCCGAACACCCATCTGCCTGTCACCGTCTGCTGACCCAAAAACCCATCTGCCTGTCACCGTCTGCCGACCCGAACACCCATCTGCCTGTCACCGTCTGCTGACCCAAAAACCCATCTGCCTGTCACCGTCTGCCGACCCAAACACCCATCTGCCTGTCACCGTCTGCTGACCCATCTGCCTGCCGCCGACTCACTGGCTGGGCTGCTGGTGCAGCTCAGTGGTGACAAGTCACCGACTGGAGCACTCGAGGCGCGATCAAAGTTTGCGTTCAGTCGCGCGGTGAGCGTACCCACTGCTCGCCCAATTAAATATAGTTGAAGCTCAGTTTGCATCAGGCTTAGAAGTCGATTGCCATTATCCGCTTGGACTGGTGCCGTTCTTGGCCCAGCCCGCCGACAGAAACTCCTCCACTGAGTTGGCGTGTGCGAGAGGCTCCATCATTTATCCGGGCCGTGTGGAAGGTCCCGACACTGGGCCGGGTCATATGGCGGTTCTGGGGCTGAAGCCGGTCAAGCTCAACACCGAAGCAGGCCATGCGGAGGTCCAAAAGCAATACTGAACCAGACTATGCGCGATGTTCCAGTACTGCCCCATGTCAAAGGTCCAAGCACTGAACCTGACCATGTGGATATAAGGTCAAACTGACCCGCCCCCTCCTCTCCCTTCGCTATGTAGGTAAAAAAATTACCTCGCACTGCGACGGTTAAGTATAGATCAATGACCGATGCAAGCCTACTATTCAGTCGCATTGGTTCTAAATGCCAAGCATCCATCTTGGATCGTTATGCGATTATAAGGGCAATAGTCCATGATTTCGATGGAAACTGCCTTAGGCTTTTCTTCTTGTGACCTCACAGCTCCGTGACCGACCTGGAGAACATGCTCTTACCAATCGTTGCGGTACAAATTATAATTAACTATGCAAAATATTACCGGAATTCATCAGCGGTTCAGAGGATGCTTTAGAAAAACACGTGGTGTTACCCCATCTCGTACGTTGACGAGGCCTAAGGAATATTGTTACTCACGTCGTTTGATCATAATTGAGCATGAGTCGCATGAGTCGCTTGTTCATAATTGAATAGGCCAGGCAGATCTGGCAAGTCCACAGCGTCTGGATTTTGAAACTGCCAGAGACATTGGGTTTCATCCCACCGGGCGCCCATTATTTGATACGAAATTTCAGATGCCAGCTGGACGAATATCTCGGCTATCTGAGCTATATCAATATACCGACAGCACTCTAACCTGTCGCTGAATATTATGCTTTTGAAGTATACTCAGGTGATCTGATGGTGGGTTAGGCTTTCCACAACAATTTACTTGTCATGGATGTTGATCCGTCAAGCTCTTCGATGAAATATTCCTAACGGCTATCTTAGCTCACTCCGCTCGGATATGGGCATGAACATGCTGGGTGAGGAATGAAATCCGCTTCCCCCACGCTATTCAAGGTGAATTATCGAACCTTGTTACAGTGACAATTATGTTCCGCGTGTTGGACGAAAGTAGGCGCAATGTCTCCTCGGGAGGTGATACGGTATTCCCGAAGGTCATGGGTCATTTTCTTCATAAGATTGAATTAATTACAGGACTATTACCAAACTTAGACCAGCATAAGGCGTCATTAGGGGCGCTGTACGAACGAGGGCAAGAGGCGGATAATGACTTGCTCTCCCCGATCCAGGCACATGATTTCAATTAGCACCATACCGCGGCAGGAAACTTGTGGGCCACGCCCTAGTGACATCCCGTGAAAACATGCGCCTTATGGCATTCAATTTCCGCGGAAGTGCAAGAATTTTGAGATAAGTCGAGCGAAATCTAGTCAAACAATATCGTACTGTCGTGACCGTTCATTGTCCAAGTCCGCAGCGATGGGTTTTCTTCATGCCACTCCTGTTTTGGCATCCTCCTTGCTCAGTCTTCCAACGCCAACTCGGGAATTAAAGTTTAGTTCGGTCCAACCCCGGCCAACGCTCGCATATAGCCAGAAGGTCCGACACAAGGTGCGACCGACAGCTGACCGGCACAGCCGCCATAGAAGGCTTACGGTGCCGCTATATAAATGCGACAATGCAGGTACTAGTGCATGGCTATGCCTACAGACGGCAGTTCACCCGCAAGGAGCTTCGTAACGCATGATACTACACCTATTTTGGCAATTCGTCATGTCTCATTTATAATTGGGATGAACGTCCATATTGAGCAAAGTACTGACCATATCCACATGCTATATCCTATATCCACAACACACTGACTGTATTGTGGATACAGCACTTGCAATTTTGTGATATGTGCATTGAAGAACTATTCTTGTTTGTTGCTTATTCAGTGGTTCTCTACGCACTTTTTGCACAATCACGGCTAATCGCGCCGCCAACACTGTTTCGCTGGTGGGCCGCAGGAAAAACTATTCTTGTTTAACCGAGATTGACAATATTCCCAAAATCGGGTTCATCTGCCAAATATGTGAACGCATTTCAAACTAAAATGGAGTACGCCGAATTTCCGAATTAACACACACATTGTGCATACAGCGTAACACCAGTTCCAAGCATGGTACTTTTTATCCCCCAGTCATTATCCCCCAATCTTTCCGCTCAGTTTACGCCGCGCACAGCCGCTCAGCGTGGCCTCTCCATTCCACTCCACTAAGTATGACCAAGCGGTAGATCGACTTCGGGGTCCGCAGGCCACGACATCACGTTATCGTGCAGTCGGCGCCTCCTGCCGGCCGACCGTCAGACGGAGCCCACTGGGCGGACACTGTATGCGCTCCATCAGGAACTCTTCCCTTTGAAACCAAGAGCAAACACACATCTCATAGATAATATTGTGACAACTGCTGGCCGACGTGTGGACGAGTGGGCGAATTTCACGATGAAGGATATACAATAATTGCGATGCGAACATTTGCACGCAGACCTTTTGCAGCATGAGCCTTATACAATACAAACATTTGATCTGACGGACCTTGTGGTTGCAGCTCTTCATCTTCAGAACATTTTTAAACACCAGCATGTAAATTACGAGCCATCGGGCGTGTTATGGCTATCGCAGTCTATCTGTCCTGGAAATTCAATAAATCAACCGGAGATACTTGTAGCATTATTAAGTCTTTCCGGTCAAATCCTCCCACCCCGTCTCGGGGAAGAAGAAGACCCCCCTCTAAAATCCAAACTAAGCATCGCACGAAAACGAAAGAGGTGTCATCGGAAAGCGCTCGATGAGTAGGGTCCGGGCCCGACCTCCAAAAAAGAATTTCCCCAAAATTGACGTCACCATGTGGGGGGAGGGGGTGGCTAGATTTTCACGATTTTTCACGACTTACATTACGTTTTTGACTCTGGGAGTTCATTTTATGGATATATGAAAATTTATTTGGAATGAGAAAAGTACAGCGAAATCGACCAGGGCTATCATTTTTTTTGGCTCCCCAAAATAAAAATTGTATTTTTGTAAAATTTCAAAATTTTGAGTTTACAAGTTTTCTTTAATTTCCTTTTTCAATGGGTAGAGCAGGCCGAGAAACGTTGTTGGAAGTCAACTTGCCATAATAAAAATGCTTACTTTAGCCAGAATCCTGTATTTGAACTGCAATTTGGCAAATACGCAAAATTTATATGTAGTAAAAAAAACGGGGAAAAATGACAAATTCAACTCATACGTTTCGTTGCATCCGTAAAGATAAACAAACGCTCAAGGTTTCATTAAAATATATGTATCCGTTAAAACA
The DNA here is from genome assembly GCA_034440575.1 of Imbricaverruca yamaguchii. Lineage (NCBI taxonomy): Eukaryota > Metazoa > Arthropoda > Thecostraca > Neoverrucidae > Imbricaverruca > Imbricaverruca yamaguchii. Next base: position 3,388,034 of record JAOTOL010001645.1, on the reverse strand, counting down.
TGACGACTGGTTGAACTTTTGTGGAGGTGTTCTCACTTGACATTGACTAACTCTTTGACCCTAGATGACTTGACCTAAAATTTTTTAATCAGCATGTCAAATTGATGTGGAAAAAGGCATGCCAAATTTGGGCGCGCTGCCGCGCGCCATTCGTTCGCCATCCGCGAAAAACCTAAGGGCAGTTGAAGACCCCCCCCCCCCCGAGACGGGACGGGTTAACTGTATGCCCTGCGAACATTATCCGATACAGCCATTTGGATAGGAACTTGAAGTGGCACGAACTTCGCTACATGACCTTCAACAAGAAATTATTTAAAATGAGGACATTATGCTTACGACCTTCTGTATGAAACCGTACTGGCCCTTATACTCCAAATCATGATGTCGGCATCGCATTTTGTTGGATGCATCTGAACATGCTATAGATTGCCGCACCAACGTGTTATGAGCCAGTGTCGCCTTCTGTGGTGATGGTGTTCCATCTCAGCCTCAGGGGAGTAATCTTCATATCATCCATCATCTGGCCCGCAATAAATGTCAGCTCCGTTTCATACTGCACAAACTAGTTCAACAAACTAACCCCTCCCCTCCACATACTTCTGTGTCCTGCCAAATCGTGATTATGTACATTAAAATGGCCATCGTACCACCGGTTCGTGACACATTGAGTCCTGGTTGAATTGTACGGTCGTGTTGCGTCCACAGACTGAATAATTGTATTGAATTCCCGAGAAACCTCGTGGCTACTAGCAGCAGCCATGTTTTGCACAGCTCTATGGAGCTGCACACACCTTCGCACGCCCGCACACGACTAAGCGCGTCCTTTTAAGGACGGACTTGCTGTTGCGATTGATGTGTTCTCAGCATATGTCCAATTTGAACCATGTAATAGTGTAACTGTGATGTGGAGGTTACATTACCGTGTGGCCAGTTGCGTGGCGACCACCTTTAGCCCTATATAGCGCTACAATAATCAGCGAGCTACGATAGACGCTCGGGTCCCAGGCGTCAAGAACGGAGTCCCTGAGTATAACTGTGCGTTGCAGGCAACAGCTGGATTATCATGCCTCACGGAGGAGTTCCTCATGCGACCATAAGGAGGAAATGCTATCGCCACGAGCCTCATTAATGTGGGGATACCGGGTGAGGAGTAGGACGCTTGCTGTCGATGAGCCTCAAACTTTGAATCCCTCGATCTAAAATCTGCCACGTAAGTTTCCATCATCCCGACTTCGATTGCTTCCGACTACGTGTTTATGCGTCAAACTGCGTATTTATATACAAATTTCTCCCGACATCCGTCTCATTCTCAAGTCATTACTCATTCATCGTCATGCAGTCGTCTACAGTTCCATTCGTCTATGTACCCATTTGTGTTGGCAGAGCCGTCCACCACACATACACCCTGCGCTCCGCGTCTATGGCGTGGAGCGGTGGCTGGCACCTGGGAGAATGCGGTGGCAAAAGACCTAATGCCGTCCAAAGTTCAAAGCAGGACGACACTTTGCACGCCGACAAGTAAGCGCACAAACACGGATAGATCAAAGGCGTTGCCACCTCGGGGAATTTTCCTCCGTGTGTGGAAGGAATACATTGTGCATTGTCGCGGCGTTACCCGCTGTGTTCTCTTTTATCGAACGGACGCCGCGTGTGCGCCTCCGCTGTCCCGTAGATCTCCAGCCGCTGATTTCGGTAATGGGCCGCTGGCGCCGCCGACAAGATGGGACGCTGCACCGCCACCAGATCTCGCCGCACGTCGCGTCGCGGCGTCTGCACAAGACAAAAGATGCAGGATCCAATTGAAATCTTGGATGCAGATTGAACACCCAACTCCGCGTCCGACCTCGATCCAATCTAGCCAAGTAGTGAAATAGCCAGTTAATTGCAAAACCAAGATAGCCCATTACTCTGTGCCGCTTTTCCAGATGAGAAACTTTGGTTGTGAGCATACCCATATCTCACTACACTGATAAAAATGTGAGAAGCGCATATATTATCTGAGAATTGCAGACGCTCTCATTTTCCGTATTTAAATCAGACCACACAAAACGAGCACTCCGTTCGCGATATGCTGAGAAAGCAATTATCAGAAGGGAATGTCGGTGCATTGAGACTTACAAATGTACCCATATGAAACCACTTTCAAGGCTTATGAAGGAGAATGCTGTTTGGCCTCAAGTGAAGCCAGTCAGATTGAGAATAACGATTGTTCTCAATTTAAGCAGCTTTTCTCAATTGACACCAGTCCCATGTGTATCTTCAAGTGCGTGTAAAACCACTTCAAAGTCTCAACAAGGATATTTTTGGTCCCGCTAAAGCCATTTCACCTGAGAATGGCTATTGGTTTATCATTCGAAGCTATTACTCAAATTAGACTAGTTTCATGCTTCATTTGAGTAATACATGTCTCAATTGAAAATGGTTATCGTCATAAGTATGCATCGCTGTTCTCGTATACAACTTATTTCAGGTTTCAATACAAGTTTTATTTTGGTATCGCAGCTAGACAGGGCAGATGAAAACTTGTCTTTTCCCACTGTCACGTGACATACTTGGAATATGAGCTCTATAGTGCCGCGCACTCATTGTCGGATTCATCACATGCCGCTCAACGCTGCCTCAGAGGATAATGTCCTGAGGATAATGTCCTGACGATGGCCAGCGAAGTCATTGAAGACGAGCTGTGAGCATCGCAACATTCTGTTCATTTGCCAAATGTATTCTAACAACTTACCATAGAAACGGGCTTGCCTTTGCATCATATATCATCGTCATTTTCATCTTCGCTACATCACCCGCGGACAACTCTGTTGGACTTGGACATATGCTTGGGCATACAGGAGCCTGTTCACCTGCCCTGGCATAAAGGAGTCACCGGGAGCTCCAAGGACTTATGCCGAAAGCAAGCTCAGATAGAACGCAACTTATTTGCCCGTTGTTTTCCACACCGTGCTTTGGGCCTCCTTTACCCACAGACAGATATTTTTGGAACAGACCATGGGCCACGGAGGTGAAACCTGCCACAGGTGGGACATTCCACGACAAGTCGACCAGACAAAGGGATGATTGTCCACCCTCATGTCTTCGATTTTGAGCAAAATTGGTGAGCAGGGTCGTCTTATGCCCTGAATCCACCAATGCATGAATGGGGATACAAAACATTAGTAGAGGGGACTGAACTGAAATACCAAAGAGGCTTGGAAGGGTCCCTATGAGTTCAACATGGCCACCTGGGATCTATAGATTCCCCAAGGGCTGGCGATCGTTGTGAGGAATACTGAGAACCAATTACAGAGCTAAAATGTCATTGCCAGCCCGAAAAAAAACTTGAGGAGTAGGGAGGTCCCGTGAGAATTAGAGCGGACCGGACTGTGATGCTTCTGAGGCTTTGGAGGAACAGTGGGGGATGAACATAGCCACCTGAGAGCCAAGGGGAGTTCCGAGAACTGGCGAGGTTTGCGAGAAATTGTGAGGCCTGTCTCAGAAATGGTTTGTCATTAAGGAAGAGGTGGGGAAGGTCACTGTGAGCCTCGCAGGTCGTTTTACGAAAGCTCTCGCCGTCCAGGAAAAACAAATTTCACAAGTTCTCGCCTGCTGATGCTACGACTGTTTTGCTACATGCATTGTCGAACGGCGAGGAACGTGCCGTGAAAGTGTCACGATGTGTAGACAAGGACAAACTAGACACGGGACAGAAACAATTGGTGCACGTATGAAACGTGTTTTTTTTTTACCGCATCTGCTTTCAGATTTGTGTGTTGATCTGTCTTTGGCCATATTACATTTACTTTGGATCGCTTCCATGCCATTAAATATGCAAGCGGTACTTCGATGCTCTTCTGACGAGGCATGAATGTGGGGTACCTCCTGATTTCTCAGCTGAATGCACGTTTGTTCCAAATATACAATGATTGTGCACCCATGGTGTATACATTGCCCTCATGGATCCTTACGGATCGTGTTTTCTGAGAGAATACAAGCAGGGTGGGTGTTGCACCATATCATGCGGAGCCCTGGGTGGAGTGGGAGGGGCTCTCGATGGTCCACCCTGGGGGCTCCTTGCCCTTCCCCAAGACCAACACACCGTTCTGGCGTTTCTGCGGCGGCTGCCGTTGCCTGGAGCAGCGCTGGGTGCCGCCTCTCCGACCTTCGGCCCGGCCACGTGCTCGCTGTGCGGGCGTGACGGCCGGGCCGCGGGACGGCGCGTCCATTGTGTGTTGTGTTGGCGCGCCGCTCCCGGCTGGGGCGTGTGGTTCCCGCCCCGGGTCAACTCTGCGGGCCACGGCGTGGGAGGTCGTTTTAACATTTGTATTTGTTTGTTTTAGGGCGGGTCGTCTCTCGGGCCACGGTCTTTAATGGTCCTTTTGGACGCCGTGGCAACCGTTTTTTACCTGTTGCGATTGTTATAAGTGTTGTGCTGTTGTGTTTTCAATGTTTTTGTTACTTGTTTGTATAAATTAGAGGGCGGTCCGCCCGGCATCTTACATGCCATTTTAGCCTTTTTAGCTTTCTAGCTGGCGTTACGGCCGCGGCCGTCCGGCGCCAGCTTTTAATGTGTTTGTTTCGTTTTTCACTTATATGTGTTCAGTGGGATGCGCTCCCGTGCGGCCTACCACGCCGGGATTCAGCCGCCGGGGCGTACCAGAGCAGATCGTTGGGTGGCCTGGCACCGGCCACGAGTAAATGCTTGTCTGTCGGAATACTGCATCATTTGAAGCATTTACTGGAATATAGAAAGTAAGTCTATGTTAATTATTGTGCAAGAAGGATTGGTCAAGTTCATGGTCTCCAAGCATGTTAACTGAGAATGGCGTTGACCCACACAAATCATGACTGTCATTCGAAGTTAAGATGCACTTCCCATTGCTTAAGCATTGTTGAGAGACCGGGAACTCGGAAGGCTATGGATTTGGCTCCATTCAAGTCAATGATAGCGACTCCGCAGTCAAAAGGTTAAACGAGACCTTGATTATGGCTCATTAGGCTGGTCTCTGTATTGCAATGCCGCAGAGTGTGATGCTCCTCCGCAGATGACTCACGCACTATGCAGGCTGCAAAACATGACAGGTACGCTGTCAGACTTAACTAATCAGCGTCGGCTGCAAGAAGCGTCTTTGCATCTCAACTTACGCTGACTGCTGCGGTTTGACAGGACAAAACGAGGGTTATCGGGTTCTCGTGCTGCAGGCACATAGTCGGACATGTGCCTGCTATCACGAACATACAGCCTATGGGCTTCAACGGAAAGGCTCGGCATTGACCCCATTGTCTCTGTGTAACCGCAGCAGGCGATGATTCCCTATGCCCAAGCTACGATTAGACTAACATGCGCGAGGAGCGCCTCTGTGTGCTAAGCGTTCTCGCTTTGCGCTGTTATTTTCCCGGATATGGCCAGAAAGGTCCGTATTGCGCCTATTTCACTTGCATATCCCCGAAGAGCTCACCATGTGGAAGCCGCCAGTATTCTTTGTGTGAATTACTTCAGGATTAAAGTGTTTGTTCTTATTGTCTTATTGTCTCTTCTTATTGTCAATAGTGGTTTGCATATTATATATGTGTTGCTTTTCTGGCGCACCAGAACACCACCACAAAGGGCGACAGGACCGACCTACACCGTACCTCCTGAAGTTAATGTACCATACCATCAGTTTGTGCTGAGCTGTGTCTGTTCCACATCACCTTATAACTCCAACAGTTTCACGGACATTACATCTGTCAGCATTCAAAGCACAAAAGCTTAACGTTATCAACAATGCTAAGAGCCTTAATACCACGAGCAGTCCTAATTCCTTCCATTTTAGCCACAAAATGGTTTCTCAGGCAGCGGCCGGCAGGCGGCGGCATCCTCATAATCCTCGCATGCGGCCGGGTAAAGCTCCCGCCGACCGACCCACGTCAAGTTGGCGCCAAAGCGTCTGGCTTATCTCCAGTTCGCAAAGTGACGTGGCGAGAGCGCTCACACGATGCAGCGAAGGATGTGTGGTGCAGATTGGGCGTCCATGCCCCGGCTGACTGCGGCCGCTGATGATGCAGTCTGGGCGCTCTGGACAGATGCTCGCACTTCTCGAAGACCAATTCGTCATCGACACACCACGGGCGAACCTCGCCCTGTCCCCGAGTCCGAAGTGTCCTGCGTGATGCGCCTCGTCGTCGCTAAATGCGTCCCAAAGGCGCGGCAATTAGACATCGAAAAGTTCGGTGACATTGTCTGAAGAGGGAGAATGACTATCTGAGTATACACTATGTAAAATTCCGTCCCAGGTTTTGCATTTTCGATAGCCTAGGAAAGGGTCATTGGATAATATCTCTTCGTACTTAAAGTTCCATGCCATGACACCAAGAGAAACATATATCATTAACATGAAAAGATTTAACTGCACCAATGGCATCGCCTCTGACGGCAGCCACAGGACTCAATTGACCCTTTCCTCCACATTAGTAACAAGCATTGGCGTTTGTTCCATGTCCGCCTTCCGTCTCTCGACTGGGACAGAGCTTTATAAAACATTTGTAGACCTACCTGCGTTGCAATGAGGTGTAACACTTTCTGTATAGGCTCTATCAACGGTCTCAGTCGGCTAATGTCGATAATTCCGCTAAAATGTCTTCTGCTCGTTTGTCTCCACGTGAAAATAAAATTATTTCCTTGAACTGGTTCAGTCCATTCCTTCATTTGGCAAAATGCATGCTTATATACACATAAAAGTCATGGGCATAGGAACTGGGATACGAGAACCATGGTGGCCACTCTTTGACCACAAAACAGCTACCATGATGATAACCAATCCAACGATTCAACTTGGATATGAGCATGTGAACATAGGATCATATGAACGGTGTGAAAAGGCCAGTTAGTTGGGAATGACCATCAGTCTTTTCCCTACGGGATGTTCTCGGGTTCGCTTTTAATGCATATTCCATGCTATTAATATCTGATGGTGTTGTAAATGGATACAATTTGTGAAATTGGATTAAAAAAACGTTCCTGTAGCAATTTGCTTGGGCCAACAACGATGTTCTGCTCCTGCGAATGTGAATGTTGTGAACATGAGCTTAGTGTAAAAACCATGAACACGATCTTGGAATTCATTATTTAGCATTCCGGAAAATCTGATGAGCATCGAGGAGGAATTCTTATCTGGCAATTTAACAGGGATGCTAACGTTGGCTTAAGGATGCTCACTTATATTTGCAACTCCGCACTTTTACTCTTGTTTTTTAAACTTCGTCTCCGACCTTGACATGCAGCATGTCAGCTGCTTGCAATCATTCTTTTGTACTTTCTCCTAAAAAGCGCCAAATGGATGAACGTCGGGAATACATATTACATGAAGCGCTTTGCACCACTCTTCATGACTATCCTTCAAAACAATACCCTTGATTGAAAGGTATTGTTTGTCCTTAGTATTCTTTCTTGCACCCTCATAAGATTTCATATATTCTTTTCGAAACTGTGTGCACTTCTCTGACCTCTGCGCGGCTGTCTTGTAATATTACTATATTTTCGAATTAAATGGATACTTCTGTTAATTTGGAATGCGTAGATTATCCAAAATTAATTGAAGTTGCCCGAAAGCATCAACAACTTCCTCCGCGTTCAGTAAGTGAATACAGAGCCTTGACAGAGTTTCAAATATCAAAATAATTATTGCGCATTCCTCGGCAAGTCCAGCTGACTGAACTCCCTCCACACCGACTGAGTGAGATGAAAACACCCTTCGATAAACGCCCCTAGAAATATCTCCTCAACTGCTCTTTCGCTTCCAGCTTCGAAATCGGTGATGCATGCTTTGAGGCGCAAAAAAACAGATTGACATCTTAAGGTTTCCAGAAGTATTTTATGAGTTGCTCTTAATTTATCTGGGAGGAGTACATGCACACAAGGCAAAATATGACGTCATTGACCGCCGATGACTACATGAAGTACATTTACGTTATTGAAAAAGCAGGAAGATGCAAATTTAGATATTCACCCAACATCCAACCATCGTCTCGTTAGACCTCGTCTAACATAAGGTCGGACGCAACCATGATTATCCTCCTTTTAACTATTTCCACATGGCTTTCGTAGGATTCGTCATTGTGAAGACCATACGTTAATTTCTTCTTGTTTGGCGGCCCTATTTTGTCGGGATTTACTTACCTAGGCTATTTTGTGGCTCAGTATCTTAACCCACCTCTAGTCGTCTACTTAAAAACAATTCCTGCCGGAAGCGCCTTTCGCTTCGGAGCCAATAATTGTGCCGCTTGACGAATGTCAATTTGGCTGATGATTCGTCTCGAAGTATCATGTGAGGTTCCCACCGCTTCCATCAAGGCGATTACTTGCGGTTGAAGTGTTCATTCGGGCCAGGTCTGCAGAATGATCGTGATTTTGTTTCCGAATTACCTACCCTCCTACTGTCAGCAGATCTGACGGTGGATGCTGATCCATTGCAGCCTTTAATTTCGCCTCTCCAACTTTGCGTGGAAATGTTGGTTGTGTTTTACCAATGAAGATATCCACCATGCACTAGTTTAACCTCCTTTTGTTTGACTTCATGGTTTCCGTGCTTGCACTAAGCCAAGGGCAGATCCAGGAATGGTCATAGGGAGGGCACTTTGTCTCTGTAGGAGTATCATTTCTTCCGAAGGGCGCCTCTGCGTTTAAAAAAAATCGAGGGGTGCACTGGAGCACACTGAAGGGGCCTCTTCCTTTCAGAGGGGCGCCTGTTGCTGAAACTTCGGGGGAGGGGTGCGTTCAAGCCTTCCTGGATTGGCGCTTCTTTCCCGACCGGAGGGGCTCCACTTTCCATGGGGGTCACATGACCCCAGTGCCCCCCATTGTACACGCCCCGGCGCTAAACCCACAAATTTGCATATGTAGCGTAAGGGGCCCGGAGTGTTATCGCCCAAAGCCTACGTAACATAAATTTTAATTCATATCGATTGTTGCATGCAGATGTTTTAAATGTATTTATGGTTTGGAGCATGCTCTGTTTTAATTTGGGCACCACGCCTGAAAATGGCACATAAAGAAGTTGTCAAATGTATTAGCATTGAACAATATTTACTCAACTTCACGGCGCTCTTTACACTTGCTTCATTGGACCTCAAGTTAGTTGCGCTCTAGCTTTTATTTCATTAGTTATCTTGCGGCACTAGCCTAACCTGACCTACAAATCCAAGTGACACTAGCTCTTCTGTTACTAGCTGATCTGGCACAGGACCGAGTTATCGGCGCTGATATTCTTCCCGAGGCCCACGTTTCCGGCTATAAAAAGCGAGCTGAGAGACGTTTGGATACAAGAGGCGATTTGTATTCTAAACAGCGCGCGATCCGTGATCGTAGACGTAGAGAAGCTGTTACGATCAGAGGCGTGCGATGATTGGCGACCGATGCCGGCGCCCACGCGGCTGCACGCGCATCTGTGGATGCTGACGAGTCAGTGTGCTGAAGGGACGGCGAGCAGGAGAGGTAAATAATGCAATTTTTCAGCAACGATCACGTACTGCTGGAACGGCGGGGTTGCCTTCTAAGGATGCTTCTTACAGTTCATGTGCGTACTGAAGATTTAGTGCAGCCGATTATGCACATTTGTCATGTTATGCGGATAAACTTTGCTATGGTTATGGTGACAATCATGGCGAAACGAATCTTATGTAAGAAGATATAGAGCAAAATCAAGGATGTGATGACTTCACATGAATATGAGTGCTTCATAATTACTTCAGCATTCCACTCGAATCAATTACTATGTCTGTTGGACCCATGCGACTAGAATTACCGGCCCGTCAATCCGCCACTTAAGTCAACTTAATCTTGCTTCGAAGTTTAATATATGGTAAGAAGGTCAGGTATGTGCTTAGTATGAACATTAGAACTTACTCACGTGAAATTAGTCGATTGTGAATAGTGGGGCTGTCGAATACCTCTGTTCTGCATCGATCAATATCTGCGATGACCATAGTTCCGTGAGCGCGCCGTGCGGTTGAGTTATGCATGACCCCGTCACGTATAGCGCTGCCCAACACTGTGTCTACACGCTGACAGGCCCACCGGACCAGGCTACACTCTGCTCCCTGTCACGTGTAGTGCTGGCCAACACCGTGTCTACACGCTGACTGGCCCACCGGACCAGGCTACACTCTGCGCTCTGTCACGTGTAGTGCTGCCCAACACCGTGTCTACACGCTGACTGGCCCACCGGACCAGGCTACACTCTGCGCCCTGTCACGTGTAGTGCTGGCCAACACCGTGTCTACACGCTGACTGGCCCACCGGACCAGGCTACACTCTGCGCCCTGTCGCGTGTAGTGCTGGCCAACACCGTGTCTACACGCTGACTGGCCCACCGGACCAGGCTACACTCTGCTCCCTGTCACGTATAGCACTGCCCAACACTGTGTCTATACGCTGACTGGCCCACCGGACCAGGCTACACTCTGCGCTCTGTCACGTGTAGTGCTGGCCAACACCGTGTCTACACGCTGACTGGCCCACCGGACCAGGCTACACTCTGCGCCCTGTCACGTGTAGTGCTGCCCAACACTGTGTCTACACGCTGACTGGCCCACCGGACCAGGCTACACTCTGCGCCCTGTCATATGTAACACTGCCCAACACCGTGTCTACACGCTGACTGGCCCACCGGACCAGGCTACACTCTGCCCCTGTCACGTGTAGCGCTGCCCAACACCGTGTCTACACGCTGACTGGCCCACCGACCAGGCTACACTCTCCTGTCACGTGTAGTGCTGGCCAACACCTGTCTACACGCTACTGGCCCACCGGACCAGGCTACACTCTGCTCCCTGTCACGTGTAGCACTGCCCAACACCGTGTCTACACGCTGACTGGCCCACCGGACCAGGCTACACTCTGCGCCCTGTCACGTGTAGTGCTGCCCAACACCGTGTCTACACGCTGACTGGCCCACCGGACCAGACCACCCTCTGCACCCTTAGTGTGTGGCACTGGTAAGATTCAATCAACATTATGGCAAAGACACTGTGGACAATGTCTTTGCCCTTCAGAAGCTCCCTCTCTGCTCTGGAAAAGCGGCACCAGTCAGTACAGTGGGTCGGCTGGGATGAGGAGCGGGTGGTGCTACGAAGGTCTTGCCCCTCCATCGTTTTTCCAGTGGTGACTGCCCCTGCCCCCCCCCCCCCTATAATCTGCCTACCCTGACTGGGCTCGGTCTCGGCGAACTGCACGGACGGCGGGCTCTGAGACTGAATGGAACCACTGGCAGCGTGATTAACGAGCGGCCTGATGAAGCTCAGATACTGAGGTGCTTCTGAAGAGGGCGGCAGCGAAGAGACGGCGATGTGTACGGACTAGTTGGCACGAATCACGCGATTCCGGGTGAAATGCTGTGGTGTTGCCGAATGAAATGACGAGACTGTGGCTGGGATCATATCTGCTATCACATTACAGTTCACCCAGTTCAGGAATGTGACTGTATACCTGTTCACCTGAGTGCACGTCGATATTGAAATTTCATTATTTCACAACCACATAGTAGGTAATAGATGTAGGTTCATAATTAGGCAGCGGGTCTCAACGATGTGGGGTAAGGATTATCATTAGCTTAGAAATTCTCGAAGTTGCAGACATGTTCATTATTCATATTCCTGTGGAACTATTTTTTTCTGAGAACATACACCAAGAAGTAAATGCTGTGCACGAGCATCCAAAGACCCACCTTTTTAACCGAAGTAATTGCTTCACAAAAAATTTTGGTGTCAAATTTGCTTTCCGCTAGGGTTGTGGGAGGAATAGTCTGGTATCACCCTTGCAAAGTCGTGTATGTGCCCCTGAACATGCGAACAAAATTAGCTCTAGCTCAGATGCAAGTCGAAAAGTGTGGAAAGACTGTGAGATGCATATGGGTATGGGTAAATTTTGTTTTAGTTACACTTGTGGCTCAGCGCCGTGCGCCTGGGTGCAGTCGCAATAGTAACAGCTGAGACCATGTGTGTGACGTGCGCTGTCATGAGCTCACGCTCCTGGAGTACACCATCTGCTGAGGAAACTGACCGGGCTTCACACCCCGGGTCACACCATGTCCACTTCCCTCGAGTACACCATCTGCTGAGGTAACTGACCAGGCTTCACACCCTGGGTCACACCATGTCCACGTCCCTCGAGTACACCATCTGCTGAGGTAACTGACCAGGCTTCACACACTGGGTCACACCATCTCCACGTCCCTCGAGTACACCATCTGCTGAGGTAACTGACCAGGCTTCACACACTGAATCACACCAGGTTAGAATGGATTTCTTGAAATCCCAGAAGTAACAAGAAAGGACGAGAGTAAGTATGCTCTCTTGCTAACACAGTAAATAGGCCGCTCTCTTGTCTTTCGCCCTCTCCCCTAACTGGAGTGAGAGGGTGCGAGGTGCCATGTTTAAAGTGTGAAACGCGAGGGGCTGCCAGTCTGCGGGAGAGGAGAGTGCCGGACACGACGTATGCGGCGGGGCAGAGACCGGCGCCGCTGGCTGAGTGCGCTGCGGTGTCGGGTGTCGGGGCAGAGACCGGCGCCGCTGGGTGGATGTGCTGCGGTGTCGGGTGTCGGGGCGGCCATGTCGGCGCCGCTGGGTGGATGTGCTGCGGTGTCGGGTGTCGGGGAGGCAATGTCGGCGCCGCTGGGTGGATGTGCTGCGGTGTCGGGTGTCGGGGAGGCCATGTCGGCGCCGCTGGGTGGATGTGCTGCGGTGTCGGGTGTCGGGGAGGCCATGTCGGGGCCGCTGGCTGAGTGTGCTGCGGTGTCGGGTGTCGGGGAGGCAATGTCGGCGCCGCTGGGTGGATGTGCTGCGGTGTCGGGTGTCGGGGAGGCCAGTCGCGCCGCTGGGTGGATGTGCTGCGGTGTCGGGTGTCGGGGCGGCCATGTCGGCGCCGCTGGGTGGATGTGCTGCGGTGTTGGGTGTCGGGGAGGCAGGCGGCGGGGTGCGCGGTGTCGGGTGTCGGGGGCCATGTCGGCGCCGCTGGTGGTGTGCTGCGGTGTCGGGTGTCGGGAGGCCATGTCGGCGCCGCTGGGTGGATGTGCTGCGGTGTTGAGTGTCGGGGAGGCCATGTCGGCGCCGCTGGGTGGATGTGCTGCGGTGTTGGGTGTCGGGGAGGCCATGTCGGCGCCGCTGGGTGGATGTGCTGCGGTGTCGGGTGTCGGGGGGCCATGTCGGCGCCGCTGGGTGGATGTGCTGCGGTGTCGGGTGTCGGGGAGGCCATGTCGGCGCCGCTGGGTGGATGTGCTGCGGTGTCGGGTGTCGGGGCGGCCATGTCGGCGCCGCTGGGTGGATGTGCTGCGGTGTCGGGTGTCGGGGCGGCCATGTCGGCGCCGCTGGGTGGATGTGCTGCGGTGTCGGGTGTCGGGGCGGCCATGTCGGCGCCGCTGGCTGAGTGTGCTGCGGTGTCGGGTGTCGGGGAGGCCATGTCGGCGCCGCTGGGTTGATGTGCTGCGGTGTCGGGTGTCGGGGAGGCATGTCGGCGCCGCTGGGTGGATTGCTGCGGTGTTGGGTGTCGGGGCGGCCATGTCGGCGCCGCTGGGTGGATGTGCTGGGTGTCGGGTGTCGGGGCGGCCAGTCGGCGCCGCTGGGTGGATGTGCTGCGGTGGGTTCGGGGTCGGGCCGCGGGTGGTTGCTGGTGCGGGGGGCCATGCGGCGCCGCTGGGTGGATGTGTTCGGATGCAGGTCGGGTTAAGCATGAAACACGGGGTCGGGGCGCGGGCGGAACGTTAAACTAGGCTAGACTAAGCATGGAACACGCGGTCGGGGAGCGGGCGGAACTTTAGACTAGGTTAGACTAAGCATGGCAGACGCGGCTGTGGAGCGAGGCAAATGTCAGACCAAAGAGAAAGATCCAAGTAAAGATGCGTAGATGTCGAGTGCGACATGCTTCTCGTGTTCAACCTAGCTGGGTGTAAGATTGCCCAGAATTGTTTAATGAGTGGTGACGATATTGTCGAGGCTCTTAGTATCCTTTTGTGTTGGTAGTGACTATCGTCTGTATATATATATATATATATATATATATATATATATATATATATATATATATATATATATATATATATATGTATATATGTATATATATGTATGTATATATGTTTGTATATATATGTATATATATATTGAAATAAATTATTGAGAAAAATTTATATAATACAAGTAATCATATTTTAAGTTTTTTTTTCTCAAATCGATCATACTGGTCATTCAGCGCTGATCACAATGCGGAGGTTTGCTATGATGGTTGCCTGCTATTTCTTGTCGTATTGTTTTTAATTCGTTATGATCGACAGAAGTTCGAAATAAAGTATATACATATATAAGCAACAATGAAGTTAGGCAAAATGCGAAGCAATTGGGAAAGAAGTCGCTTTAGCACTTCGTGGATTTTCCATATTAAGAAGTAGTTTTGGATGAACTATTTCCTCATTATTTTGTCCCCGGATAAGCTAGGCTCATGGAAAACTGGAGGAAAAAATGCCTATGAAACTGAATATTTTTGTTCAGGATGGCAGCATGAAGTGACCCAAATCCAGGGAGAAATTGGTATTTGGGCGTATGCTAGGTTGATCTACCCAGGACTGAGCACCCCATCTGATCTTCCGATCCAACACCCAACCAATAGAGTTGAATCACAATTCATACCATGGCATCGTTTCTCGTTGTATTCGTTTTGTAGCCGTGGCTTTTCATCGAAGCCCAAATAAGAAATTGTATATTGCTCTAGTGGTGAAGACGGGAAGCACTTATGTTTCTAGCTTCCTGGACCATACATGGATCAGGCAACACATGAGTGCTCAGTGTGTACCAGTCGCCTGTTATCAATTGTATGCGCCAGTTTCCTCACAGCAGCTGTCGAGTGTTGGATTTATGGACAAAGTGGGACCATTATCATTTAATGCGCCTTCAAATTTAAGCAATACATCAAAAATGCAAATTCCTGATGGGCATTTTCGATGGACAGTATGTGTATCTGAGAACCTCCAGTCTGAAAACAAATGTTTGCGTGCCCAAGAAACCCGGTGACGCAAGCATTTTATCGTCGCTGGCGTGGCATAGAGTATTGTTTGTTCGCTTTAGCCATAAGATTTGCATATCCCATCAGCGGAGGCCTCTGGATAAACCCTCTAAAATGCGCCCATCGCCTGCTGCAAGGGTTCGTACGGAGCCGACCTGTGCGCATTTCCCCCAAGGGCTGCCGGTTTTATCAGCCTCAGCGAGCGGCGCCGGGCTGGCGTATCGCACGCATCAGTGGAGCCATGGCTCACAGGTCGAGAGCTGGCCTGATGAATGGCAGGCCGCCACCACAACTCACGCCGCTCGCCGCCCAACACCGGGCCGCGCATAGCCCGCTCCGCTCGGCTGCACAGACATCCAATAAGGCGGCATCGGGCCGTCCCCTCGGGGTGGTAAGTGCGCCGGTCAATGCTGCCCGCGTCATAGCTGTCGCCGCTGTGGACTCGGTGGGGCCCATGTCAGCAGCACTGCTGGACGATCCAGCCGGCGACTGGAGCCGGCGGAAGGCATACCGAGAACAGTCAGCAGCAGTTTTGGACGTTTATTTGAGCAGAATTATAAGTGGGCGGGAATCTGTGTGCTCGTGCAGACAATTCAGATATGATTTTCTGAGAATTTGTATGCGAGGTTGTGGCAGGGAGTCAAGAGCTTATACAGTTTATGATGGTATGGATGGCTCTAAGCAACATAAGAAGGATTCCAAGCTATGCACCTGAATCTTTCTTCACAACTTTGCTCTGCATCCATCTATACGAAGGCCATACAAACAATTGGTCATCCATCTTGCCATTGTGGATAGAGTTTCACATATTGTAAATGCACTGTTGAAATGCTGCGAGTACAAATTGTGCAATTTACGATGCAGTTTTACTTATTGGTCCAGATGTGTGTGTCTTCATCATCTACAATGAACATCACATATAGGGACAAACAATATAGATTGTTACATTTTAACTCCCCTGCCTGCGTAAGCATCGAATATATTACACTATTGCTGAGAGGCTTACATTAGTGTAGCTTTTCGGCCCATTGTGATATTTCCGTGGTTTCTGCCGCTTATAATCTAACAATTGGTCCGCAAATTTGTGTATTGTTACAAAGTGAATCTCAAGGGATTATCACATCTCATATGAAATGCATATTGAGACTGGATATCTCTCCATTATTTTTTTGGGCGTAGTGCTTGATATCATCGTTGGGATGAACGTCCAATTTACATTGGAAGTAGGTGCCGAATATGCAGGATGTATGCCCAGCTTTTTCAGAATGAAAACAGAATAGGTGGCATGTTTGGATATGACATCGAAGGAAACACTTCATGCATTAAAAACACAGGCGTAATTTACAGTACATTTGTTTGCAAAATCGCAATGCCCATCCGATACTGCGAAGACAAATTATCGGATTATGCACTCTGTCCAACACAATTTAAAAAAAAAACATTCCTGCTGGAACTGCTTGCGTGTGTCCCTGATCAAAGTAATTAAGTTTCCACCCGAAGTGTTCCTTGGAGTGACTCAACTACCCGGATTTTGTGGTCATTGGGCAACCTACAACCTATGCTAACACCTTCATTTAGATGAGAGAGAGAGAGAAAGAGAGCTAGATAGAAGGAGAGGTTATAAAAGAGAGAGAGAGAAAGAGAGCTAGATAGAAGGAGAGGTTATAAAAGAGAGAGAGAGTGAGAGAGAAGAGAATAAAAAATGAGGGAGAGGATGAGTGAGACAGAACGAAGGAAAAAAGAGAGAGAGAGAGAGAGAAAGAGAGAGAGAGAGAGAGAGAGAGAGAGAGACCAGACACCTAGCCTCAATCTCCCTTGAAATAGGGTTCAGAACACGGTGGCCCATCGCGCGAACAATATGAAGATATCAGTCAGAATATTCTGCTGCCACCAGCGACTCGTTGCTAATCTCCTAGAATTCAAGCTATCATGGAACCTGATATCATGTTCGGAAGACGATTCGTCCGGCTGGCTATTTCACACCTTCATCACCATCGCCAAAAAAGATCCAGGTCATCAGTTGCGATTTAGCTGCTTATATTCCTTAGCACCGCCAGCCCGTGCATGAAGAGTCAGTTTCAACCGGAAGATGGTTCCTCCGTTTAACGAGTACCTTCTGGATTCGCTTCAGCAAAAAAATCGAAAAAGGAAAGTACACTTTCACAGATTGTCACCTATGCCGTGTTCAGTTGCAAGCTTGCCGACTGTCTTCTACTAAGCCTTGCCCTATGCCGTCCCCCACCCCTAGTTCCACGGGATCCGGTCCATCTACATCCAAATCCCATCCCTGGGTCCTCTCTATGCACTGACCATATGCAAGGGGGCCTTCGGGTCCGCTCAGCCCTCACTGAGATCCCCGTTACGAGCTGACTTGCAGATTGGTAACCCGACACGTCATCGACGGCTGCCGACGGCAATTTCAGAATGGAGAGGTGGCCGAGGTGGCGCCAGCCGGGTTCTCTCAGCCCTCACTGATCCCCATTACTAGCTGACCTTCAGAATGGTAACCCGACACGTCATCGACGGCTGCCGACGGCAATTTCAGAATGGAGAGGTGGCCGCGGTGGCGCCAGCCGGCTCGTTCATTGCCTGCAGTTATCGGCACATTTATCATCGCATTAGTGTGTTGGGAGCGGCGCGCCATCAGGTGTGCAGTGCGGCATCATGTGGGTCGTTTCTGCGCGCCGCCAGCGCGCTAATTAAGACTAACGGCGTGCCGGGCAACTACTGCGCATCCGGCCGGGAGAAATGGCGTGCAATGGGGACCGCAGCGCGGCGTCCGTGGAGAAATAACGCGCTGCGAGGGCTCGACCTGGCCAGCCCTGGAAAGACAGCGCGCTGGGCGGGACACTTCGGAGCGGCTGCGGGCAGATTAGGCGACGTCGGCGCACCACTCGTGCTGTAATAACGTGTAATGAAGCTGCGCCACGCTGCCTGAGAGGGCATCCGCCTCCGACTGGATGGCGCCCGAAAGAAGTCGCGGCTGTCGTGATGGGACCCGGCCAACTAACGCAGACGTGCGGTAGGTCGCTTTGGTCCCGTGGTTTCCTGAGGCATCTCCCTCCCGACCCGCTACAGTGTTGGTGCCCGCACAGATGACTTGTAGTCATTGGGTGGTCATAGATATCATTTCCGGGAGCACCATTGTAAGATCAAGATTGGACAAATTAAACAGCTTTGCTGACCCTACCTTCGCGCGCTATCCGTGGTTCTCCAGACCACCCAGCCGGAGCGACCATCGGTCAGGAAAATTCGCCAATCTTACATAATATTATGACGTCGAATCCTTTTTTGAGACTGAGCTGCATTACACACGATTGTCACACACGTTAGTGGTTTCTGAAAGTAGTAGTGTAAAGCATGAACATTTTCGAACTTATTTTTCGATGGCATGCTATGGGGTCTCAGAATGGACATGTGTGGCGTCAGTTTCTATAAGACGCTCATTGGCAAAAGGACGACTCACTGCTACTGTTCTGCTACTGTCAACGCTCAAGGCATGATTACAAACCTGATAAAGGAATCCGATTTGTAGTGGTGATTTCATAGGTAACAGCCCAAGCTTCCTCTTCTTCTTGTCACTATGTGTCCCGTATTTTTCTGCATTAAGCAGATTACAACCTTTGACCAATTTCACCAAAACAGATGTGATAAGCTGAACACGCGCCCTGGAGGGCCTCTGAAAATTGCACGCACTGGAGGGGGGGGGTGGATTCCGCCCCATAATATCTCGGCTCCCATTAAGGTTAGAGCAACGAAATTCACATGGTTGATGGGCACGATAGTTAACTCTATTGTGTGAAGATTTCGTGACCTTAGGTTAATATCTTCAAGGTCAAATGAAGTCAAAGAAGCAAAATTTTCAGGTTTTGTGTGGGTTGGCTTGTCATTGTTATCAATCGCTGTAGTTGTGTTTAAATGATCCAAAATTGGCATTAATGGTGTTTTAGACATTACTAATGATGCGATACATATGTCAGATCCGCCATTTGACCTCAGGTCACCTATATAGGAGCACTTTATCAGGTCATTACCTGCTCCAGTTACCGGAACCGGGCTGCCCACCTGACTGCTCCGTTGGTCGTCTCGGAACAATCGGCCTCACAAAGAAAGGAGTGAAATATATATTAATAAAGTATAGAAACGCTTAGGCACACAATGACAAACAGTAGATTTCCGGATGTGTAGGGAGTAACATGCAAAGTGATATTAATCGCATGACAGTCATTTCCATTTATGACAGCATTCCAGTTGACCAAGTTTGGTTCCATTAGCCTGTCACGATGACCTTGGCGACCTAACATGACTTTTAAATTATATAACATAACAATATGCATCAAACAGGTCGCTAGTGTTGTCAAGAACACTTCCCTTTTGCCAATATATGGGAAGCGCATCAGCTGCGATTTTTGTGGTCTGGCGCTGCGAATAAAAAAAACTTTAACGGCCTTTAACTTAAAAGTTTTTTCGGCCGATTTTCTTTTTTCTTACTTTAACCAACGCGCCTGTCATTTCTAAGCAGGTACAGAAAAAATGGCGTATATCGGCCGGTACAATATGGAGTTATGTGCGAAAAATCGGAGGATAGGCGGATTTCGCGCTCCACCCCTCCGGGGCGTGTGCTAACATGTCATTAACTTGACCTGACTTGACCTCGGTGACCTGACATGACTTTGAAACAATGTAGCATAACAATATACATAAAAAAGTCGCTAGTGTTGCCAAGAACACTTCCTTTTTGCCAATATCGGGAAGCGCATCAGCGCCGATGTTTGTGTTCTGGCGCTGATAACTTTTTTTTTACTTTACCGACTCCTAACTGGAAAAATGTTTCGGTCGATTTTAGCTTTTCTTACTTTAAACAACGTGCCGGTCATTTATAAGCAGGTACACAAACAATGGCGTATATCGGCCGGTAAAATTGGGAGTTATCTACGAAAAACCGGAGGGGTGGGCGGATTTCGCCCCCCCTCCAGGGCGCGTGTTAAGGTGGCTGATAATGCTGCTGTAAGTGCTTAATAAGTAGTGGCTTAGTTGGTGTGCTTAGGTATGACTAATATCTGATGTGTCTATTTGATATGTCGTGTTTCGTTGCATTCTATTGATGCCAAGCTGTGGTGATAATTAAATGGTTTGCAGTATAAGTAGTGTGTTTGTTTGTTTGTTTGTTTGTGTGTGTGTGTGTGTGTGTGTGTGTGTGTGTGTGTGTGTGTGTGTGTGTGTGTGTGTGTGTGTGTGTGTGTGTGTGTGTGTGTGTGTGTGTGTGTGTGTGTGTGTGTGTGTGTGTGTGTATGTATGTGTGTATGTATGTATGTGCGATGTATGTGTGCGTATGTGAATGTTGTGTAGGTGTGTGTAGGTGTGTAGGTGCAGGTGTGTGCATGTGTGGGTGTGCGTGTGCGTGTGTGTGGGTCTGCGTGCGCGCTTGCGTGCGTGCGTGCCTGCGTGTGTACGAGCAAGCGAGCGAACGGGAGTTTCAATGTGCTGCCATTATGTAGCCGCATGGAAAAAAGCAATGACGGATGGAGGAAGTTGAGCCATTCTGGTAATTTATACCAAGGTATCCCGTGGCGACTCTTGACCATGATGAATGAGATGATGTTGCTGGATAAATGTCATGTGTGTGCTCTACATCACACATCCATAGCTCACTTTTGGGTTTCCACGCGTCAATTATAATGAGTGACTGCACCGAAGTAAAGTTGGCTAATTCTGCCTGTATATTGTGCTGTAAAGAGGCAACATATTGCTACTCACGAAACGCTAGCTGGCCAGTAAGGTCTTACAGATGAATTGGGCTGAAGCTATTTGAACCAGTGACATATTAATAAAGGGTCAAATTTAAAGGCGTGCCTTAGTTTGCTAACTCGCCGTTATCAGTGGCTTGGGACAGAGATGTAGACGCTTAGCACTTCCTCTCCTTTCCTCGATAATTCGAGTACCAATCGTTAGATATGCTTCTAACGTGTCCAATGCCTCGCGGCCCACGCGTGAGAATCCTCTCTGCAAATTACATTAAAGTAATATTCGTTGTATAGACGTTCTCCCTCACGAAAACCTAGAATATCGCTTGACTAATAAATGACGCATTGCACAGACCTGAGGAAGTCGAGTTAAATTACATGAAAATATTGCTCGACCAAGGTGGTTGCAGGCTTGCGTTAAACACTGCCCAGCTCTCCCCATGTGGCACTTCCATGTTTTCACATGATTAAATGAGCTGTACACGCAATGTGGCAATACCATAATATACATAGTGCTTCTGTATCTCTTACCATGCAGGTATGATGCATGTAATTGCTTCAATTAGCTTTAATTGCTATGATATCACTGTATTTTGCTGTTGGTTCTGCTCTACTTACTTCCATGCAGGTTGGTGGTGCATTATAAAAGAACGTCGTCTGGAAAAAGAGCAACTTTTTCTCAACGGATTTGATCACGGATTACAGCTAGGACACTGCTCGCATTGCACGTGGATTGACTCTCGCGATCCCGCATCGGAGTGGACCATGGAGCTTCCATCTGTATTACACTGCAACTGGTGATACACCATGCATGTGGCTGAGTGTTCGAGTGGTCTGACCTGCCATCAGGAGGAAGCCGTTTTCAGGTGAAGGGCAACGGTACAGGACAGAAGCAGCACCACAAGGGGCATTAGTGAGCTCAGTAGAGGCATCATGGAGATGTATGACATGGGTGTCCATCGATGACGGATGGCACTAATCATGCTTGCGGCATTTTCTAAGGAAAATGTGCATTATCGGTAGTCAGTGGAACTTACCAGAACTTCGTTCTTGGCAAACTGAAGTATTGTGCTGGCAATGATGATTCTTTTCAAGTAACCCTTTTCCGACGTTCGCCACAAGAAATTGCACTATTCAAAACAAACATAGTGGTCATTCACTACCTTATGACAGTAAGCCTCCAGGCATGCTGAAAACACATATTCCTTCAGGCTGTGTTTTGAGTTCCAAGTAGAATATCATTAACCCGCGCTTTCCGGCCAGTCTTTCCGGCCAAATCCTCACACCGCGTCTCGGGGAGGGGGGGGCGGATAGCAACCCCCTCTAAAATCCAAACCAGGCGTCGCACGAGAATGAAAGAGGTATCATCGGAAAGCGCTCGACGAGTAGGGTCCGGATCCACCCCCCCAATTTCATGACTTATCACGACTTACATTATGTTTTTGGCTCCGGGGAGTTCATTTTGGGGAATATTTAAAAAACGAAAATTATTTGGAATCAGAAAAGGACAGCGGAATCGACCAGGGCCCTAAAAGGTTTGTCCCCCTTCCCAATATTTTTTTTTTTTAATTTCAAAATTTTGAGTTTTCAGGTTTTCTTTAATTTTCCTTTTCTAATGGGTAGAGCAGACCGAGAAACGTTGTTGGAAGTCAACTTCCACTAATACAAAATGCGTACTTTAGCCAGAATCTTCGATTTCAACTTTAATAGGCAAATATGCAAAATGTATAAGTAGCCAAAAACGGGAAAAAAATGAAAAATTCCTCTGGTGGGTTTTGTTGCATCCCTAAAGGTAAGCAAACGCTGAAAGTTTCATTAAACTATCTGCATCCGTTAAAGCGTGACGACTGGTTGAACGTTTTTGGAGGTGACCTCACTTGACCTTGACTATCTCGTTGACCCTAGATGACCTGACTTCAAAATTTTGAATAAACATGCCAAATTGACGCGGAAAAAAGTATGCCAAATTCTGGCGCGCTGTCGCGCGCCGTCCGTTCACTATCCGCAAGAAAAAACCTGAGGGGGGGATTGAAGACCCCCCGAGACGGAACGGGTTAAGCTTGTGCTGATCTCGGCTACTGAAGATTACAGCCCCAACGCCACATCCGTGTTTGGCGTTGTTTCCTTCTAACTTTCGAGCTCCATTTTATTATCACTGCCATGCAAATGGATATTCTGGGATACTGTCGCAATGGCAGAATGTAAGCTTAGGTTGTACATATGACGTACCTGTCACTAGATCTACTTGGAACGGAAAGCAAATTGCGGCGCATCCATGATGGACAAATTGCATCCTAAGCTAATGATTTGTTTTCCTTCCGCAACTTTTTGTCACCATTTTCTTGGGAAAATTCATAGGTAGGTCCATGAATGTGCTAGGTGAACTGGCGATATGGGTACCAGTGATATGATTTTCCAATGGCTGAAACTAAACAATACAAATTCCTCCTTTAAAAATTGATCGTTCATGGTGGTCACTTTGGAAATGCTTTCCCATAACAAGACCAATTCCCTAGCATATGTTATGCATATCTTCTGATACTACAATCAAAAGCCTCTATTCTACGGAAGTGTTAAGATTGGCATGGTAACACGAGCGCGGGCAGCTTGCAGTTTCCGTTTCGAAAGTGAACGGATATTAATTATGAATTCGTCTCCTTCAGTATTAAGTAGGGCATTAATGCGTCGCCTTCAGCATTTAAAAATAGTCACGCGTGATAATGCACGTTGTTCACCGTGACATTTCGGCTCGAGCCATGATCCTGATGGAAGCAAACTTTTAAATTGCCGGATAATTCCGGTTAATGTTTGAAATATCCATCATCCAGATCCGAGTTTATGATCAGTATCATTGCTGTTTTGCGCCTCTCTCCATCTTACCTTCACCACGACAGTTCACTGTATTCAATCGGACGGGAATGCTGTTCAGCCAGGGGAAGCGCCCAACCTCTGCCCCACTTGCAGTGACGCTGGGTACAGCACAATCGTGTGCTTAGCTGTGACAGCAGCCGTGGTGTATAGATATGCCTGTGTCGACAGCCGTGGTGTTCAGATTTAAAAAAATGCTAGTCCGAGTTGTTGCTGGGGTGGCTTTAGGCACCAGGGTTCTATTGCCAAGCAGAGCTTGTTGCGTGAACCTGGGCCCCACCACCCGATCCATGAATTCCAGTTCAACGGCAGAATTTTCATCGAAAGTTTAACGTGCCGTCAATGCACCGATACGGCCGCCCGGTAGCTCGTCCCCGACCTTATAGGACGAGCTGCCAACTGACACTCCCGGCCGGGGGCTAAATGCGAGCGCGCAAAGCGACTCGAATCCTGTGTTGCCAGGACAAGGGAGACCAGTGCAGGCCAACGCTCTGACCAACTGAGCTACATTGGCTGCACTGAGCAGATCTGTCCGTAATCGCAGCTGTGGTGTCCAGACCTGTCTGTGATGACAGCTGCTGTGTCCAGACCTGTCTGTGACGACAGCTGTGGTGCCCAGACCTGTCTGTGACGACAGCTGTGGTGTCCAGACCTGTCTGTGACGACAGCTGTGGTGTCCAGACCTGTCTGTGACGACAGCTGTGGTGTCCAGACCTGTCTGTGACGACAGCTGTGGTGTCCAGACCTGTCTGTGACGACAGCTGTGGTGTCCAGACCTGTCTGTGATGACAGCTGTGGTGTCCAGACCTGTCTGTGACGACAGCTGTGGTGTCCAGACCTGTCTGTGACGACAGCTGTGGTGTCCAGACGACAGCTGTGGTGTCCAGACCTGTCTGTGACGACAGGTGTGGTGTCCAGACCTGTCTGTGACGACAGCTGTGGTGTCCAGACCTGTCTGTGACGACAGCTGTGGTGTCCAGACCTGTCTGTGACGACAGCTGTGGTGTCCAGACCTGTCTGTGACGACAGCTGTGGTGTCCAGACCTGTCTGTGCGACAGCTGTGGTGTCCAGACCTGTCTGTGATGACAGCTGTGGTGCCAGACCTGTCTGTGACGACAGCTGTGGTGTCAAACGCTGTGACGACAGCGTCAGACCTGTCTGTGACGACAGCTGTGGTGTCCAGACCTGTCTGTGACGACAGCTGTGGTGTCCAGACCTGTCTGTGACGACAGCTGTGGTGTCCAGACCTGTCTGTGACGACAGCTGTGGTGTCCAGACCTGTCTGTGGCGACAGCTGTGGTGTCCAGATCTGTCTGTGACGGTAACCGTGGTGTACAGATCTGTCTGAGAGGGCAGCTGTGTCCGATGTGGGCTATACATGTCGGCTATAGGTCCAATGTCGATGGGTGTCTGAGGATATCAGGTCGTGTAGAAAATTGCTGGCTAAACAGTGCACTGCGCTGGACCCACGATGGTCTTGCATCAATTCATCCTTGCCAGCTTAGCAGCAGAGCGGCCAATTAAATGAGGTCTTAACTACGCTCCCAAGCTCCAGTATTTCGATCTACTAATACTCTTGGTTGCGTCGAGTTGTGTTATTCGTTTCACAGTATGGAATAGCTTAAAAATTAGCTTACCAAGATAAATCACTTGCCTTCTTAGCGTTTTGGGTCGCCCACATTTTCTGCCAAAGGCCAATTTGAAAGTTGCAGGTTTGGTAGCCCAACGAGGCGTAGACTATTATACCTCGATCACGCTACCATTATAGATGTACTGCAATTGAACGAACTATGCAAGCAGTATGTAGTTAGTACCCTCCTGTTTGATCGCTAGCTTCAGCTCAGCTTCTGTTCACGACAGAGCGAAACAGTTGTAACGTTACGCACGACCGGTGCCGTGCATTGAAGCTCAGCCGTGGGTGCTGTGTTCGTGCAGAGCGCCCATGACTAGCTGGCTTGTCGTGGACATGACTGTGGACTGTGATGTTCCGGGTGAACTGGCGGGGAATTATTCGTTGGCGCCCCGCCAAACGTGACCGCTGGATGCTCTGTCTTGAAGACGCATTGTTAGCTTTCCGAGAAGGTCTTAGCCGTCAGAGTAATGCAATCACCTTGGGTCGAAGTAGACGGCGGCCGCTAGGACGACCGCATGGATAGATTACGTTAGTGCTTTCGGTTGGCTGGTCCGCTTCGTGTTGTTCTTCATTATGAAGCTATCTGCTTTAATGACATGGCAGTAAATGAAACGCCCACCGTCCTATTTGAGTCTATGATCTATGGTAGCTGAATATGGTACTGTATAAACCTCACTCATCTGCTATATGTGTCGGTGACATTCGATTTTTGTCGGGAAGTGCCATGCTATATTTGGTTTGATCTTCATTCTTGTGTCGAATTGCTTAGATATTGTGGCTCATAAAGGTCTCTGATTTCCGAGCCCACCCTTTGTTTTGTTTCCGTAGCCATCGCTAGTCAGTAATTGCCTGGATCGCTGGAGATGTTAATGCGGGCTGGGCCAATCAGTGCAGTGCTTGGCTCACAAAGGAGCTGAGGACAGCGTGGTGGTACCACTCGAGATGCTCGCCCGCCCCATTCATCCAGACTCCGGCATCGGCCTGCTTCTGGTGCGCTTCAGTATGCCGTCCTCAGCGTCGATGTCGGCAGCTGGGAATGGCGTTCGGCTTTGCGCACTCATGTCACGTCGATGCTGTGCCGCAGCGCAGATTACCGTGGCATGGTGTTCTTGATGCTCTTGAATACTCTTCGCCCTTCACAGACATGGAAATGTCGCACTCATAATGGCACTATTTTCTGCGTTTCAAGCTGTCGTTTCCACGACGCTTGCCTTTTTGGTAGCACATATATTTGTTTGTGAACAGACAGCCTGAGGTGGCGATTTTCCAAAAATAATTGAAAGGGGTCGAACATTGCATTGAATCAGAACGCAAAATAATTGAGGGTACCCGTCCATATGGGTTCCTATGCTGAAATATGAGAACATCGAGGGGGAACCAACATTGGGGGCGTTCCGCCTCAAATAAATGTAAAGTAGTATTCGTGGAGACAACCCAGAAGCGCCTCCAGTGCTCTCATGAAAAAAAGACAAAGTGACAATTCTCAAGAGAAATCTGATGCCACGAAACACGACGTCGATGGAAGAGTTCTGCAAAGCATCATCATCATCATCATCATCGTCATCATCATCATCATAATCATCGTCGTCGTCGCCGTCGTCAATGAACCATAACGTTTGTTGTACTCAGTCTTACGAATCAACAAAAACATTTTCTCTCAGAATGGTGCAAAAGCTCTAGGTGCTTAAATCGGCGGCCCGCGCGCCGCGGCCGCGGGCGGGCCAGCGGCGCCCCCGCCGCCGCCTCGGCGCCTCGCCCCCCCGCCCCGCCGCGCGCGCGCCCCGCGCCGCCCCTCCCCTCCCCGCCTCCCAGGCGGTCCCCGGCCGGCCGCCCGCCTGCCGCGCCCCCCGCCGGCCCGCCCTCCGCGCGCGCCCCGGCCCGCCCCCGCCCTTGCCCCGCCGCGGCCCCGGGGCCCCCCCGGCGCGCTCGCGCGCGCCCCGGCAGGGCGCCCCCCGTGGCTTGCGGCCGGCGGGCCGTCTTTTCCTCTGCTTCTCCGCGCGCTCGTTTCGCCGGCGCCCCCGTTTCTTTCCTTTCGGTCGGCTCCCTCCCCCGACTCGCTTCCCCCCGGCTGCCCGGTCGGCTTTCGGTCCGGCCCTCCTTCTCCCCGCCCGCCCCCCCCGGGGTCCCTCCGCTCCCCACCTGTGCGGCCCCCCCCGGCCCTTTGGGGCGTTTAGGCTGCTCGGCCCGCTCCTTTTCACCGTGCTTCTCCTCCCCCAACACTCCCCCCCGCCCTTACGTGTTGCGGGCCGCAGCCCCTCTCCCGTTCTCCGTCGGGGGGCCCCGCGGGCGCTCGCCCCGCAGGATGTGTCGGAGCCGAGCCGCCTCGCATTTGGATGCGTTTATGGTGGGCCTGCTCTGGAAGTTCCTCCTCCCCTGCGGCCGCCACGCGTCTTCCACCCACCTCCGATGGTGCCATCATCAGTCCATACTTTATGGTACTTCGAAGCTTTCGGCGCGATCAACTGCCAGTGGAACGGTGAACTCAAGGATCCTTGCTGGGTTCCGGTTTTCGACAGATCTCCCTCTCCCCGACGTACAGTGGAGTGGGCCCTACCTTGCACTAGAGGTGATCTCTGGTGTGCAGTCTGCGGCGTCCAACATGCGTCCCTTGCCAGAACGCGTTTGAGACGTCCAGCAACCAGACCTGATGGTCGTCGGAAGCCACTGCCGTCGGCGATCCCTCCGGTGCCGCCGCCTCGCAGCCGCTCCCGTCGCCCCCCAGTTGTGCCGGTCGTAGTTGGGCCGTGTGGGCGGCCTGGCGCAGCCCTGGCAGCGGTCACAACACGCTTCCCACCGCGATTGGGCACACCACTCCTTCTTTCAGTGCGGAGCGCCAAAGAAGGCGTTCACAGCACAGTTAGGGATGCATCCCTTGAGCGCCGTTGGTAGGGCCGTCAGCGCCGTGGGGCTGCTCCAGCCTGCGTGTGCTGCCTAGCGTGATCTATGGCCAGGTCGGATGCCGTCCTGCGAGCTCGGTGGGAAGGAATATGGCTCGTTTCGTCTGCCTCAGTGCCTAGTGGGGGCCTCTTTCCTCGGGAGGATGATTTCTTGCGGTGCGGTGCTCTGGTGTTTGCTTCTGAGTCTCTCCACCCTTCGTCGGTTGGAGGCGCGGCTTCGTCGGATGTCAGTATCCTTAGTGCGCCTCTGCTCGCGTCGGCCAGTTTCGAGGCGCGCCGTGCTTGCTGTCATCTCATCTTCGCGCGTCGGCGGCCCCGGGCGCTTGCCTGATGGTTAGCGCTCGTCGTTGCGTTGAACTGTCCACTAGTGCCTGTGGCTAGGTTCCGGCGCTGTACCAAGGACCCTGTGCTCTCTTTCGGCCGCTCCCGATCTGTAGCGCTGAAGCAACCCTGGTCGCGCCAGCTTTCGTGCGGTCGCTGCGCGGCATTGATTAGCCTGGCGAGCTCCCCGCCCGCTCGTGCTCCTTTCGGGTTTTGGGCTCGCCTTCGCCTTTAACTTCGCATCTCCTCCGAAGGTCCCTTATGGTTCTTCATGCTCCTCAGGTTGGGCCTGGTCGCCGATCGGCGGGGTGCTCGGTGTCCACGCCGCCGCTGCTCCGCGCGGTTAACTATGCCGCGCTCGGGTGTTTCGTCGGTGGTGCATAAATTTCGGGGCTCCTGGTTTACGTTGTCCGTTTCCAGAGTGTCCATTTCTGCAATCCGCCACCACGAGTATCCCCCCCCCCCCCCCCAAAATTTTTTTTCTTTTTTTTTTTTTTCATTCTTTAATTCCCCCCCTCCCCCTCCTTAAAATTTTTTTTTTCCAAAATTTTTTTTTTTAATTCCCCAAACAAAAACTAAAAAAGCATGCTACGTATCTGAAGAAGTGGAATGGTACTGTAGTGAAGGATAAAGATAAATAAACTATTTTCTCATTTATCTCTAAGCGCCGCCGTCACACATTACCTGTGAAGCCACCACTCAGTGCAGTATGGGTCGCGAGACACCAATTTGGTGCGACATTGGATTATTGTCAACTGGTTATTAATTCGAGTTTAAATTAAATATATGAGTTTCGAATACAAAGTTATGAAAATGGCAAGCTACCCCCTGACCGTCGTCCTCACTCCATCCGTGCCCATGTAGCGGGAGACGAAGTTTGGTTAGTGGCTGGAATCCTGGAAAATTATCGCAGAGGTGTTCTAAAATGTTGAACAGTTTATTTCGGAGGCCAATGTGATTTGGACAATCTAGAATTAGGTGCCGAACATTTTGGTTTTGGCAGCCACAAGAAAATTCAGGAGATGCGCATTTTTTAGTTATACATTGATGGCAGTTTTGATGAGGCATATCAACCTTAAGTCTGGTGTTGAGGGAGTTCCTTTTTCAACCAAAAAGAGTATAATCTTGGTGGACTGGGTAAACTCAACTGCAGCGTAACCATTTTTCTGAAACAGAAGAATGAAAGGACCTAAGCGAAAGCATCATGTGCCTTCGCTTAGGCTGTTCCAGAGACGTACAGTAACTGGGAAGAATGCTTTTAAGGATGATGTGTGATTTACAGTTTCTGTGATGTCAGCGTCGCGTAACTCCCTTTCTGTCTCATGAGCACGTGTTTGCGGTATGTTAATAGGGACACAATATTGTGTGTTCTGTTTTGGGTCGCTTAATTTGTGATAATGTGTGAGCTTGTGAATTTGTCGTCTGGTATATAGTGAGATCCATCCCAAGTTTAGCCAAATTTTGACAATGGATGGTTTAAAGAGTGTCGCGGTTGCTGGTCGTCCTGTTCTGGCCTGAAGTGTCTACAATCGTATTGCGTTTTGGATTATAAGTTGCACATAGTAAGTAACATCACTGTAGCCGAAGTGAAGTATGATCTGTGTTGTGTATATCTGATGTAGAATCTGTCTGAGCATATGTTCTACAATATGGTGCAGTTGACCGAGTGTTCTGTTGACTTTTTGCAAATTATGTTTATATGCTCGGGAAAAATGGAGATCTTGGGACATGGTCAGTCGAAGTTGGGCATGTGTGTCCTGCATTGGTATGCTATCGCCTCCAAATATCAGTGCTGGCAGGCTTTGCTGACGCTTGTGTGAAAAGTTCGTTGAATTGTTTTCGAAGTGTTGAATGTGATTGTCTATTCTCGACAATGTTTGTTTATCTCGTCTAAGCCACGCTGAAGTGATCGTTGTACAGCGTCAACGTTGGCAGTCGTGCATGCCTCTCATGGTATCAATAGATATCATTGGGTGCATACAGCGAAGTGTCATCTGCGAACAAGAGAACGCCATATGTTTTACGTCATGTCAAGTTCGTCAAGATACGTTAGTGCTAATAAAAGTCCTAAGACCTTATGGACATCCTGCAATTATGTGGGCCGTTGAAAATGCGTCACTGATCCGTACTCGCCTTCCGTTTAGTTGCTATTATTGCAGCCAGTCATCAAATGAGGCGGTAAGACCAAATTGACTTTTGTGTTTTGCGTTTTGGTTGATAGTCCTTTGGGCCAGATCTTGTCAATATAGTGAGAGGTATCTAGATGGATAGCAATATAGTGATGTCTAGAGTCCAGTGATTTGTACAGGTTGTACGTCATGCACAGTAGCTGCTTTTCTGTGCTATGGCTGCGACGATACCCACTCTGTTTATCGGTAGATAGAGAATGTCGAGTAAGATTGCAGTAGATATGTCTATTGACGATTTTCTCGAATATTTTTGACAATGCTGAGAGAATACTTATGAGACGATAGCACGTGTGATCTGAAGGAGATCCTATGTGTTTGTACATTGGCCTAATGCTTGCTTCCTTTGATCTGCTTGCGTAAACACCTTCCGTAAGTGGTTTATTGAATAACTTTAAGATAGAACTGGGATAATAATTGCTGATAATTTTAGAAGTTTAGCTGGAATCTAGATCGGGGCCACTGGATTTATTCGCACTTAGGGAATTTATTATTATAAGAACTTCCTGTCCGTCAGTATTAACACTTCCCAGGGTAGGCACTGTGTTGTCGTGGACTGATTCTTGATGTGCATCAGTTATGACAAGAGGAGATTGTGAAGCAAAGCAATTATTTAGTTGCATAAATTTGTCATAATCCGTCAGTTTACTTCCGTTAGGTCCTTCGCGCGGTGGCATTGTATCTTTTCAGGTTCGTTCGGCTAAGGCATGCAGAGTTTGATGATATTTGCAGTGGTCTTGTGATCTATGAGCTTTTACACTTGCCATTCTATATGGTGCTCTATTTCATTGTCTATTCTTGCCAGTCATCGTGTTCCGTTGATATCTCCAGCGGTCCCATCCATTGTCGTTGTTTTGCCCCACAAGCCAGAATAATCTGTTTCGCTTTTATTGTCGAAAGCAAGTCTCTGTAGGAATTAATCGGATTCACACAGCGTCAGAGACTAGCAGGGGCATACGGTGGCCGAGGCATGGAAGTCTCTGGAACAGCAGGATTCAGCAAGGCTGTATCCTGATGTGCCTTGGCACACAGGCACACAGACGGACACTCCATGTGTACACAGACACTCCACTCCACATGCCCATGCAACCCACTGTATAACCACTAACGAGCAGCGCAAACGGAATACGTGGTGGTTCTGCTTAATAATAGAGCATGGCACTCGTGTAATATATAACATGTCACATAGCTCGCATAGCATAACCCTCATACGGCATGCCCACTCGAGCAGTATATGACATGAGCAGTCTGAACTATTACCAAATAAACTACCGGCGTCCTGTAATCTCTTACCATCACAAGCCATATAAGACTGTGTAACTTAGCCCAGGAATCAACCACGCCTACCGAAAACGTACCTAACGTGTTAATCAATTTAACTACAGCACTTCCAAGCTATGCATTATCTCAACAATAATGCCAAACCGATATGGTGTAACAAGAACGCAAAGTCGAGAGATACTCTATTGGCAGTTCTGCAGCATTGGCTTACTGCCGGCTGGATAACGGTATGACTGCATCAGCCAGCTCAGCTGACTCAGGAGACAGACCGGCACCCAGCGAGCCAGTCGCACATTATATGACGTCACGTGACGGCACGGCGGGCAGACAGGCGCCGCCAGGCCCTCCCAGGCCCATGTCCCATAACAGCAAGCTGGAAGTTGCATTTACTACCGGAATATTGAAGTACGTAACTCTGGAATGAGGCCACATAAAGCATAAAGGCAATTGAAAATGACCAACAGACTCATCCCGAATTGCGTACGTACCCAAGAATGGCTTCATAGAAAATACAGATGCCATCCTTTCCCGAAGGTCAACACTGCATATTGAAACCGGAACATCATAGCCGTGAAGGTCGTGCAGGATAACCATCGGATCATGGAGGCGCTGTACATCCACAATGGACAGCTATTCTGATATATATGTAAATATATATATATATATATATATATATATATATATATATATATATATATATATATATAGTGTGTGTGTATGTATGTATGCATGGATGTATGTATATATGATATTTAAGACATGCATGTACATGCATATGAACATATATGTATGCATTTTTGCTACGAATAAGAATGCTCTTAAAATATGTCCATTCAATTGCGAATTATTTTTGCGTCAGTTTTGACCGACTCCAAGCAACTACCTGTACAGCATTTCTTTTAAAAATTTTCCTTGTCTCCTTCGGTTCTTCAAATGTACCCATTTTACGCCCCTCTTTACCTGACTCGGATACCTTACGGGTCTTGAATCTGCTCCACAGTCGTGTCAGCCACTGCTCCCAGAGCGGAGGTCGGTTTGGCCACCACACCTTCGGACGCCATCACCACTGGCTCTAACCTCATTATCTTCGCGCAGAAATTGCTCCCGCTCATGCTTCTTCTTCGCCGGCGTGTTGCGCATGCCACTGCACGATGCTACACTATGGCCTTGAACTGGAAATAATCTTTCAAATGCGCTTACGACTGCACGAGTATACACTGTTGACATGAACTGGAGATAATTGAAAAATACGCATGAGACTGCACATTTCTACAATATGGCCTGGAACTAGAGATAATTGAGAATAGACAAATTTGCGAAACCCGGTCGCGTAACCCAGCCCATTCATCGCACTTCCTCGCTCCCCATCCCATTCCCCGGCCCCGTCACGTTGTGTCATTATTATCTCCCCATCGCTTTCCCTCTGCTATGCTAAGAATATTTTCTCCCTGCTCCAGGTCCCCAATGTGGCTGATTTTCTCAGCACAGTTTGAATTTCATTTCTCGTGTGGCCACAATAGCAGTGCACCTGTCGGACTCACAGTCCCATATCCTCGTGTGGCCACATAGCAAGCACCTGTCGGCTCCTGTGTGCCACGATAGCAGAGCACCTGTCGGACTGACAGTCCTATATCCCCGTGCGGCTACAATAGCAGAGCACCTGTCGGACTCACAGTCCTATATCCCCGTGCGGCTACAATAGCAGAGCACCTGTCGGACTGACAGTCCTATATCCCCGTGCGGCTACAATAGCAGAGCACCTGTCGGACTCACAGTCCCATATCCTCGTGTGGCCACAATAGCGTGCACTGTTCCCAAAGCAGAGCACCTGTCGGACTACAGTCCATATCTTCGTGTGGCCACGATAGCAGAGCACCTGTCGGACTCCCATATCCTCGTGTGGCCACGATAGCAGAGCACCTGTCGGACTACAGTCCCATATCCTCGGCCACGATAGCAGAGCACCTGTCGCTACAGTCCCATATCCCCGTAGCAGAGCACCTGTCGGACTCACAGTCCCATATCCTCGTGGCCACGATAGCGCGGCACCTGTCTGTCTCACAGTCCTATATCCCCGTGCGGCTACAATAGCAGAGCACCTGTCGGACTGACAGTCCTATTTCCCCGTGTGACCACAATAGCAGAGCACCTGTCGGACTCACATTCCCATATCCTCGTGCGGCTACAATAGCGCGGCACCTGTCGGACTTACAGTCCTATATCCCCGTGTGGCCGTAATAGCGCCGCATGCGTCTGACTGACAGTTATATGTCCTCGTGTGACCACAATAGCAGAACATCTGTCAGACTCACAGTTATATATCGGCTAGGCGAAATGGAGTCGGTACATGAACCAAATGCAATATATCAGTTTCAAAACGTTGACCGCCTTGTTTCCGAGATCTATCCCTAATTGTAAGGAATTTCCCGAAACAGCTAAGTTCAACTTTTAGTCCGCGGTAGGATTCATGTGGCACCTGCAGATGAAAACGATGAGACTGGCACGATTCCTTATTCAATTCAGTACAGTAGGGTGTCAGTTTAAGTCTCTGTGATCCGCTGTTACCGAGCTCTCGCCATTAAGGTAAAAACTTGCATCTGCTTCATTTCTTCATGGCAATTTCTATTTATTTCTGAGACACACGGAATAAATTGTATGTATAAAAGAAGATATATGGGAAATATTTCGGGGGCTAACGTGTACCATGCTATGATTTGTATAATACAGCAGCGCCCGAACACCAGGCACGGTGTGGTCATGCCAAATGCACGACGGCAGAAGCAAACTACCTGAGAGAGAAGCCACTACGGTACATTGCACATTCCTACGAATAAAAAGCCGGCCTCCCGCGCAGTTCCACTGAGGTAGACGGCATACCGCGACACCGCCACTTCATGCACTGCGCGGAGCGGCGCACATTCAGCTGATGCATGAGAGCTCAATATCGTGACACGGTGCTGCCGTTACGGCCCAAGTTGGCCACTCAACTAAACCATCTCTCAGGAAAACATGTTTTGCTCATCCTTGAGGCACGCTTGGCTCTGGAGTAGGGCAGATGACTGGACGTGCAGGTGGCGGTGCCACTGCGGTCGATGGTGGGACCGCATTACACGTCAGACACGATACCTTCGAATAGTAGTGCGGGAGGCAGGGCAGGAGAAGAAAACAGAAACAAAGAAAGAGAGGGGGTGAGGGAGAGAGAGAAAGAGAGAGAGAAATTCAGTTAGAAGAGAGAGAGATAAATAAATATAAACAGAAAGGAGCAGAGAGATCTAGAGAAAAAGTCTGGTCTAACGCGCATTAAAACTAGCGCCAGAGTCGCTGGCATTTCCGACTAATCTAACTTTAGCTAACGGAAAATATCTAGGTCTACCCGGCATTGTGAGAAATTTTGGTGGATTTCTGCGATTTCACAATTATGGATGCCTAACAATGGACCCCATCGAAAGTGCCTGCAAAATGAAGAATAGGTCCACATCTAAGGTACACGGAAGAGGATTATGAACACATTTGCAGGGAGAATTCCCGCTCAGTTAATTATTTGATGAAAAAGGCAATTTTCCGGTTATTAAGTATATTCATATCGTTCTCATTGCAATTATTACCTTAAGATGCTTAGGTTATTCATCGGTGACTATACAGTTGTTCCAAAAAAGCTAGTGTACGTAATGTCTCACGCCAAACTGGATATGGTGTCCAGTCGGAGTTGTGTCACGCGAGGTCACCGCCTCAGGCGGCGAGCTGGGGATGGTACCCAGTGGAAGATGGGTCATGTTAGGTCACCCACCCGCCTCAGGCGGCGAGCTGGGCACGGTGACCAGTGGGAGATGTGTCACGTGAGATTGTTCGATAGTTGCGAGGTACAGATATGTCACGCGAGTTAACTGACTCCAAGCTGTGAGTTAATGCATGCAGGCGATAACCCGGGAAGTGATGTGTTACGTGTCCTCTGATTCGAACACCAGTCTGGGACGCCAGTGACTGATCACGTGATCTCTGACCTGGACACCAGTCGGCGAAGCACAGTGACAGATCACGTGACTTCTGATTCGGACACCAGCCTGGGACGCACAGTGACGGATCACGTGACTTCTGATTCGGACACCAGCCGGGGACGCATAGTGACTGATCACGTGACCTCTGACGGATCACGCGACTATTTATTCGCACACCGGTCAGAGAGGCAAGGGTGGCAGTGATTTGTCACGTGCAGACCTGCCCCGACGACTCGTTGGCGTGCCGCCGAGGCCATTAGCCGCCCGTTGGCCGCCAGCTGGCGAATAATGCGCCGAACGTGATAGTCAGGAGACCTCTTAGCCAACTGTCTGGCACGGACGAATACCCAGGTGCCCAGGTTCTGTCACACTGGGCTCAGCACAGCGCTGGTTGTTGATTCATTGTTGTATTTGTTTTAGAGGTGTACCCAGGCAACAACGATCAATTACAATGCAACTGTAATGGTAGCGTGACTTGCATGCACTCATTTTATTCATGCTATGTTATCTTCTTCCGGACAGACAGTCTCAGGCAAGCAATAATGACGGTGAGCCAGCCATCAGACGAAAACAAGCAAGCAGAACCGGGTGATTAGAGTAGGTTCACTGTACATCCATTGGTAAAGTATCAAGCCAGTATTAGAATAGGTAAGGCAATGCATGACACAAATGTATTTCGCTAAAACGATGAAGCTGTGCAGTGCACTTCAGGGTGTTGCATGATGGGAAGTACCATTTTTACTAAAGGAATAGATGGCATTCGAGACATGAAGCTGACCCTGAGAATCCAGTATGGTCTGATTTAAGGTGCTGATGTACACCAGAAGTTTTTAGACTACCAGCCAGATTTGCTAAATCAAAGCTTTACACTTCGCACATTTTTGGACAAGCTACAACTTTTTAGGAGATCTTTTTCATGGGAGAGATTGAAGCCTCAACGTATTCTAGTAAGCATCGAGGAATCCCTTCTACTGTTTCGTAATCAGTAGCCCTTTTTCGATCGACCTCGATCTGATTCCTGTCATTGATGAGTCGTTAATATAATCAATTATTTATGGTGGTCGAAGAATTATCGGTAATATTCAGGCTTATTAGCGTTTGTTTGCCACCAGCGGTACGCAGAACAACAACCATGCACAGCTGTAAATGTAGCTTGATATCGCTGAGTGTCATATCTACACCGTGTGTACAGGTTAGGACGAAACAAGCACTGACAAGTATTGCGTGCATAGGTCAACAAGAAACAACCACTTGCGACTGTCATCACTGGTCATTGATCATTGATCCACACCTGATTTCCATTGCTGACCACCGATCCACACCTGATTTCAGTTTCTGACCACCGATCCACACCTGATTCCAGTTGCTCACCACCGATCCACACATTTGGTAGTCACAGCATGTCCAACACTATTGCATACCTGCCATTTTAAGGCTGCATAGCGCGCACGCGAACACAAACAGCGCTTCAGTTGCTCCATGCACTGAAGGTGTTGACCCATGCGATATGTCATGGCCGCTTCTCCTTCGTCGAACTGGCTTCTACAGCGCAGCTAGGTGAAAGGGCGACTACAAGAATCTGGAAAAGGTAGAGCAATCCAGGGCTGGCCGCCCGTTGGTTCCATGCCAATTTGAAAAATGCTTTGCATATATTGAAGGTGCTCAAGTACTCTCGAGGGTATTAAATTATCCATAGCGGTGGCCACTAGTTCTCTTACCCCGGAGGCTCTTTACTCAGCTGTCCATGCTTTAGCTGTCTAAAGCAAAACTGTTCTTTTAAGGCATCCATTTCTCGCTCCTTTTTACCCCTTTGAGGACAGTAATTTCCACAAAAGGGCGATCGGCAGTGTATCTCTCCGTACCCAGTATCTCAACTTCCCGGTGTGACAACGGCTTGCTACTGGGCGTCGGACACCCTCTGTTGGACGCTTACCTACAATCCTTTTCAGGACGATTTAAAGCAGTGCCGGCTGGATTTCTCGCCATTATCGACTGGGGAGCATCCGTAATGCATCACGTGCTAGCTGTGTTTGTCTCTGTGTGCACAATTAGAACACGGCCGGACTTCTACACCAGTGACTGGAGCATGACCGGACCCTCACATCAGCGGCTGGACCATAGCCAAACCCTCACATCAGCGGCTGGAGCATGGCTGAACCCCCACATCAGCGGTTGGACCATGGCCGGACCCTCACATCAGCGGCTGGAGCATGGTCGGACCCTCACATCAGCGGCTGGACCATAGCCAAACCCTCACATCAGCGGCTGGAGCATGGCTGAACCCCCACATCAGCGGCTGGAGCATGGCCGGACCCTCACATCAGCGGCTGGAGCATGGCCGGACCCACACATCAGCGGCTGGAGCATAGCCGGACCCTCACATCAGCGGCTGGAACATGGCCGGACCCCCACATCAGCGGCTGGAGCATGGCCGGACCCTCACATCAGCGGCTGGACCATAGCCAAACCATCACATCAGCGGCTGGAGCATGGCTGAACCCCCACATCAGCGGCTGGAGCATGGCCGGACCCTCACATCAGCGGCTGGACCATAGCAAAACCCATCAGCGGCTGGAACATGGCCGGACCCCACATCAGCGGCTGGAGCATGGCTGAACCCCCACATCAGCGGCTGGAGCATGGCCGGACCCACACATCAGCGGCTGGACCATAGCCAAACCCTCAATCAGCGGCTGGAGCATGGCGGACCCTCACATCAGCGGCTGGACCATAGCCAAACCCTCACATCAGCGGCTGGAGCATGGCCGGACTCCCACATCAGCGACTGGAACGTAGTCGGATCTTCATATTAACGGGTAGAATTTGGCCGGACCCTGATATCAGCAGCTGGAGCATGGCCTGACCCCCATATCAGGGGCTGGAACATGACCGGACGACCACATTAGCGGCTGGAGCATCGCCGGAACCTGAAATCAGCGGTTGCAGCGCAGCCAAACTTTATTTTCAGGAGTTGGAGCACGCCTGGGCTTTCTTTTGAGCAGTTGGAGCACGGTTGGCCGGGACACGGTTGCCTTCATATCAGCGGCTGGAGCACGGCTGGACCTTCATATCAGCGGCTGGAGCACGGCTGGACCTTCAAAAAACGCGAGACGGCCGGATCTTCTCCTCGGCGGTTCAGGCACGGCTGGACCTACACATCAAGGCTGGAGCAGATCAGTTCTCTGCGCTGTCTTTGCGTTCTAGTAACTGTTGTAATAATGCATTGCTATACCACATAAACCAATTAACTGTATGACATCTACGCAAAGGAATACAAAAAGCATTGTGTTTGCCATTGCATGAAG
Source organism: Imbricaverruca yamaguchii (assembly GCA_034440575.1). NCBI lineage: Eukaryota > Metazoa > Arthropoda > Thecostraca > Neoverrucidae > Imbricaverruca > Imbricaverruca yamaguchii. The sequence continues at coordinate 3,348,793 of JAOTOL010001645.1, read as the reverse complement.
ACAAAAATGAATGTAGTTTCATGCAATCTGTGACGGCATCCGTTTCAAAATGTGACAGCCTGACGGTGCCTGATATTTTGTAGGCGACAGGCTGGTCACCATTTCACCTCTGACTGTGCGTACAGGCCGCGCTGCCGGCTTGCGTCTCCCGCAATTACCTCGACTTCGTACCGAGTTCGCGAAGCGTTCATCTCGCGCCGCAAGAACTTGTAACTAGGCATCACAGGCAGTCGGTGGCGCGGAGACCGCCAACACGTGCAAACTAGCAGCGCATGGCTGGCTGCACCCCGTGTATAGAGCACCCCCTGCTGCCGGTGATTAGCGACATCGCGAGCACTGCGGCAGTGTTGCCCGGTTCATGTTATCAACTTTTACCCACGCTCAGTGTATTAACACTCGGACGTCCGGCGGTCCGCGCCAACTTCGCCTGTCCTGGGGGGGGGGGGCAGATGTCTGCCCCCTAATATCTCTAGAACTGTGCTATCTAGCGACAAACGGAAAACGGAGTTCGATAGCTAGTGACAAGCTCCATCGAAAGTATTTCGGTCATTGTTTCGCTCAGGTCAATATTCAGGTCACTTGGTCGTCAAAGGTCCAATTCGACCAGATCGGGTGGGAATCTCAGATATTGACACATATCTCAGGACCTATAACAGATAGAAACAAACGGCGAATGCTATTCGACATACCTTGAAATGTGCTATCGACAATATGCGGTGTGAAGCAGGAATACTTCTTACTCCGAAACTATGACCTCAGGCCGAGGTCATGAAGTAGCCTAGGGAGGGCATGTGATGTATCAATCGACACATCTTGGCAATACAAGCACAATGACGATAATTTCAGGCTTCTAGCTCAATGCAGTGTGATATAATGCGCAGAAATGTGCTAGTGATCTCAGGTGACCTCAGATGACCTTGGTGAGGTCACTGAGCAAAAACGTCGTTCAAACTACACACCACAGCCGTTGTGAGGTCATTCCGAGAGGAAATATGTAACCAAGAAACATTTGTATATTTTACCATAGCCCTGTAATGGGGGAAAGCCATGGCCGCGACCTGACCTCAGGTCAATTCTACGAGAAAAAGAGAGATATTTAACATGGTCCCTGATGAGATCGTGACGTTTTATAAGTTTGAAACTAATCGCCCAATTATTGTGGAAGTTATGCCACCTAGAACTCCGAGGGATGTTAGGTCACTTCGCCTGACATGATGACCTGACCTGAGATGACTCAGGGTTAAAAATGGATGAGGATATGTGGAAAAGACCAATGAGCAGCCATGCGAGTTCTAGCCTTGCTAAACCGATTAGTATGGCGACAAATTAGGAAAACCCCCAGGGGACAGATACCTGCCCCCGGGGATATCTGCCCCGCGATTACGTGTGCGTGTTAACCAACTTTTGATGTATGAACTATTACTTATAGAGCCCTGCTCCGACGTCAAGTTTTCTCACGATGAGTACTCGTTATGCAGCTTGATCACAATAGGCATGACATAGGTGCCGAAAGACAATACATACATGCATACACATTTCTCACTCATTGGTATGTCACGTCTGCTGATTGTGAGAGCATGGGAATGAGCCTATGTATAAATATCGAACTGGGCCCAAAACAACACCAATAGACGCAGAATGTCTTGCTGATTAAAAAGTATGCAGAACGTGCATTTTCAGCGCATGGCTTTCGATCTAGTCAAGAACTTCCAAATTTTACCTGTAGAAGCCAACACCTCTGGTCGCAAACCTACAAATGAGCCTGCGGCATCAAGTAGTGATCGGCCAATCCGAGTTTGATGGATATTTTTCATTTGTCTAGCATGATCTGCCGAAATCTCGTCCATGCTAAGCATTCTGCCATTGGCGTTGCACCTTACTGCATATGTTATCACTAGGAACCTGCATAGCAGTTAGTGTTTACATGACATCCGAATGCTACCTCAACAGCCCGCTCTAGGAGAGCGCCTGTTCGCAATGGTCTCGTTTGCCCTGCCAAAGCTGGTGCTGCTACACACGCTCGAACTTCGCCCCACTTCCCACATATTCCCTAGTTGAGAGGGTCAGTTGACCAATGAAGCTGGGGACGCGGGGTTACCGTAGCTATGTGAGAGTATTGTCGGCACGTTCAGCTTTCAGCTTAATTCATGCTGTTAAACCGGAATTTCATGGAGTTGGTGGTTGGATCAAAATTCACACAACACATATTGCTTGACACAGTGCTCTGTTTGCTAAAACCATCTCAGTGAATCATCGGATTGAAGAAAAAGCTTAACGCGCCTAAGAAAGCCTCTAATGGAGGGTTCACATGAAAGGGCAGGGTCATTTATATACATACACAAGCAAGCCATTGTCGCATCACACCAGAACCTTCCTAGCTAACCCTCGCACGGCTGGGGGGTAGTTACCTACCCCTTCAGGTTTTCCCGCGATAGCGGGGTAATGACGCGCGGCAGTGCGCTGAAATTTGGCATACCTTACCATTAGCTATTCTTACATGTTCTAAAAAGAATTTGTCGGGTCACCAAAGGTCACCGAGTTATCGCGGGTCAAGTGAGGTCACCTCCAAAAATATTTAACCAGTTTTTCAATAATACAGATATTACAACGACACTTTCCGGGTTTACTTATCTTTACTGAGCGCCAAAACGTACAATTTCAGAATTTTCGAAGTTTGATTTTTTATGACGTCATTTTTTGCACTTTGTAGTTTTATCTAAACTAACATGAACATCGCAGACAAACTATGGACTTTTGTATAATGCTAAATTGACCTAGAACGTCATATTTTTGGTTCGTATACCTATGTAAAAAAAAAATTCCAAATTCCAAAATTTTTAAAATCCAAAATTTCTAAAATCCAGGATCTTTAAAATTGTTATTTCGAGTTTTTGGTATGACTTTCTTTTAGAAGATGTAAAAATAGCTAATTGTAAGGTATGCCAAAATTCAGCGTCCTGCCGCGCGCCCGTTTTCCCACTGTCGCGGGAAAACTTTGGTGGGGTAAGTATCTACCCCATCAGGTGTGTGATGGTTAAGTTCAGATCCTAGCGTAAAAACTACCAACGTACTTTCGACTGGAATTTGTCCGGGCTATCTGATGCAGTTTTCAGATTCGTTCTATCTTGCTTGGTTCGTGAGATACCTGGGGGTAGATATCTACCCCCCAGCCTGGCGAAGTTGGCTCAGACCACCAGCCGTGCGAGGGTTAAAAGGGCATGACATCCGGATCGGAGAAGGAAGTTGTCAATCTTCCCCCTTAAAAATATCGCCAATGCCATAGATATTTGCTCAAATTTATTTCTTTATTTATTCATTTATTTCACGATACATGCACTCCACGTGCAGTGGCTATTATGGACAGGCTAGGTAAAATTAACAGATACTTATAAATGATACTTATATATTTATAAGGATATATTTGTGATCAATAGTGAGAGCAGATGTATATATTTGTGGTCAATAGTGGGATCACCCATCTGCACTGCACATACCGTGCTTGCAACATGAGCTATAAACGAGTAGTTTATATAAGTGATAGGAAATCGATGGCCTAAAGGTGAGTTCATAGTGTACACATATCCATTGTGTAAGTTTTTTGTGTGACTAGTGTTGTTCGTGGAGATAAGCTAATGCGTGTTTCTTGGAGTTAGACAGCCTGGATGTTTTCGTTTCAGTAGGAAGTTTGCTATAGTTGAGAAACATCCTGCGGGCAGCCTCTGTGTATGGCTGGCAGGTGCAGGTGGTCGTCTGCACGTGTGTGGCGATTTCGCAGGGTAGAGTTTGCAGTGATTTGACCGGCAATGTGCGTTGGCTCACCCGTCAGAATGATCTTGTGGAGCAAAGTAAGGCTGTGAAATAGATGCAGATCAGCTGCGGTGGGGAGACCCAACTCATTACGAGCATCAGAAATATGATCAAATTTCCTTAGACCTGACACGACCTTAGCGGCGAAGTTAATGATCTTGTCTAGTCTGTGGATGTTTGCTGCCGACCCGTTCCCGTAAACAAATATGCAGTAGCGGATGTTAGATGTAACTAGGCTATTGCCTATAGTGAAGAGGGTACTGGTGAACAGATGGTGACGCAGATGGCTCAGGGCCAGAATGAATTCAGTGCACTTGCGGACCACAGCAGCTACATGGGAATCCCGCGACATGTGCTGATCTAATGTTACCCCAAGGTACTTACACGAATGGCTCTCACCTATCACGGCGTCCGTAAAGCACGCTCGTATCGGGGTAGTTAGGAAGATTTTGACACGATCCGAACGTAAGAAGCTGAGTTTTGGTCGGGTTCACCTTCAAACCGTTATCCAGGAAGTAGTCGTAGAGTTGGTTCAAACATGTTTCCATCTGGCTTATCAGAAAATATGCTCCTACAATTCCTACTTTTCTGATGAGTTGGAAAACGGTGGATTCAAACCATGGTGCGTAGGGCCTTTTGATAAGACTCATTGAATATCCCACATATCCATCAGAAGCGTAGTCAGTGGAGGGGAAAGGCACCCTATCCTCTTAACACCAAAGTTATTCCGGATGAAACAAAATATTATGGGATTGCACCACTCCAAATCAAAGATTTCCCGCGCTCCTCACACGTGGAAATCCGTCTCGATAAATGAAAATTTTTTTCGGGATGAGGTCGTCCCCTTAAGAAAATCCTAGCTGCGCCACTGACATCCATTGCATTTCAATACGAGGACGGCTATTGCTCATCTGCATCATAAAGACATAAAGACATAAAAGATTGGTGCAACTATGAGCCACAAGGGCCCTTCTTGGTTGCACTCTGTACACTCAACCAGTAGCCCATCAAATCCGTCGATCAGCCCTATCTGTAATACTGAAAAGCAAGCCCTCTATTCTTATAATGATTGTCTATTCTGTTTTTAAAGATGTTCAATGTGCTGCTACTTACAATGGTTTCTGGCAGCTGGTTCCAGTGTTCTACTACCCTGTTGGTGAAGAAAGACTGTCTTAACCTTGTTCTGCTGTGGTTAACTTTAATTTTGAATTGATGACCTCTAATTGCATCATTTCTGTTAAATTCAAACATTTCCCCAAGATATCCCCTCTCCTGACCATGGACAAATTTAAAGACCTCGATGAGATCTCCTCTCAGCCTTCTACATCTAAGTGAAAACATATTAAATGTCTTCAATCTTTCCTCATATGCTAGATTGCTTATACCATAAACCATTTTTCTAGCCTTCTTTTGTACTCTCTCTAAAAGCCAACAATCTTTTTCATAGCTAGGAGACAAAGCTTGCATGCAGTATTCCAAATGTGGCCTGACATATGCACAGTAAAGTTTCCTGATGACTTCCTCACTTCTGTATGATACATTCCTATTTATTACCCCAAGCATTCTCAGTGCCTTCTTCCCGGCTTCCTTGGTCTGTGCTGATGCCCCCAATTTTGTGTTTAGAATAACACCTAAATCCTTCTCCTGTTGAGTCACTGATAGCATTTGACCACCCATCAAGTATGGAACCTTCATATGCTGCTTACCTACATGCATGATTTTGCACTTATCAAAATTAAATTTCATTTGCCATTCTTCGGACCACTTCACAAGATCGTCTAAGTCTTTTTGCAGCGAGATATGTTCATTTTGACCTGTTATTGCCCTGAAGACTTTCAAATCATCCGCAAATTTCAAAACCTTACTGCTTAGGCCACTTTCAATGTTATTTGCAAATATAACGAGCAGTAGTGGCCCCGGTACTGACCCCTGGGGGACTCCACTAAGAACATTCTGCCATGATGACTTTGTACCATTTAGCATCACTCTTTGTTGTCTATCTGAAAGCCACAACTCTATCCATTTTAAGATACTACCTGCAATACCATGGGCCTGAAGCTGTATCATTAACCGTGTATGGGGTACCTTGTCAAAGGCCTTACTAAAGTCAAGATATGCTACATCAACCTGACTTCTCTGAACAACTTGTCCTGTGGCGAAGTTAAAAAAGTCCAATAGATTTGTGAGACACGATCGTCCTTTTCTAAACCCATGTTGAGTATCTTGAATCAATCTGTTTCCTTCCAGATAAGTAACTATTCTATCCTTGATAATTGATTCGAGTACCTTCCAGACTAGAGATGTGAGACTTACTAGCCTATAGTTTTCAACTTCCCTCTTTTTCCTTTCTTGAAAATAGGAACTACGTTTGCCCTTTTCCAATCTGTTGGAATTTCATTTTGTGAAGCAGATCTACAAAATATTATCATTATTTTTTTTAAAAATAAATAAATAAATTTAATCCGAGTTGTTGCTGGGGTGGCTTGAGGAGCCAGGGTTCTACTGCTAAGCAGAGCTTGTCGCGTGAACCCTGGCCCCACCACCCGATCCATGAACTCCAGTTCAACGGCAGAATTTAGACCGAAAGTTTAACGTGCCGCCAATGCACCGACACGGCCGCCCGGTAGCTCGTCCCCGGCCTTATCGGGCCAGCTGCCAACTGACACTCCCGGCCGGGGGCTAAATGCGAGCGCGCGAAGCGACTCGAACCCTGTGTTGCCAGTACAGGGGAGACCAGAGCAGGCCAGCGCTCTAACCAACTGAGCTACCGTGGCGGAAAATTATCATAGCATATCATAGCATCACTTGACACCTTATTGCGTCTTTGTTACGTAAGTATGATAATATACTTTGACACTGTTTTCCAGTAACATTTGCTCATGGGCTATGAGGTGCGACTATGACATGTGTGCTTTGTATTCAAAGACTGTTTACACTGCACATATCGTGCTTATATCCAGCACCTAAATTGTATGCAACAAGACAGCTATGGAAGCATTACAGAAATCCAGCAGTGTGAGTAGAATCCGTCAGGAGTACAGTAGTGATCAGGCTGGGGTACAGTAGTGATCCGTCTGGAGTACAGTCGTGATCAAGCCCGGATACATTGGTGATCATATTGGGGTACAGCGTTGTTCAGGCTAAGTGAGCTCAAGCGAGAATAAAAACAAGACAAATTTTCTTCCATGGACAGTAATGGAATGGAAGTGTGCAGTAATGGAAGCTAATCATAGCTACTCGTAATTCTCATAAAGATTTTACTGAGTAATCGAATTTAGATTTCACACCAAGTCAACTTAGCCAGACATTATCATCAAAAATGGTCATTGATTGCGGTACAATTCGTGAAGTCGAGGTCGGATTGAGCCCGGGAAGGTACGACCGATGTCCTCTGTCAGGAATATTCGGCCTACCGTTTATGGGAATGGGGCATTGCAAATAACCCACGATAACTAGGAGTGTTGAAATGAACAGCATTCTTCCAATGTTGAAGATTATACAACTTTATGCTCAAGATTACTCGTAGAACAACAGAGTGCGAATGAAGAAATTTTTAATGAAATTAATGTATTTCGCCCACTGGACCTCACTATTTGAACTATTGTTATTTGATCTGAAGAAGCACAACAGGTGAGGTATACACAGTGTGTTGTACGTAAACTGGGCGGGTGTCCGGATACCGACAAACTGGGCGGGTGTCCGGCTGCTGACGTAAACTGGGCGGGTGTCCGGCTGCTGACGTAAACTGGGCGGGTGTCCGGATACCGACAAACTGGGCGGGTGTCCGGCTGCTGACGTAAACTGGGCGGGTGTCCGGCTGCTGACGTAAACTGGGCGGGTGTCCGGTGCCGACAAACTGGGCGGGTGTCCGGCTGCGACGTAAACTGGGCGGGTGCCGGATACCGACGTAAACTGGGCGGGTGCACGGATACCGACAAACTGGGCGGGTGTCCGGCTGCTGACGTAAACTGGGCGGGTGTCCGGCTGTCGACGTAAACTAGGGCGGGTGTCCGGATACCGACATAAACTGGGCGGGTGTCCGGCTGCTGACGTAAACTGGGCGGGTGTCCGGCTGCTGACGTAAACTGGGCGGGTGTCCGGCTGCCGACGTAAACTGGGCGGGTGTCCGGCTGCTGACGTAAACTGGGCGGGTGTTCGGCTGCTGACGTAAACTGGGCGGGTGTTCGGCTGCTGACGTAAACTGGGCGGGTGTCCGGATACACAAACTGGCGTGTCCGATACCACAAATGGCGGTGTCCGCTCTACTAAACTGGCGGTGGATACCACAAACTGGGCGGGTGTCCGGCTGCTGACGTAAACTGGGCGGGTGTTCGGCTGCTGACGTAAACTGGGCGGGTGTTCGGCTGCCGACGTAAACTGGGCGGGTGTTCGGCTGCCGACGTAAACTGGGCGGGTGTCCGGATACCGACAAACTGGGCGGGTGTCCGGCTGCTGACGTAAACTGGGCGGGTGTCCGGCTGCTGACGTAAACTGGGCGGGTGTCCGGCTGCCGACGTAAACTGGGCGGGTGTCCGGCTGCCGACGTAAACTGGGCGGGTGTCCGGCTGCCGACGTAAACTGGGCGGGTGTCCGGCTGCCGACGTAAACTGGGCGGGTGTTCGGCTGCTGACGTAAACTGGGCGGGTGTCCGGCTGCCGACGTAAACTGGGCGGGTGTGCGGCTGCCGACGAAAATTCAGTTGCGTTGCTCAGAACAGCGTAACAGTTCTCTCTCGTCAACGACTCCCCAAAGATTCCCTGTGCACTGGGGGCTTTCGCACCGCATTGCCGTATAGCCTACCAGTTCGAACCGCCACACCCGGCGGAGGTCACGAGGCGCCGTCGGCCGGCCCAACTGGCCAGCGCAACATTAAGCGTGTGTAATGCGACTGTTTTGTGGGACTGCTATGACGACAAAGGATATCTGAACTGCCATCCTATGCTTCCAATAACCAGATGAAAAGGAACGCGCAGCCTGTGAATGGATTGCATCTGACATATCATGCTACAATATTGCAATACTAGAATGCAGTAGCCGTCTCTGCATGTCGACAATGCAATACAATTAGCTAAAATAGCACGCTACTCCTCCAATCACTTTTTCGGCATCTCAACAGTGCCGGAAGTAATATGGTGCCACATCAGTGTACCATCTACGGTATGCGTCACGAGATGTGGAACAGCATCGAGTCAGCTGTTGCGGTCCTGCGACACATCATTCACAGCGCCAAGAACTGGCAGCCGAGTGCGATTGGTAATTTAGTTGCAGCTAGTTAAAGTCGTCCGTTGTCAGGAACTTGTCGATAAGCCGCCCGCACCCCGAGGCCACATCGATCCATCCAGCCCGGAGTAAGACGACGTCACATCGATTGAATATGATAATATTCCAATGCTCCATTTGCATCGCCTATGGCATTTTTCGCCTTTGAATTATAAGCGATTGGCTGCCCATTTCCCTAAGTAGCTTTAGCCGCAGACAATATAAATTTTAAACGCGGCGGTTCAACGTTTATTGTAAGTAGATTGGTTCCTCGAAGCATGAAATTCATTTTACATCAGAATACTTAGGGGTATGACGAGAGGCGGACAAGGGCAAATTTTCCCCCAAAGCATCCGCGATGGAGGGAATGGAATCATTTTCAGGAATTTTCCATCTTCCCTCAACTATACCACGAATGGGGAAGTACAGTATGCTTGTTTTTGCTCTTTGGACCGAGAGCAAGGTGTCTAACTCGTCACTTGCTGGTGCTCGTGCCTTTCTCATTTGCGTCGCAGATGCAACATGACTGACACGCTCATGGACCAGCATTTCTTCCGTCGTCGCTCTATTCACTAGGAGGGAGGTGTGTCCTTTCCATACTCTTGGGTTCTGTTTTAATCTCCTTAAGCACTGTCTTGAACATTAGGTTAAGTAGCATGGTGATGAACACGGACCATAACATCGCTATAATCATGTTACAAGATAGTCTAATGGCATATTCGATCATTTAAGTGATCGAAGATACGTTTCGATTAATCTAAAATGTGGCTATAAGTCAGTAAGTGTGAGTTGATGAGTTGAGTTTAAGGTCCGTACTCATCATCATACTCCTCGGGTAATGGTTTACTTTATAGAGCGCCATGCAATTAGCATAGCACCTATGCCTAAATGCACATCCAGAGTCATTCTGAGTTCCTTTGAAAACCATATCAGTAAGCACCTAATTATTTCTTAGTCCTCCACAAAGGCAATGTTTCAAACCGCGACTGTTTTCCAGGATATCTAGTAAGACCACCGTTATCATTGCGAGACGTTTGGAGAAATATTGTAGCTTCCCAGAACGTTGATGGTGGACTTCAGAGCGAGGCTGTTTTGAATATTGCGAGGTGTTTCAGTTTCACACAATCTCCACCGCCTTCAGGGCCTTGAGCTGGGCTTGATAGAAGATTCTCCCGACTGCCGGCGGTTCGATGCTACTCCCAGGGAGAGGGGGAGAGGGGTGATGACAGAGCGTCTGTATAGCAGTGCAGTCTCGTGCAGTCCAACGCACCGTGTCATGACAACTCCCTGGGACGGCTCTCCGTGACAGCTCCCCGTGACAGCTCCCGTAGCAGCTCCCCGTGACAGCTCCCCGTGACAGCTCATAACCACACGCTGGCCGATGCGAAATGCGCGGCAAAGAAATTGATACCTGTCGCTACGAAAGACCAGTTTCCGATTGAAATCGACACCACACGTGCAAGCATTAGTTCGGCAACTGAATAGCAGGACTGCTGCGTGACTATGTGACTATAGCTTGGTGCAGGGTGGTAGCAGAGTAGCATTACGTTTACCGTTTAGACCAGCCACCAGTACGTTGCTATTTGCATTGTATTATTGCCAGTATTGCCACCAGAGACAGGCGCTATCGTCTATCGGTAGCATCCCCAGGAGCGGTGGCATTTCTTACCGCAGGTTTGGCGCCGATGATAGTATTCTAGCCACACCACTGAAATGGCTCCACTTCCTTTCAGTCGCGTGCGAGTGTTTGAGTGGATTCACTTGAGAACAGTTGTTCAGTTAGTTTCTGTTTTGGCGCAGTGTGGCTGCTTTATTCCCATCATGTCTAGACTACCGCGAACATTCAATGAGATGCATTAATGCTTCTGGTCCTGAAGGCGGGCCGGAGGACGTGATGAATGTGAACGTCCAAGCCGGCCGCCTTGCCTTGCTGGTCACAATACGTTCCGAGAAGTCAGGGTCGGCTCAAAAGCAGACTTGACATCAGCATATGGTACATGAGGACGCACGCGTCCGATATTACGACATGTATCTTGTAAGACCCCTCGCCAATGTTTCTGGCTGTTTTCGCTTGCTACATGAGTTCCTGCCTTGGGGTGTGTTCGGATGGTGCAGGCTGGCCGCCACTACAGGGCTCGTCCGTGTGCCAATGCTCGCCACGCCTATATAAGGTACTGCAGGGTCCGCCGGCTCGATAAGGCTCGCCACCACTGCAGGAGCCACAGACTCACCACCACGGAGGCAGAGCCTACCCACCGCCGGCTTGGAAAGTCTCGCCACCACGGAGGCAGAGCCTACCCACCGCCGGCTTGGAAAGGCTCGCCACCACTGAGGCAGAGCCTACCCACCGCCGGCTTGGAAAGGCTCGCCACCACTGAGGCAGAGCCTACCCACCGCCGGCTTGGAAAGGCTCGCCACCACTGAGGCAGAGCCTACCCACCGCCGGCTTGGAAAGGCTCGCCACCACGGAGGCAGAGCCTACTCACCGCCCACTGCATGAGGCTCGCCACCACTGTAGAGGAGCTTACCTACCGAACTAGAAATTGAATCGTGGAGAATTTGTAATCGTTAGATATTTCGTTGCCAATCACGGCAAATTGCTATATATACATATATAAATATATATATATATATATATATATATATATATATATATATATATATATATATATATATATATATATATATATATATATCCGTAATATGCAATCTTGTCAGCTCGATGTTTTGTGTAGAAAAACTCTCCCTTCCTTTTTCGATATATTTCCACAAGTCCCCCATGTTATCCCCGGTACAATTATCGAATAATTGTGATCCGGCATCAGTGATGGGTGACACGTGAATCCCGACAGCTCTCCGATATGCGGCTGGCGGACGCCGACTGTCTGGCCGCCTTCTTCGGTCGACCAGGGTGGCGGCGGCGGCCAATTTGGGTCGTCCCTCGACGCTCGGGCGCGCGATTTCCGCCCGGTGGCCATTAATCGGCGGCGGGCGGCAGTCCATTCTGGGAAAGCCGGTCTCCGTCGGGAGGGGCGGCCACCGGACACGTCACGTTCTGTCCGCCCGCCGGGGAACGGCACGCTCCGACACTCACGAGCAGCACTCAGATGCTCGCCGAGGCACGCTCCGACCCTCACCGAGGCGCGTCCGAGCACTCGCCGAGGAATGGCCGGGTCCTTGTCGAGGAACGCCTGTGTCCTCACCGAGATACTCCCGGGTTCTCACGAGGAATGCTCAGATCCTCACCGTGGCACACTCTGGCACTCATCTAAGCGCGTCCGAGCCCTCACCGAGGACTTTTCAGACCCTCTCCGAGGCACGCTCCGGCCCTCGCTGAGGAACGGCCGACCCTAACCGGGTGCGTTCCGGCTACCAATTCTGGCACGTTCTGATCGCATTCTGGGCACATTATACTCGCCTCCTCCTCCACCCCATCATCAACTTCTGGCATGCCCTTACTGCTTGCAAGGGTACGTTTGTGGCATGTTCCTGGGAATATTTCGCCCTCTTCCTCCTACGTTCCAGCCACCCTCTGGGAATGTCTCGTCCTCCTCTCCGCCCAGCACGTTTCTACCGGCATTGGAGTGCGTTCCTGCGATTCCAAAAGGCGAGCATGCGTCAAGGGAAGATGCGAGCATGTTGGAGTGCCCATAATGCTGAGCAGAATACGCGTTCGATGTGCACGAGTATATCTGGTGGCGTGGCTGCATTAGCAACACTGCAGGCAGTGGTCAGTACATACGACTATGGTGGTATGCACTGGCGACCATTCTGCTGAGCATGGCGTTCATGGCACCCTTGAAAAGAAAATTGGCGCGATCCGATCGCCCGGCCCATATCTTATCGACATCGCGGGGAAATAGTGGAGAGTGTGGAGAGATATTATGCGGTGGTGCTCCGAATATTTACTTAATAAAGTGGGAAGGACAGATGATTTCGCTTTGCCATTTGAGGGAGGTCATTCGGTACTTAATACCGGAATTAAAACCTAACATGATAACGACAAAGGTGTTGAGCATCTCGAGGGATGTGCATTTAATCATATGCTTCCGTAATTCCCTCCTGTCTCTCATAGTAAGGTTGACAATTTATAATCTCCAACCCATGTTTATGTTCTGACTGAAGCAAAGATGCTCCATAATGGTCAATATTTTTCTAACGTGTGGTTAATGCAATAATGGCCGGTCAAAATATTGCGATAAACGACATTATCATGCGAATATTTCAGTCCGATTTCCGCGCTAGCACCGGCATATTCTTCTCCGGAGAACAGTTTCCACCATAATCCCTCGTAAGCGAATCATCGCGAAAAGTCCATCTATCAACTTTTTCGAAGATCCAACCGGGTAGGCTCAGGAAGCCAAGGAAGGTGGTAAGTGGTGTATACCTGCAGTTCTTCTCTTTAGTCTCACCGTGTTTTGCTTTGATCTGTATGTGCATGCACATTTCTCCCGAGGAGCAAATCACATTATCTACGGATACAACATGTACAATACAGTGCAGGATGGATCACATCCATCGGTGTGATCAGTGGATTACTTTGGTCACAGCGATCAATCGACGACAGAGGTTGCTCCGCCGCATGATCTAGTAGTTGAATCCGTTGTAAAAGAACTCAAACCTAATATTATTGCCTACAAAATGGGGAAGTTATTTTTGGTGTTCTTCAAGGACCGCTTATGCCTAGGAAACTAATGGTCGGCATGCTGCTCGCACCAATTCAAGTCTCCACGACATTGCGTTTTTTCTGTTCTTTTTTTAGCAGCAATGGCAAATTCAAGTGTCAGGAATGTGAAAGCTGCAGAAAATATTGGTTTTCATCCGAATACCATCTTAATACAATTTATACACCATCGTCATGCCAGTTTTACTGAACTGATGCAGGTACCAAAAGGAACAGAAATGCATGTATGGATGACAAAATTGGAAACACGTGTGTAATTCTTCTCCCGCGGAAATGTAGAAATAGCTGATCAGAGTGCCTGCTATTGGCATAAACATGTCTGCAGATATGATGAAGTTGTCAATGCTGAAGTCAGGCATGAAAGCTGTGACGAATTATCAGGTGAAATTGCCAATTACCTTCGTGGTTCGATGCATCTATGCATAGTCTCGTGTGCGTAACTTGTCACACGCTTCCGTACCCACAGTCACCGCATCTGAATTTAAGGATACGGCAGACCTTAGACCAATAAAATGCAGCTATTATATATATATGTATATATAGATATATATATAGATACATATATATAAACATGGCAATGTAAATGACGCACTCCTCTACCCTCGTTGCAATATAATGCACGTTTCCTTTAACGTAGCAGACTTGAAAAACCGAAATATTTTATACCGGGCTTGACCATCATCCAACGTGTATCGCCTTCCCGTGCTATATTGGCCAGGCCGGAATGTCAATTGAACGCGAAGTGACTGATTGAAACGGAAAAGAATGAACTTGTGCCCCTGAATGTGTCTGAATCCATCCCGGGAAACAGCAGGTCGTACTCTTTTGAAAGGACGAAACATAAAACCGTAACTTGGCACAATTTGACCATAAAACGGCTGCTAAGAGAGCTCAGCAGTTGTGGAGCTCTAGCGCCAGCCGTTCCGAAGTCGTGTGTGAGAGGGCGCAGTGGAGCGGAACCGGCGAACTTGGGTAGGGTAAACGCACTTACAAGTTCTATTTGTACACATTATGCTTTAATTTCGAAATTCGTTGGCTCCTGAGAAGAAAAGAAACAAAATCAAACGTCTTCTGGGTGTTTGATTTGAATTCGTGCGAATTTGTGACTATGGCGTCGATGAACTGAGTTCCCTGGTGAACGCTTCAACAGCTTTGGACGGCGTTTTGTTATCGGAACCAGGAAGCGTATTTGTCGCAAGAAAGATATGCCAGCAACCACAAATAATGTCCTGGTGACACCTCTACTAGACATAAACAAGGTATTGACAGTGAGGATAGGAGGCACGGATTTTGTCTTCACTTCGCATCATTTTGGTCCTCGCTCATGCAGGGGGCCGATCCAAGCCCCTATATTTTTTTTTCATGATCACTGAAATTAACACGCGTTAGCGTGCTACCGTATAAGGAAGCTGCTGGAGCATCATGTGCCCACCTTCTGGTATAAATCAAAATTGAAAAGTTCATGTCAGCTGCAACATTACACGAGCGAATATGCTTTGCCGTTTTTCGTCGTAATTGTGAGTTATTGATAATTCACTTCACATATTTCCCCAAATGGCCGATAATGTATGTGGAAGGGCGACGGAAAACTCAGTAGACGTGTCTGCAAAGGTCATTCACCTTGTCTAGGCCATTAGAAAACATGTAGCCAACCTCTTTCTAGATGACCTCTGTCTAGATGACCTCTCTCTAGATTACCTCTTTTGGCTTGCTCATCCTTCCGAAGTTAATTTGAACACTGAAGCTGAATCTGGCGTCCATTATCACAAGGTAGAAGCAAATAGTGGTACTGAGCACGAACACAACACAGCGGTGAAAAAAACCATCACCACTGCAGGAAAGGTGACAACTAAGGTGATCTGAAAGGTCCACCAGTAATGTAGCGTTTAAGTACTTGGCATTAATCGTGAGATGTAGTGCCGTGTAGAACTTTGATTATGTATTTTCAGTCTGGCACTCTCAGTTTGGAACCATTGTACGGTCGCACCCCCCCTCCTCACCCCACCCCCACCCACCTGTAGAATATGGTGAAATACCGTGTCAAGGGTCAGGGTATACTTCTAGATGTCTTCCCGGCTGTTTTGTCACATCGGCTTCGGGTCAAAAGAGCAGAGGAATAGCTAGGCATTGCTGGCTCCGGCACACCAATGTTGGAGAATACATTCTTCCACTGCTTTACCCACCCCTCCCCATCTTCCCTACGCTCATGTTGTAGTGCACGCTGTGTATAGTAACGTAGTGACTGCTATGGGTAATGTCTTGCCCGTATTGTCTGTTGTAGGCGTTGCTGTGCCAATAGCATCTGTTCGAGGTGTCTGCAGTGTCCACTGTGGATGGTGCCGTAGTATCCGTTGTGGGTGTTGCCGTGTCCGTAATGTCCACTGTGGATGGTGCCGTAGTATCCGTTGTGGGTGTTGCCGTGTCCGTGGTGTCCACTGTGGATGGTGCCGTAGTATCCGTTGTGGGTGTTGCCGTGTCCATGGTGTCCACTGTGGATGGTGCCGTAGTATCCGTTGTGGGTGTTGCCGTGTCATGGCATCCACTGTGGATGGTGCCGTAGTATCCGTTGTGGGTGTTGCCGTGTCCGTGGTGTCCACTGTGGATGGTGCCGTAGTATCCGTTGTGGGTGTTGCCGTGTCCGTGGTGTCCACTGTGGATGGTGCCGTAGTATCCGTTGTGGGTGTTGCCGTGTCCATGGTGTCCACTGTGGATGGTGCCGTAGTATTCGTTGTGGGTGTTGCCGTGTCCATGGTGTCCACTGTGGATGGTGCCGTAGTATCCGTTGTGGGTGTTGCCGTGTCCGTGGTGTCCACTGTGGATGTGCCGTAGTATCCGTTGTGGGTGTTGCCGTGTCCGTAATGTCCACTGTGGATGGTGCCGTAGTATCCGTTGTGGGTGTTGCCGTGTCCATGGTGTCCACTGTGGATGGTGCCGTAGTATCCGTTGTGGGTGTTGCCGTGTCCATGGTGTCCACTGTGGATGGTGCCGTAGTATCCGTTGTGGGTGTTGCCGTGTCCGTGGTGTCCACTGTGGATGGTGCCGTAGTATCCGTTGTGGGTGTTGCCGTGTCCGTAATGTCCACTGTGGATGGTGCCGTAGTATCCGTTGTGGGTGTTGCCGTGTCCATGGTGTCCACTGTGGATGGTGCCGTAGTATCCGTTGTGGGTGTTGCCGTGTCCATGGTGTCCACTGTGGATGGTGCCGTAGTATCCGTTGTGGGTGTTGCCGTGTCCGTGGTGTCCACTGTGGATGGTGCCGTAGTATCCGTTGTGGGTGCTGCCGTGTCCGTGGTGTCCACTGTGGATGGTGCCGTAGTATCCGTTGTGGGTGTTGCCGTGTCCGTGGTGTCCACTGTGGATGGTGCCGTAGTATCCGTTGTGGGTGTTGCCGTGTCCGTAGTGTCCACTGTGGATGGTGCCGTAGTATCCGTTGTGGGTGTTTTCGTGCCAGTAGTGTTCGTTGTGGGTGCTACCGTGGTGCCGTAGTATTGACTGAGATAGGAGGAAGAACAGCGATGTGGCCGTCGGTCGACCACTCGATGCCCGAAGTTGTTTTTGGACGGACCAGGATTCCATTTCGGCTCGAGATCAGATAAGTGAAATAAAATGGCCAAGCCTTCAGACAGGCGACGGATATACCTGATATTACTAGCAGTCTGTGCCAATAGATTCCTGGTCAGATTCGTCAGTAGCACAGCCACGGTCGCATGGTTAGGCATGTTGGGCGATCATTAAGAGGCCGATTGTTTTCCTGTTTCGTTTAATGTTACTTCGTGCCTGGTACACTTGCTCTTCGTCTAAAATTAGCCTCTCCGAGTCTGGAAAATGCATGTGATCACCATAGCTGTAATCGTGTTCTGGGTGGACCGACAGCAATGTAAACAATCACAGAAGCGGTGACACCATGTAATATTCATGGCAGCCTCAGGAGTAGGATTTACTGCTTTGCTTATTACCCTTCCCTCTCAATGACAATCCTGCCACCCGAAACACAGTTCAATGTCTTCCTCATTCAAGAGTCTTTTATTGTCAAGTACCCAAGAAAAAAACATTTTGCATTTGGAAATAGCTTTAAACATACGACTTCAATATCAGGCTTTTACCTGGTAAAATATAGTTAATAGATCGCAACATGCAGTGAGTCACGACTCTCTCTCTCGCTCTCCCCCTCGCTCTCGCTCTCGCTCTCGCTCTCGCTCTCGCTCTCGCTCTCGCTCTCGCTCTCGCTCTCGCTCTCGCTCTCGCTCTCGCTCTCGCTCTCGCTCTCGCTCTCGCTCTCGCTCTCGCTCTCGCTCTCGCTCTCGCTCTCGCTCTCGCTCTCTCTCTCTCACTCTCTCTCCCTCTCTGGAAGAGCCCTGTGAAACGGTCGTGGATCAGTGTTGGGGACAGCACCGGCGTGGTTATTCGACGAGGAGCAGAAGCTTGGTACTGCTGTACCGCAATACATATACGTTTACCGGAGCAGCCTACCACTGCATGAAAGCCGTTTTGTTACTGGTTTTTTCGTCGCACAACTGCTTTGGTCATGTGGCAGGCCAACCTGCCATGCCCATGTGTCACGGGCGAAGGCGCGGCCATCGAAGACTCGAACCCATAACATTTTGGTTGGAGGATGGGTATCTTACCTCTGGAATACTTACACCTACTGAATTTGTCCGGAACAGAGGAAATTCGGCAGCACATCACTTCTCACGGCTCAAGGGTTTCTGAGTAGTGGCAAGCAAACGACCTTGGTCCAGACAATTACTTCATGCTGCAATAATAGCACCACGTCTCTTACTAATATAAAACGCACTATACTCTTTGTGAACGCTGTCATCACTAAACGAGCGATGACGCGTGGCAAAAGCGCTGGCGAGATCAAATCTTCGTACAATCATCTAGCATAAGCGCATGGCTTTCAGTGTGTGTGCTGTCACGCTTGAAGCATGTATGCATAGCTAATGCACTTTCGGATGCGATACGTTCACCAAATTGCATCAATAAAGGGAAACAAAAAGCGTTTTCTGCCCTGTGTCTGAACTAGAGACCTAGGAGTAAAGACCGCACATTTTATCAATTTGCCGACAAGGACGGAGACGAGTACCGGCTGAGCTGCGGTGCAGACTCTATGTCTTGGTAAGCTGCCAGCGCGCGGAAATGTCGCCGTAAGCTCCTTTTCTTGAACTAAGCTTGAGATAATTCAGGAGAAATGTCGTGATGAATGTTGGCAAATCCCAAAATGAAATAAGTAAGTACATCTGGCTCTAAGTGGGAAAATTAAAACGTGAAGTGCTGCATTGCACCACGAATCTCTGTTGAAGGCTGGCCACGATTGGGAATGGTGCTGCGAACTTGTTCCTTTGAACAACCATAATAGCTACTGTACGCGGAGGGCATGTACCATGAATTGTATAAAGAAGTAAATAAACAACGATTAAAACTTCTTCATGAACATAAATTGAATTAACATAATAAACATAATACAACAGGTACATAAATTGGAAGAAATCAGTGTTAAACATGCATGCCTGCCTCTGAGAGAAGAAATTAGAACACTAAGCACTGCAGAGGATTTGAAAAGCGTGACATTCAGGTCGGTCAGAGCCAGGTCTGGCCCCTCAGGTGAGCTCCTGCACCATATTCACGGGTGTGGATTCGCTTCGGCTGTGTCCTCGCCCGTAACGGAGACAAGTGGCTTGTGGTGGACTGTGTGGATCGGACGGTGGGGAATCCAAGGACTCTGCTAAGTTTGTTTCGGTCGGTTTACATACAAGCATACGGCAATAAACCAGCATACATTTACATCGTTTTTGCATTATGCCACATTGCATCACTTCGCACCTTTTCTTGTGTTATAATATGGGTTTAAAATCACTTCAGAATCGCTTCAATTTGCTCATAGGCGAGATTTAAAAGCATTCGTTCAGCTATGTCCAGATAGCCACAACAGGCTATGTTCTCCAGCGGTGCCTGACGCGACAATTTGGGTACGTTGTCGTCGACTCTCTGCTGCTGAGACATCGCAGTAAGGTGGATTTAAAATATGCCACTGAACACACATAACCAGGTGGTGAAAACTTAACGGCAGTGTCATCAGGCTGTAATAATGACGGCAGGAAACTCTCCCGCATTCATTGGCAATTTCCAAAACCAACAACATAGCTATTTGGCTTTCGCACAAATCAAAACATCACAAACCAGCTTCTACCTTTTGATCATGCCAAGCTTCCAGTAATATTTGTATGGCTCGCGACCAGTAAACTTTGTTTGTGGCATAACGAACACAATTAATGATTAATTTGGAGATCAAAAGATTGCTGGAAATAGCAATCTGGCGTCAAACTTCATCGCTCTCCTCAACTCGAAAAAGCCCGCCAACGGGCCGGAGTCTAATCAGTGCTGCCGAAGTTCTCGTTGTGTCCACTTGTGCGGTGGAAACGACCAGAAGTTGGGTTCTGGCCGGACTTGTGCAGGAGCGTGCGGCCAAAATGTTTACCCACGCTTCGCCGCTGGACCGTCGGCCAGCTCCCGGTCGCAGGCGTGTTGTCGCTGTCTCGTCTCGCCGCAACATTGATTTCGCTGCTTGATCTGTGACGGATCTCTAACGGATCTGTGACGGATCTGTGACGGATCTGTGACAGATTAGCGCATGATGGGGACATCACGGCGCAGTGACGGCGACCGAAGTCGAAACTTGCGCTTTACGAACAACACCGGCTCAGCTGGATGCGTGACCCCGAACTGGGGCCTTGTCTTCGCTGAAGCTACAATGGAGCCGACGGAGCTTGGGGTAGGCTGTAATCCATCAATTTCCGCCACAGCATTCATGCGACATGTGAATTTTCCTTTTAGTCAAATCACTGTGTTGGAACTATTTGTTTTGGTTCATAAACTTTGTAACTATATATATATGGATATGTATATAAATATATATATATATATATATATATATATATATATATATATATATATATATATATATATGTATGTGGGTGTGTTTGTGTGTGCGTGTGTGTGTGTAAACATACATAAATAGTAATTTACATGGTGAGCGTAGCACTGATGGGGATTGGGGCTCTACGATTTCCCTCATTTTGGTTTCGGGTTGATCTGACACTTTGTGTGTTAAATAAACACATTGCTATCTTGAGTTAACCAGTCATTGGGACAGGTCCGATGCTTCTGGTAGTGGACCACGCGAAGACAATAGTTTGTGAAGTTTTCATATTGCTATGTCATATTGTTATGTTATGTCATGTATATATATTTATATATTGGTTACAGATCCTCATCCGACCACGCCATTCCATAAATTGCGAAGCATGCTTATGATTGCTGCACGGAAGAACCAGACTTCGAAAGCCACACATTTCTGAAATGTGTGATATGTTAGGGCCGTATTAAACGCTTACATACGATTCTGAACCTATCCAGCTTTGTCTTCGTCTCAATAGCGTGATAGTCATGTCCATCCAACTAATACTAACGGTTGCTATCCACGGACAGCAGGAATGACGGAGTTCGATTCCGTCCACAGAATGCGCGTGTTCTAATGTTTGACCTGATGGTCAGCTGTTCAGATATTTTATTGGATACTTGACCCGGGTCAGCTGTGTGGAAGTGATATTTTTGCGGGCGCCGACGAAATAAAGATGTATTGACGCCAAACAGGATTAAGCCGTTGGCATCGCCACGGATCGGTAATAAGGAGAGGAGATGCTAAGGCCGATTATTCCCATGCAACTTCATAGACATGATGTAAAATTGTCCCAAGTTCGGAGGCACGCATCTCTAGCATCTGCTTGGGCAGCGCCCACCGATGTATTGATCCTGTTTGGCTGAAGTTTGATTTACGACTGGAATTATGCAATCTCAGGATTTTGTTCAGCATCAAACGGTCTTTATGGTTTAAATAACGAAATGCCTATCTGCTTTGTTTTCAACTGTTCACGATTATCACCAACACATTTATTAATCTTAAATAATAACTGGAAAAAACGTATTTACATACTGCACAGAATGTCTTCTACTACTTTGCAGATACTGATTGCATGCAACACATTCCACCACCGTCAAATGTGCCTCATTTTATTTGGAACTGCTATTCTTTGGTGAAATTGTATAGAGTGTCTGTCAAGGCATCTCTGCTGCTCTGTAGTTATCCCGCGCAGTGAGTGGGACGTACAGTCGGAACCACATCTTCTGAACTTTAACAATATCCATATGCATATTTGAATATTCGAACAGTGATCGTGGATGTCCTGGCTGGGATTAGAGGGAGCCAATAATTTGTGCGCCGGTTCAGTTCGGCGTGCTGAATACCCTAGCGTCATCTTGGAATTTGCATGCCTAATTTTACTGAATCTTGATAAGGCATAATTTGATTTAGCTCATCTCGGTTCGTTTCCTTTTCAACTAAATATGGCCAGAAACAGGAAATTCCTCCACTTCCTGCAATGTCTTAATCAAGCATCCATGTTCTACTGTAAAATAACTCCCGGTATCTTTACACGCCCAGTGAAGGGACTCACTTTCTTCCGCACAGTCAAGGAGGTGCATTGTGTCTCTTCGCCTAAAATGATGGAAACTAAAATAGCTAGTAGCACGAAGATTTCAGGCCGATGATGATGAGGTAGTTATCTAATGCGAGGCACACACAGCCACAAATCAAGGTTATTTTTGGCTAATTGGAGTCGCATACAAAATGTGTCAGGTTGAGTTACAGATATTCTTCAACCTGTTTTATCGGGGATTATCTCAACTAAGCCATCTTTCTGATGCGGTTTTTTTCTCGTATCTTACATGGAGGGTGTATATCATCATTTCAGATTCATAAATATTCTTGCGAATAGTGGTAGACAGGAGAAGCGAAACTAATAAGATGTGGGAAGCTACGTAAACGACACTATGGAAAACGCATAGCCTTTCGAAGCATACTGGCTAATACATGTTGAATATAAACTCCGATCCACAACTCAGATTTTTGGCTCCGCCATCCGACACAACATTTCATATTTGACATACCCATGCTCCTCTAGACATTCTAGCGAAGTAATGTTGAGAATACCGCGGAATACGGACTGCACATTCTTTCCCTCATTTTCTTTCCCGTGCCCATACTATGCCTAATCCATTCATGTTTTGGAAAGGATGCACACACACACACACACATATATATATAAATATATATATATATATATATATATATATATATATATATATATATATATATATATATATATATATATATATATATATATATATATATATATATATATATATATATATATATATATATATATATATAAGTGGCACAGTGAGAGAAACTACACTTCCACCACAAAACACATCACCGACGTTTCAGCCACAGGCCTTCTTCCGGGTGACATAATTGTCAAATTGTCACTTGTCAAATTGTTAAATTGTCAATTGA
Organism: Imbricaverruca yamaguchii; assembly: GCA_034440575.1. Taxonomy (NCBI): domain Eukaryota; kingdom Metazoa; phylum Arthropoda; class Thecostraca; family Neoverrucidae; genus Imbricaverruca; species Imbricaverruca yamaguchii. The sequence continues at coordinate 3,325,629 of JAOTOL010001645.1, read as the reverse complement.
CACATTGTCAATTATGTCACCCTGAAGAAGGCTTCTGGCCGAAATGTCGGTGATGTGTTTTGTGGTGGAAATATAGTTTCTATTACTGTGCCACGTATTGTATAATTTGTCCAGGTAATGTTCAACATTAGACAAAGTGTATGAGCATGTCCTTCTAGGAAAGTAGGAAATGGGGTGGGGAAGGATGAAATTGCATTGCCATCTCAGGGATATTCCAATGGTGTCAGCCAAGGCAATAGAACCTCAAAGTCAGCAAATAGGGACAGCAGTAGTTCAAGGAGGCTGAGTGGTAGCTCATCCAGTGATAAAGGAACTCCTCAGCATTAAAAAACCAAAGGTGGTTATGGAGCATATGTTAAGTGTATGATGCTTAATGCTCAGAGCATCCGATCCAAATTTGATGAGTTCAAGTGTTATGTTGCTGAGGAGGAACCAGATTTTGTTTGCATTACGGAGGCATGGGTCAGTGAGGGGTATTTTGGAGACAACTTGCAGGACTATGAGACCTAGGGAAACAATATGTTTTCATGCAATGGGGGTCCAGCAGTGAAAGGGGGTGGTGTAATGCTCTACGTGAATAGCTTATTCAGTTCTCAAAAAGTAGCAGGTGGGGATAAAAGTGTGTCTGTTGAGTCCATTTGGCTTGATGTCGCTATGGGAAAAGGCAACAGCAATACACTGAGGATAGGAGTTTTCTACCGAGCAGGAACCCTGCCACATTCTCAGCAACTGGAGCTTGATAAGGTGATTTGTGAGGAAATCAGTAGAAACTTTCGAAGGAAGTGCCTTATTCTTGGTGACTTTAATGTAAAAGGATATGAAAATGTTGGTGTTGGCTCCCCATCATGCAAAATGTTTAGGAAATGCCTTGAAGATTATCTGTTCTTCTACCAATTTGTAACGGAACCTACCAGGCATGGCTCATTCTTGGACCTTGTATTCTCGGATTTAGGTTACTTGGTTCAAGACTTGACTGTAGGAGAAACATTGGGAAGAAGTGACCATAACATAGTTAGATTCAAGGCGCATGTAGTGGAAATTATTAAGGATAATTTGGTAAAGGTTCCAAATTTCAACAGAGCAGACTTTGACTGCATGAGAGCGGCTTTAAATGCAATAAGATGGGGAGAAGAATTATCAAATTTACATGCCTGCGAAATGTGGGAAAAGTTCAAATCGTACTTGAAGGAAATTCAGAGTAGACATGTCCTCCAAAAGCAAAGACGCAAATGAAGGATAGGAAAACCAGCATGGCTTACACCAGACTTGATAAAAGCAATTAAGGCTAAGAAAGCTGCAGTTAGAGTGTTTAAGGAAGCTTCAAATATCGTAAATCTAAAGGCGTATCGAAAAGCTTGGGACACTATAAAGCAAAAAGCTAGAGCAGCAAAGCGAGCAAAAGAACTGGATTTAGCTAGGAACTATAATTGGGACATCAAAAGTTTTTTAGTTTCTACAAGCTGAGTAAAGTTTCTAGCACAATTGGTCCACTGAAAGTGAATAGGACTATATTGGGTGAGGATATTGAGATGGTTGAGGAGCTGAGCAAGCAGTTTAAATCATTGTTTACATTGGAAGATATGACTAATCTGCCGACCGTACACCATAGTTCAGTGACATGTGATCGGATAAATGATGTTGATTTCATTGATAGTGATGTTGTTTTCAATCATGTCAGGACAATAAAACCAAACAAGGCAGCAAGACCTGATGAAATTTATGCTAGGGTATTGCGGGAAGCCGAAAAGGAACTGGCATTAACACTTAGTATAATATTTTGTAGATCTTTTTCACAAAATGAAATTCCAACAGATTGGAAAAGGGCAAATGTAGTTCCTATTTTCAAGAAAGGACAAAGAGGGAAAGTTGAAAACTATAGGCCAGTAAGTCTCACATCTCTAGTCTGCAAGGTACTCGAATCGATTATCAAGAATAGAATGGTTAGCTATCTGGAAGTAAACAGATTGATTCAAGATACTCAACATGGGTTTAGAAAAGGGCGATCATGCACCACAAATCTCTTGGTCCTTTTGAACTTTGCCACAGAACAATTTGATCAGGAAAATCAAGTTGATGTAGCATATCTTGACTTTAGTAAGGCCTTTAACAAGGTACCCATACACGGTTAGTGATACAGCTTCAGGCCCATGGTATTGCAGGTAGAATCTTAAAATGGATAGAGTTGTGGCTTTCAGATAGACAACAAAGAGTGATGCTAAATGGTACAAAGTCATCATGGCAAAATGTTCTTAGTGGAATCCCCCAGGGGTCAGTACTGCGGCCACTACTGTTCATTATATTTGTAAATAACATTGAAAGTGGCCTAAGCAGTAAGGTTTTGAAATTTACGGATGATTTGAAAGTCTTCAGGGCAATAACAGGTCAAAATGAGCATATCTTGCTGCAAAAAGACGAACTTGTGTGGTCCGAAGAATGGCAAATGAAATTTCATTTTGATAAGTGCAAAATCATGCATGTGGGTAAGCAGCATATGAAGGTTCCATACTTGATGAGTGGCCAAGTGCTATCAGTGACTCAACAGGAGAAGGATTTAGGTGTTATTCTAAACACAAAATTGGGGCATCCGAACAGACCAAGGAGGCCAGGAAGAAGGCACTGAGAATGCTTGGGGCAATAAAGAGGAATGTATCATACAGAAGTGAGGAAGTCATCAGGAAGCTTTACTGTGCATATGTCAGGCCACATTTGGAATATTGCATCCAGGTTTGGTCTCCTAGCTATGAAAAAGTTTGTTGGCTGTTAAAGAGAGTACAAAAGAGGGCTACAAAAATGGTTAATGGCATAAACAACCTGACATATGAGGAAAGATTGAAGAAATTAAATATGTTTGCAGTTAGATATAGAAGGCTGAGAGGAGATCTAGAGGCTGGGGGATATCTTGGGGAAATGCTTGACTTGAACAGAAATGATGCAATTAGAGGTTATCAATTCAAAATTAAAGTTAACCACAGTAGAACAAGGTTGAGACAGTCTTTCTTCACCAACAGGGTAGTAGAACACTGCAACCAGCTGCCAGAAACTATTGTAAGTAGCAGCATACTGAACGTCTTTAAAAACAGCATAGACAATCATTATAAGAATAGAGAGCTTGCTTTTCAGTATTACAGGGAGGGCTGATCGACGGATTTGGTGGGCAACTGGTTGAGTGTACACAATGCAACCAAGGAGGGCCCTTGTGGCTCATAGTTGCACTTATATTTTATGTCTTTATGTCTTTATGACTTAACATATATGTATGTATGCATATACATATATATTAATATATATATACATATATATATATATATATATATATATATATATATATATATATGTGTGTGTGTGTGTGTGTGTGTGTGTGTGTGTGTGTGTGTGTGTGTGTGTGTGTGTGTGTGTGTGTGTGTGTGTGAACATACATAAATAGTACTTTCCATGGTGAACGTAGCACTGGCCATAAGACCGTATTCTAATGGGAAACTTGGGACTAAAAATACGAGCAATGCGTACGTCGATCAACTATGCCAGTTTGATCCAGATCGCGAGGAAATCCAGCAATTGGTTCTGACGTCAGCAATCGGCGTGCAGAGCATAGGAGTTATCGAACGTTGTGGTCCCTTACTCCACCGTTGCATCAATATGTGTATTTTCCTTTCCAGCCACAGAACGCAGCTGGTCGAACAATTTCAGGTTCTGTGTATGGAAGTTAGGGTTAAGCGCAGCAGAGCATTGGTGGGGATTGGGGTGATACGATTTCCGCTCTTTTGGTTTTGAGTCGATATATGACACTTTGTGTGTGTTAAATGCATACATTGATATCTTGAATAAATCAGTCATGGGAACAGGCCCGAAGCTTCTGGTAGTGACCACGCGATGCCAATAATTTGTGAACATATCATTTTATAAACTTACTAGGCTCAAAATTCGTTACTCTCGAAGCCATTCGCCAATAGGTTAAGTCGACCTTGCCGCTGTTGATGGGTGCCGGCCTGTTGAAGGGTGCCGGCGTGGATTATCTGTCCCCCGTCTGCCCGCTGTTGACGACTGCCGGCCTGCTGACAAGTACCGGCCCGGCGTGTCGGTCGTTCGTCTTACCGATATTGACAAATTCCGACCTGTTGACAGATGCAGGGCTGTTGACGGGTGCCGGCCTGTTGACACATACCAGCCTGTTGACAGGTTACTAGCCTGTTGACGGGTGCCTGCCTGTTGACAGATTTCGGCCTGGCATGTCTGCCGCTCGTCTGACCGCTGTTGACGACTGCCGGCCTGTTGGCAGATACTAGCATGCTGACAGATACCGGCCTGTTAGCAGGTTCCGGCCTATTGACGGTTGCCAGCCTGTTGACAGATGCCGGTATGTTGACAGATACCGGCATGTTGACAGATACCTGCCTGCTGATGAGTGCCGGCCTGTTGACAGGTACCGATATGTTGACAGATACCGGCCTGTTAGCAGGTTCCGGCCTATTGACGGGTGCCGGCCTGTTGACATATGACGGTATGTTGACAGATGCCGGTTTGTTGATGAGCACCGGCATGTTGACGGGTGCCGGTATGTTGACAGATGCCGGTATGTTGACAGATGCCGGTATGTTGACAGATGCCGGTTTGTTGATGAGCACCGGCATGTTGACGGGTGCCGGCCTGTTGACAGGTATCGGCCCGGCGTGCCAGCCGCGGGCTCGATGCGGCCGGCTGACCACCTGACCGGGCCGGCCGGCTCGGTTGCATGCTGGCCGCGGCCCGGTCCGGCCGCATCAATAGCCGACGGCGGCCGAGTTATTGCGCCGCCCGCACGCCACCGCCGACGGCCGTAATTTGGCCCCGGTGAGGAACCAGCAGCCACACAGGCAGGAATTTAATAACGGCCGCCGGGCCACATTGCCACGGGAATCTTTCCAGGGACCTTGTGACGCCGGCATTCCCAGACCCCCGGCCTGCAGCTAACTTAGCCGTGATCCAGTCCGAATGCAGCACCAGTCACGCATCGAGAGGATGACAATGAAATACGCTGAAAGGTTGCTGCACACACAGGTGATGAACAAATGTCACATGGAAGCACGTCATATTGAAGTATTTTGAAATACGCGTTGGATATATCTCCTAATACGTAGAGCATTACATCTTCTGAAAGTTTACCGCAATTTCAGTCGATTGTGCTTACCATTTGATTTTCACCTCGAGCTTTGTTTAACATGGTAGCCTTACGTCCTCATTGAATATGCTTCACACATATTAGGTCATCATGGTCAGTGATGGAGCCGGTAATAGGTTCAAGGGATCATAGCAATCTTCCCCTATGACATGTGTGATTTTATTGGATCGTCGTAGGCATCCTGGGCTAACCGCAAAAACTTGGCGAACTTGATAAAAAAGTTGCCAAGAAGCACGGCTGCTTCACGCAACTCATATGGCTTTTCCAACTAATTGCACAACTTCTTCAGCTTGTTCAATCCTTGGTTTTCTCTTCATGTGTTGATTCTAGCTGGGTTTATTGTTACGACTCACATTTCATTGTGGTGTGAACCTGTTTACTAACTCCTACTCTTGGGGTGGGGGACTAGGGGCAATTACTATTCCCCACGAGACAGTTTTTGTCGAAAGCTGGCCGGTACCAGCAGCTGACGCGGCTACACTATCTTTGGCTACTATCCTGCTCGTGTTCATAATTCGGCATATGTTCGATTTGAGATGTTGCTCTCATGGCGAATGAATCGATATGTGATTTCTGATTAAATCTCCGTCTTATGCTTCCAGCAATTCCTGACTGTTCGCTGTACGGTCGTATCGAATGGCAGACAGCTGGGTTTGCCCCTCAAGGGAACTAAATGTTTGGGAGGAATGTTATTGAAAATAGCCATTTTGTACCATATCAGTGCAGGACCAGGGTCTGCCTCTTCCCCGAGATCTTCAAACATTTCGGTGCGATTTCCTCTGTGCAGACCGTGCTCATGACGATATCCATCCGTCTACATCAGCGCAATTTCAAACAAATTAACGGGATGGGATGAGGAACCAAACAAGGAACTTTTCAATCTTCATTTCTGCGATCGATATGCTGTTTTCTCTATTCTTATGCAATGGTGCTTACTTTGTTCATAGAAGTTCACTGAACAAATGCGAAGTGCGTATTTCAATGCAGATGCTAGAAACGACAAAAATATTGTTCGTGCTGTTCACTGACCGTTTAACACGGCAGCCTAACCGTCAAATTGCGCTTGCTATTGCTCATACGACTCTGCATGACCCAGCGTAGCGATCCAGGCATCATCAATGGGAATGTCATTATGTTTTATTTCTCATTATGGTGCCACCAGGATGTCATGCGTGAACCATGCAATATGCTTATGATGTATTTTTTACTTCTCATAAATGTCTGAAAAGGGCAAAGTCCGGCGTTTGCGGAACATGACGAATCAATGTTGCCGGCGCATTCCATATCCTGCTAAAATATTGAAGACCAATTGCCAGAATGCTCGATACCGGTGAAACATCTCCGCAAAAAAGTATGTTTTCAACTGGTTAACCTGCTCGAATAGCTAAGAGGAAGCGAATATGTTGCGAAAATGTGCCCTTTTCAGGTTCGCTGCGCTTACACACACTCTAGTACATGCAGCTTGTCACACCCTGAACGTCTCCCCGAAACTACTACTGATCATATTCACACACTGGAACTTTATTTAATCAAATGCACCCTCCTAACGATATGCTACGAACTTGATGTATCCAGATGCCAATATGTCTAGCACAGCAGTGAGCATACCGGAAGTCCTTCAAAGCTCTCTCCATGTACCAACCATTGACCATTAAAAGCAATAAATTAAGTATGGAGAAATTCCTCATACTGGCTGCATTGCATTATGCCTATATTTTTAAGCATGTGGCCGTCAAACGACCTCCAATTTTGACTCCCTGAGCACGCTGAATGCTTCTCAAAGCACCATGTAATGAAGCACAAGGTGTCGATAAAGGTAACCAATGGCAACCTATCGCATACCACCTCCAGTATAACGTAATACCGGGAATACCAATGCCTGTCATGACTCTGACGGTAAACATTGGAACGAATGGGCATATCTTCCTGAATTCTTCCCTAGATCCGTGACTACAAGACGAGGACGTATCATGTTGGCATCACACATGCAGTGACTAATTATGCAAAATTCACAAAGTTTCAGAGCTCTCACGCAAACAGTTCGGTAATGATGCGCGAAAGCTCCCGCTTGACACGACACACCTCCCACAGCCGTGCAGGAATATGATTAAGCCCGTCCTCACACTCGTTCGATACGACACCCCTCCCACATTAGTCCGGGAGTGGGATTAAGTTCGTCCTTTCATTCGTATCGTTCCAAACTCGTGCAAATTAAAAAAATTAACGCATATTTTCGCTTCACCCAATCACCCCGTTGCTACCAAAACCGTTCGCCGCCCACTTCAAAGATCTGCCGTTAAGTGACTAGGCCCGCCTTTGGGCAGCCAGAGCTCCCTTAGAACGCAAGTGCAGGGTGTGTCGGTGGGACAAAGCCCGCTTGCCCAGCTCCCGCTCCCACAGTTTTCTGCGGCCTTTTGCAGCTGTGGCGGACCATCATCTCGTGAAGTTGGACACCGGTGTTTTGCCGCTGTTCTGAAGACCGCCAGCTGCGCGCTGACGCGCCGCACGGTTTTGTAGTGCCGGCGGAACTAACAAACGGTGGGCCATGCTGCAGGCTTGTCAAGCTCTGGTGCCGACGTGTCTTGTGTCAAGGGAACGAAATCCGTCGGCAAATGTTCCCATGTATTCGACGTGGGTAGTGCACTCAGGACCACATTAATCGATCACTGGATGTCGAGGGTCTCTAGTCCATTAGTGGGTTCCGTCCATTAGTGAGTTCCTACCGCAGCTAACGAATCAACTGCATTCGTGAATGTATATTACTATTTCATCCAAATCGTCACGTAGAAGTCTACATCCTACAAGCTTCGGATTGATTTACCCAGCCCCGCTGGTAGCTCCACAAGCAAGAGCTGAACGGAATCCTCACGAATTCGAGAACGAATTTGGGAATAAAAATGGTTGGCAAGTTTGAGTGGCTCAACCCACCACAATACAAACCGTGATGCCTAATTCTGGTTGTGTGGTGCTAGGGTTGACTCCTTGAAATCCACTGAAGCAATTAAGCACGACAAATATGTGTTCTGCTGCAGTAATCAAGCTTTTGGCACGAAATTGTTGTCGTTCTTGAATATCACGAAGGTTGTTTTTGTTTTTGATAAGCATACATGTGTATGTATATATAGGATATGTATATATATATATATATATATATATATATATATATATATATATATATATAGTGTACTTAGTTACAACTTTTTTCCCAAAACGAAGGGAGACTGATCCTTGAGAAACCTAGATCGTACTTCAAATGCAGAATGGCAGTGTACTTTTGCACCTTATATCATATTAGAACACCATTTTATCAAACATTTTGTAAGAACATCATCTGTTCCCTATCAGGGTGAGATTGCAATCAAATTTTGTGCGGCCACTGTAGTTCAGTCGGTATGGGGTTGGACTGTTATCGTAAGATTTTAGGCTCAAACCCCACAGCCGGCAGGATTGTCGAGTTCACTCGCAATCAACCGGTGTGAGAGGTTGACGCGACACGACCCAGCAGTCAAATGCGTCGTAAAAGAGCCGAAGTACCCACCCAGTCATATGTTGTGCCTCCGCTGCTTTGCCAGCAGATGGTATGCTTCTAAACTTGCCCTATTTAGTGATTATTAGCGATGCTGAAGTCGATGTTGAAGTTTTGCACATAGCGCCGTAATGAAATTTCTTTGAAACAGTTTGATGTCACTGCATCTGTTGTTGATGGCAGGTATACAGCCAAACACAGCTCTTTAATGCAGGGTAAATCGGATGCGCATTCCTGTTCCTACCCGGACTGAAATGTTGTCAGCAAAAAATATCCAAAAAAATGTCCTCTATATATTTGAGTCCAGTCGCCATTACTGAGAAAATGTGTATGTAAACTATCATTCGTGTAATTTAGCGACTTTAGCTCCAACGTGAAGATCGGTGTTTTCAAGTTGTAATCAACAAAAGTTCCAACTTCTATTCATTGGATCTGTATGCATAAAATTATATCTAATATATCTCCACCAGATTCAATCTATTCTACCTCTCATTTCCGGAAGCATTATTTCAAAAGAGACTCTAAAAATCATGAGAGAGCCTTGGTACATTATCTTTCAGCATAGAATACTACCCAATATATTAATGAACAGAGATGCAACCGCAAAGCAGCGGAGCTACAATCACGCATGTGCAATTCACATTAGCATTTAATTGTGTGTGCAATTGGCGTGCAATTGATTAGATTTGCAATTGTTCTAACTTTCGCCTATGATTAAGATTCATCCCGCTTCATGACCGGATAATAAACAAAGCCTCATAACCGCCCTAGCTCGCCATATTTACAAAGCGTGCGAATAGGATATCGTTCTGAATTAAGCAATAACATGATATATATATATATATATATATATATATGTATATATATATATATATATATATATATATATATATATATATATATATATATATATATATCAAAGAATACTCAGTCTCAATTGGAATAAAAGAAAGCCAGATGGCTGACGCAGCAGCAAAACTGGCTGCCTGAAGTCTATCCACTCGTACACTTCCACCTGCTGACGTACATCTCAGCCAAACCGTGGATGAATTTGCCCATGGAACGTGGCAGCAAGTTCGACAATCAACGGGTCAAAGTAAACAAATCAACGAACTGATAGCGCAAAGAACAGTTCGCTCGGAATCATCAGCCAGTATTTTAGGACAGGAGGAGGTGATGCTCGCCAGGATGCGGATTGGTCACACCCACGCCATCCACGGGTATCTTCGGCGGAGAGAGGACAAGCCAATGTGCACTTGCTTTGCCATCCCACCAACAGTGAGACATGCTCTCCTGTTGCATACACCTCATTTATCCACACAGCGAAGACAGTTTTTTTTTCTAATAAGAAGGATCGTCGTTATCGACAGCTGGTTTTCTAGGCGAATGCGTCGCTCGTGGTTCAGACTGTTTGATTTTTCTTTGAGTTTTTATTTGAGTTTTTCTCGCAAATACAATTCGCTGTTTTCTATTAAGGGAGATAGCGACATTGCACTGCACTAATGTATAAGCTATATCTGATGCATGCTCCATTGGTACTTGGAAGTAAGCCAAGCCGGAACTCAGGGGCGTGGGCATGAACCAAGAAGTGGACTGACGTTCTGGTTGGGGCACCACGTACAAAATACCACCAAAAGGTGTCGCCTGCTAAAAGACGCTCGTGCTTACCAAATAGAGTCGCCTTGAGCATAGGATATCTTAAAAGATCCTAAGAAGAAACGCGAAGGCTTGAAAGAAACGTTAAAAAAAATATCGGATAAGATTTAAAGTGCGGCCTTTACTTCCAATGTATACCTTACGACTAGGGTAAAAAGAGATTAAACCACAATGGATCTATGGTGCATTCATGAATAATGATACAATTGTGTATTTGACAAACAACACGATTGTAGATATTTGCCCTCCTTTTATCGAGCCAGTAGCATGACTAAGACGCTATTTCTTTCTAAATTAAGCCACATTTCATTTTGTTTTGCAACCCTCCACCGGTAATTACTAGCCAGCAAAAATGTGGTCGGTAGGAAAGGTTTTCCTGAGTTTTCAGCATGTTCCGACTAAACAACACGTACCGAAAAATACCGGCTCCATGCAGTAATAGTCTGACGCAACCCAGGGGCAATGCCATCACAAGTTATGGTTGGCACGCATAACACGCGGGAGCCAATGCAATCTTGCGCACACCGGGAGCAATACCATCACAAGTTATGGCAGACACACACATCACGGGGGAGAATGTAATATGAGCGTTCTATTTTTTTTCACGGATTGAAGTCAGAAGAGATGGCTGGGATGTCAATCTTTTGCTTCGCAGTACAGGGTTGCAATGTACATGGAATAAACGAGATAGAACGTAATGTTGTTGATGTCTTGAATTGTAAAGTTAAAATAATCATAAAATACTATACTGAAACGCGATCAACACCAAGTTCATGCGGTGCTGTTGGGTGCTATCAGTCACTTAGTCAGTTCTGACCTGGCTTGACATACGATAATGGAAGCCAAGGGTGAAGTCTCGTGAGCTGATTAGTGTCATTCAAGTTATAATTACATCAGCGAAGTTAAGTCCCAGGAAGCAACGAGATAGAGACCTAGTTATGTAAACCCTACTTGGATGGACGTATGGTTGTAAAGTCTGTTGAAGCGTGACTTTGGCCTGGGAAGTTGGTTTGGCTACCGGGCAGGGAGGTTCTCGGCTCCTAATGACTTGTCGATGCATTGACGGCACACCAAACGCGTGGTTAAAACCATGCTTTTAACTGGACTTATCTCGAAGTCCAATTCAAGGCAAGTCCAGCCTTGAACTGTCGTGCTTTGAACTGACATCAGCACCTCAGTAGTTCTGCCGTCCATGGACCTGAGTAAACCCGAAGTGGAGTGAACTTTCATGATAAGCTACCATGGACGTAGCGAAGTAAGCAATAGTGTAGCGAATGTAGCCCGTATGTGCACCGATCTTTCCCACGATAAGTATGGTTTATCTTCGCTCCACGCTGCACTATTCCATTGAGTAAATAATATATGGTCAACTGGATTGTGGCTTGTGGGCCATGGTCAGTGTTGAAGAAAACGACAGACACATGCTGAGACCAAGCCTGGGAAAAATATTATCTCTTTACATGTAAATTTGAAGTATTTTTTAGGAGCAGCGCATGTGAAGAGTTGAGGTTGATGGGGCACTTCCTATTGTTCCCCCACTTTGAAAAGTGGGGGAACTACAGCGGGGAACCCCTCACCTACAGTAAAGCGCATAACTAACCTGCACAAAAGCACTGTCGCTGACTCGTTGATGCATCCGACCGCTCATGGGTGAATTGGACCATAAAAAGCATTCTGTGCCGCTTAGACATCTAAAACATATTGCCAGCCGTACAAATTATTACTTTTCTGTGTATTATTCTTATCGGTGTGCATTTTAATCAAGCAAACGACATACAGCCGTTTAGGTACCTCCAGCGGCACCAATGCACTTTCTGTGCACCAACTGGCATGCCAATACTACAGACATGTGAGATCCGCATTACTGACATGGACCGCATATCGAGATAAGTGTGCCGTGTGTGGTGGTGGACGACGTCAAACAGGGCTGGCTGCCGCTTGCCCTACAGCTGTCTTGTCTGGTTCCGATCCCACTCCAGACATGCACTCCTGACGTCGGCCGGTGGGCGGACGGGGCAGTCGCGGCCCGTGTGGCGGCAGACTCGGACGAGTATGGGCCTCGTCCGCACTCCCACACCTGCCAGCAGCCAGAGCGACCTCGTTACGACTGGTGTGGCGGCAGACTCGGACGAGTCTCGGCCTCTTCCGCACTCCAGCATCTGTCAAGAGGCAACAGCGACCTCGTTACGACTGGTGTGGCGGCAGACTCGGAGGGGCAGGGATGGCCGAGTAGTTAAGGTGACGGGCTATGGGTACCAAAGGTCCCGGGTTCGACACTAGCGCTACTCAGGACATTTCCCAATCCCTCGGCCCACCGGCGGGACGGTGTGGGCGGCGGCATTAGCCGTGAATGTGCATAAAGTGCATCGTGAACCAACCAATAAACAAACAAACAAACGGCAGACTCGGATGAGTATCGGCCTTCTCCGCACCCCCGCACCTGCCGAACAGCCAGAGCTACTTCGTCACGCACGCAGAAGCAGAGGACATGCGATGCGTGGCTGCAGGTCATCAGGTTGTCTGATGGTTTGGTAAAAGGTGATTAGGTGATTGACTGGTACGCCGCTGAATAGTGTGACGTCACTGCTGCGAACTTCACTACGGGGTATGCACTTACGGCGGCACTCTTCAATAGGTGGGCTGCATGTGCAGGTGGGGGTACCCTTGGTGCGCAGAGGTGCAAGAGCGGCGAGAACCCATTCGGCCACGGTGTGTGTGGGGGGGGGGGGCAAGCACTCATTTTATACTTATTTTATTACCATGCGACGCCATGAGGTTAATGCTAAGATGCACGGATTTTTAGGGAGAGTGTCTCTGCCCCCCTCCCCCACTTCGTCGCTCCTTGCCTGGGTCTGCAAATTTCTCAAGAGTTCGAAGCGCGGGGCAAAAGTTATTTTGAAATCGTCATTTCTCTTTGATGCCCATGATGTTCATCAAGAAAGAAATGGTAGGCGGAACCAGTTCACCACCTAGCGGACGAATCTGGCGCAAGGTATGAGCACTGTGTCTGGGCAGTCGTACACTTTGCCAGTTGTGCCAGCTGGGCAATCATATCCTTTGGCAGTTGTGCCGGCTGGGCAGTCGTGCCCTCGGCCAGTTGTGCCAGCTGGGCAGTCGTGCCCTCGGCCAGTTGTGCCAGCTGGGCAGTCGTGCCCTCGGCCAGTTGTGCCAGCTGGGCAGTCCCCCGCCTTGTCCGGCTGGGCAGTCGTGCCCTCGGCCAGTTGTGCCGGTGCCCTCGGCCAGTTGTGCCGGCTGGGCGTCGTGCCTCGGCCAGTTTCTGGCTGGGCAGTCGTGCCCTCGGCCAGTTGTGCCCGCTGGGCAGTCGTGCCTCGGCCAGTTGTGCCGGCTGGGCAGTCGTCCCGGCCAGTTGTGCCGGCTGGGCAGTCGTGCCCTCGGCCAGTTGTGCCGGCTGGGCAGTCGTGCCCTCGGCCAGTTGTGCCGGCTGGGCAGTCGTGCCTCGGCCAGTTGTGCCGGCTGGGCAGTCGTGCCCTCGGCCAGTTGTGCCGGCTGGGCAGTCGTGCCCTCGGCCAGTTGTGCCGGCTGGGCAGTCGTGCCTCGGCCAGTTGTGCCGGCTGGACAGTCGTGCCCTCGGCCAGTTGTGCCGGCTGGGCAGTCGTGCCCTCGGCCAGTTGTGCCGGCTGGGCAGTCGTGCCCTCGGCCAGTCGTGCCGGCTGGGCAGTCGTGCCTCGGCCAGTTGTGCCGGCTGGGCAGTCGTGCCCTCGGCCAGTTGTGCCAGCTGGGCAGTCGTGCCTCGGCCAGTTGTGCCGGATGGGCAGTCGTGCCATCGGCAAGTTGTTTCGGCACGTGACTCGTAGCGTATGACCCTCCCTGTTCCAATGACCACTGCAAGTGGAAGTGCCCTGAAGTGATGAAACACCTACAACCTGATTAGGCCTTCCGGAAACTGATCTGATTTGCTAAGGCATCTTAGGTATTTTCCCCACATAGGATAAGATAAGAATTAATCAGCTTATCGGATGTCCAGAGGGAAAGGTGGTAATCACCAGTATAAGAGTTGATGAGCTCCATCAACAGTAAAAGGTTGTAGCATCCAATATATGAATTAACACGCTTACCGGATATCAAAAGGAAAATGTGTGAAAAGAAAGAGTAGCAATACTGGTGGATATTATCACATTTTCCCTTTCAACTCCGAGTCACGTACAAACTTATCTTCCGGAACCTCCTCTACAACTCAACCACGGCAGCTGACTTTAATTAATCCTTAATACTCTGACGAGCTGCAATCGGACGGCTCCCAACTTCTCACTTCTGGGTGCATTTTCTGTGAACGTCGTCTTCTCAAACCTGATGAAGAATAATCCCAGGCTGTCCCACTTTTGCAAAGGTGGGCAGTGACATCCAAATAAGCTGGTGCATGCTTTCTGGTGACATAACTTCGTCTTCCGCTGACATTTCGATCAGAGCAAATATGCTGGTGCGTGATTTATACCCAATCGTGTAAATGCATTATGCTTGCTGGGAGCGATGCCACCTCAGGCATGGTGCGGTCGACCAAGATGACGCCAGGATGTCCCTCACTTCAGCCGCCCTGGGAACTATCTAATGTATTCAAATGATAATCAACCACGATCATCTTGCTGCTTAGTCTCGCTTGTGCTGCAAATTTAGACTAATATGTTTATCGCCGATGTGGGTTTCAATAAGTTTTCAACTTTCCGTAAGCTCACGGATGCATTCTTGCGTTAATACTTGGCAATGCTAAACCCGCTGCAGTATCTCTGGAAAATTTCAGGCAATTTCAAATACTTCTCTTTCCAAAAGCCTTCCTTGCTACATATAGCTGTTTGTTAGCATATCTTACCCTGTCAATCTATCTCTCAAATCATTCGCATAAAATAATCTGCTCGCCCAATTTGAGGGCAGGACAGCAAAGCTAAGTGCAAACAGGCCGATTATGCCCACACTTTGTGGAGGAAACTTTGAAGCGGAGGCAATAAACTCGGCCTACCGATCGCATATTGCCGGCCTTCCCAGGCAATGGGGTCAAATTCCACGGGCCCCACGGCATTTCGCCTCAAATTATAATAGAGCCTGGAGATGAAATGTAGTGCGATAAATCCAATGGCACCAGGTTGCATACTTCTGATCAACCCTCCAGGGCAGGTCAAGTGTAAGGGTATAAAAGCAAAAGCTGAAAAAGAAGTCGGGTATCGGTATCATTCAAGCACCGATTCTATTTCAGACAGAGCAGCAAACTAAGCGTCGAGGTGTAGCCCACACAAATGTATGTCTGGACTTCACACCGTACTCTGACATGTGGACATCGTCCAGTCTAGGTCAGGTCAGTTCCAACCTTTCGCAGCTCTCACCCAGCTTGGACTGCCCACGATGTGGTGCCGTTGGTGGAGACAGAGCTGTTGATCTCTGCGCGCTCTGAAGTGCACTGCTGCCGCGAGGCCCGCCGATGCGGCCGTTATCGCGGGCGGGTCGGTGCCACGGCCGCCCGGTGGAGCATCCTTTGTCGGCGGCGGCCAGCTCGAGCCCATTCGACGGCTGCATTAGGAGCGAGCCGGCCGGGCCAGCAGTTGACCCGGGGGTCATTAATTACCAGACTGCCCGGCCGCGCCTATTCCCAGATTGGGTTTACTTGACGCCGGCAGTTTCATTCTGACGTAATGCGCGCCGACGCTCTTCCTCTGCCCCCGCGGTCCGACGCGGCCGCTGATGGCTACTTCCGCTCAGCGGTCACCCACTTCATCACCGGCGACGTGCGCCGGGCTGCCACTGTCGCTTCTGTGACCCTCACTGGTTTCGGCACGCGTGACATGTGAACGTGACGCTGTTGAGGACGCCCTGAGTGAGGTGGCGACGAAAGCTGCCGCCTCAGAAGCCATGTGCCCTGGAGTTGCGTCGGATTAACCTATTAACTAGACTGCGTAGTTGGCGCATCCCTGCACAAAATCACTGCGATTGTTTTGGTATCTGACGCTAAAACATCTTGTGTATTCGATACAACTAACTGATGCTAATGTTTCTTGTCTACTTAAGCCCGCCACACAAAATAAAAGTTATTTGCTACGATATAGGAATATTTGCGAGAAGCAATTAGAGATAGATTTGCAAAGGTAAATGGATGCGATATTTTCTTCATTGTCAGCGTAATGACAGCAATGTGTAGCTTGTCCCAATAGACTCTGTATTGACTACGCGCCATCATTTATTTCACAATAGTATTGAGCAATTTAGGATGCAACAGCAATTTAGCAATATTGCAATTGTGAACTTTCACGGTCACCTAAATCATGCAAATCGTTCTGATGAAATACACATATCAAAAAGAGGATGGATCAAGTAAGCCGATCATCGACTGCTGCTTATCCATCCAGTTCTGGACCTGTGTATTTCATCAGAACTATTTGTTTGTTTATTGGGTGGTTCACGACGCACTTCATGCACATTCACGGCTAATGACACCGCCCACACTGTTTCGCCGGTGGGCCGTGGGATTGGGAAATGTCCTGAGTGGCGCTAGTGTCGAACCCGGGACCTTTGGCAACCATAGTATGATTGTTTGTTTATTGGTTGGTTCCCGACACACTTTATGCACATTCACGACTAATGGCACCGCCCACACTGTTTTGCCGGTGGGCCGCGGGATTGGGAAATGTCCTGAGTGGCGCTAGTGTCGAACCCGGGACCTTTGGCACCCATGGTATGACACCTCAGAACTATTTGTATTATTCAGGTCGCCATGAAAGTTCACAATTGCAATGTTTGTTCCCACCTCGTTTAACCATCACCATCATAATAGGGTAAGGTGGTCCTATAATGCATACTTCCAAAAAGCGCACACCGAATTGTATTTGTATTACTGTGTTTGTATACGTCACATCGAAAGGATGCAACCAGCAGAAATTAGTAGTCTGACAAGTACCGCATGGGTAGACGTGCTGAGCGTTGCCTTACGTAGATGTAGATAAAATAAGAACATATTTTGGAAGGTGAGTGTTGAATTTTGTCAGGAAAAATAAATGCAAACAAAAATATTGCACATTATCAGCTATTTAACATTTTCGTACACCTAAAACTAATGACAAATATAATGTCGTTTTCAAAGTCAGCTACAACACGTTTCTCAAGGCGGGGGAGGGGTGAATTACCGAGAATGCACGCGTTGAGTGAGAGAGCGCTGGCTGTCGGGTGTGCGCTTTTAGGGCATCAGGTGTTCCATTAGCGCACACGAGTAGTGCACCTATTACGTATTCCTCGCGCACATTGCCGACTCCTCGCCGGCCCCGCGGCAGTAGTGCACTTCAGGGAGTGCCGAGATCGACACCTCTGTCTCCACCAACGGCATCCTGTCGTGGATAATCCAAGCTTGGTGAGAACTGCAACGGCTGGAGTTGTTCTGGCCTGTTGACGATGCACGGCACGAGGTCGAGTCAGGAGCGTATACACTCGTATGAGCTTCACTTCGACGCTTCATTTGCTGCTCTGTTTGAAATGTATTCGGTGCTTGATTGCGCCGATGATCGACTTCTGCTCTACTTTTTGCTATTCAATTTTCACATTTCACCTGCCCTGGAGGGTTAATTAGAAGTATGCAATCTGGTACACTTTATTGCGCTACTTTATGTCCCCTGGCTGTATTCTAATTAGAGGCGTAGTGCAGTGGGGGCAGTGGCGTTGTCTGCGAAGGCTGGCAAAATGCGATCTGTTAGCCGAGTTCCGATATATAGGTGGTGTTCCTCCTGATTCTAGGACAAATGTACGTAAGGACAAATGTACATATGGCAGATGTACGTAAGCAAATGTACGTAAGCAAATATACGTAAGCAAATGTACGTAAGCGCAAATGTACGTATGGCTAATGTACGTAAGCGCAAATGTACGTATGGCAAATGTACATATGCGCAAATGTACGTATGCGCAAAAGTACGTAAGCGCAAATGTACGTATGCGCAAAAGTACGTAAACGCAAAAGAATGTAAGAGGAAATGTACGCATTAGCCAATGTACGTACATATGCTCTTAGGCACATTTGCGCATACGTACATTTGTGCATACGTACTTTTGCGCTTACGTACATTTGCGCATACGTACATTTGCGCTTACGTATATTTGCGCATACGTACATTTGCGCTTACGTATATTTGCGCATACGTACATTTGCGCTTACGTACTTTTGCGTTTACGTACATTTGCGCTTACGTACATTTGCGCATATGTACTTTTGCGCATACGTACATTTGCCATACGTACATTTGCGCTTACGTACATTAGCCATACGTACATCTGCGCTTACGTACAATTGCCATACGTACATATCCACTTACGTACATTTGCTTACGTACATTTGCTTACGTACATTTGCTTACGTACATTTGCTTACGTACATTTGCTTACGTACATTTGCTTACGTACATTTGCTTACGTACATTTGCCCGGTTACCGTTCCTCCTCCAGTTTTAATACTTAGTGACTCATCATTGTGCTAATGAGGGGTGGTGCCCCTTCGGTGGGCCAAAATTGGCTCAGATGGCAACATGCAATCCCCATCTTCCCCGATTCAGAGACAATTAAATACACAGGCGATGGCGTTTTCTAGGAGCGCAATAAGCACAAAAATATGTCATTAAAAATTGCGAGAGTGGGTGTTTGCTCCGAACCCGTTCACGAAGCAACTGTTGGCGACTCCAGAAATGGGTGTGACGGTCGACTTGAAGCGTGAGGGGAGGCAGGTGGCTATTCCGACCTTTTCCTCTCACCTTCAGCTTTCGGTTTACCATCCGATTGCGCGCCCTTACGGAATTCTGGAGGGGCGGGGAAGCGGCATTGCTTTCCTGACCCCTATATCCGCGGGGGGCGACTTTTCCTCTTCGAATCTGTTCCCATGTGTTTGGCATGATACCCAGCGTCGCTGCCGATGCTACACGCGACGGAAACGACGCGGTGTTATGCGACGCCGACGCTGCGCCCGCTGGTGCAACGTCCTACGGCGCCGACATTATGCCTGGCAATATTCACACTATGGAGACTAATGGTGCGATTAACAGAAGCACGGCATACGCAGAAGAGAAAAGTCATCAGCAGGAAAGCGAGTGTGGCAAAAAAATGGCGCTTTCCAAGGACGCGATTGCTCAAGAAGCGCAGCAAAAAGAAACGTACCGACGAATTGCAGAAAAGGGCACCAAAATTAGGACGAGTATTCAGAAGCGAAACGAACGGCCGTCCGGCAGTCAAGGTGGCGATGTACAATGCATACATTGCTACATGGAGTGCGAGCGTTCGTGTGGCTGGATCCAGTGCGGTTCTTGCATCGGGTGGGCCTGTGTGCTATGCAGCGACGCGACCCCACCTACATAGGTCAGCTTTGTATGGAATGCTTGCCGTGATTGAACAATTACAGTAAGGCAATTTGGAGCCGTTTCTTTCAGATCAGGTACCAAATCCCTAGTGTTACTTTATGCAATACCGCATCAATAAAAGATATCTCGTTCGCCTATTCGTGTTTAATGTTTTGGAAATGTTCATTATGTGCATGCTTGAAGCGGTAGTGTATGCGTAATACGGGAAGGTCTGCTCCATTGGCACACGACACGAGTTGTACATTTTCCGAGAGAGAAAAATGTATCTGAGCCTAAATAAGCTCAGATACATGCTTTGGGTCGTATGAATGGGTCGTATGAAAAATAATCCGGCTGCCGATTGATGTCTTCCTTGTCCATGCATTATGAGCGAACTGGCCACCACAAACATTTTCCGTTAGATGTGCGCTATAGGAACGTCTTACCCTAATGTCATGTAATGGCCTGCTCTCGACACCTGTGTTATCTAAATAAATTGATTATCAGCCGCGAAAGCATGTGTTCAATTCATACAGAAACCGACCATCCTACCGATCTTCTTCGTTAAAGCATGGGGAAATGCAGTCTTTGATGACTTGAAACGTTGCATAATGGCTAGCGTTTTGTTATCGCCATGAGGGTATAGCGATAGCAAAACGCTAAGGTGCATGGTAGCGATGACGTCGAACTAACGCCACTAACACTCGATAGTCCTGCTGGCTAACATCCTTAATGGTTGGGAATACCTATAGAATTCTTCGCCTAAGCTGGATCTAACGTTTTAGGAACTTAAGCACTATTGCATCGAGGGGATGGCACAGGCATTGCGGCATGGAAGTATTATATACACTAGGGCAAGTGTATGTAGTGTTTAAAGTGGAAATTGCAGAGGGAGCAAAGCACACATTTTCAAATTGGCAACAACATGCGATGTGCTTACAATGCAACCCTCCGGACTCCCTAACCTACCTTCTCCCAACGTTGGGACCTTCGTAGCCAACCCATACCTTGCAGCCCATCAACCCAATCGATTGTAAAGCGTTCCCCGATGTCATGAGCTGAAATAGCACCCAGAAAGGTCATCACGGCACAGACGGTGATACATGGCGTCATTTGCACGCACCTCGTGACCTGGCTGGAGTTCTGCCGGGTGGCTGCACGCCGGTCGGTCGCGGTGCCGGCCGGATGGACTGGTGTCGCGGTGTGGACGTCCGCGCGTCCCCGCCCCCGGGTCAGCACCGCCGCCGGCAGTGCGCCGCCAGCTTGGCCGCAGGGGGCGCCCGCCCAGCGGCCGGCTGGCCGACCGTCGCCGCCCGGCCGGGCCACGTCAGCGTACTCCTGGGTGTCAGCGGGCCGCGTCAAGTGTGCCGGATATGCCGGATCGCGTCCAACCCCAGTCGCGTCTTCAGAGCATTGAAGGACGTGGCGGCACTGAGCGTCTCGACTCGCGTCACATCCCGGCCAAACGTCCGAGTCTCGAGTCTCGAGTGAATTGCTCGCACACTCCTGACTGTGTCCACACGGAAGTGCCCTGTCCGAACACTCCTGACTGGGCGATTCCAGGAGTGAACGTGCCGAACCCTCGTGGTTGTGAATGCAAAGCGGTGCATCTTTCACGTTCCTCTGCTTGTCTCCAGCCGGGAGTGGAACGTCCGGATATGCCTGGCTACGTCGGGCTAGAAGTGGGCTGTCCTCATCGTGTCTGATCAGGAGCAGACGTTCTTGGTCGCCTCTGGTCAGGAGCGGACTGTCTTGTTCATGCCTGATCAGGAGTGCACACTCCTGATCGTGTCTGGTCAGGAACGGACTGTCCTGATCGTGTCTGGCCAGGAGTGGACGTTCCCGGTCATGCCGGACCAAGAGCAGACTATCCTGGTCATGCCTGTTCAGGAGTGCACAATCCTGATCATGTCCGGTCAGGAGCGAACCGTCCTGATTGTGTCCGGCCGCAAGTGAACGTTCCTGGTCGTGCCTGGTCAGGAGCGGACTGTCCTGGTCATCCCTGGCCAGGAGCGGACTGCCCAGGTTGTGTCTGACCAGGAGCGGACTGTCCTGGTCGTGCCTGGTCAGGAGCGGACTGTCCTGGTCATCCCTGGCCAGGAGCGGACTGCCCTGGTTGTGTCTGACCAGGAGCGGACTGTCTGAACACTCCCCGATGCCGTCTGGCCGGCGTCGTTTCCGTCCGGTGCCGCCAGACGCGCCGCGTGCCCGCTCGGACCGGCGTCGCGACGGTGACGGTGACGGTGTCGGCGTCGGCAGCACGTGGTAGACCAGCTCCAGGGTGTGCCGCTCCAGGCCCCGGCAGCAGAAGTAGCCGACGGCAACCACCGACATCAGGAACAGGCTGGCAGCCAGTCCGATGCCGAGCACCGCCGGCGACGACACTGCAGCATCGATCGAGCAACACTGCAACATCGATCACACAGCACGGAAACACTGCGCCAGGAGTGCAAGCCGGTTCGCAACCTTTTGACCTGGCAAGATTTGGCCGCACTGTTACGCTCATGGTGCGCAATACACATGAACAGCAATATGGAAGCAGATATGGAATTTTGCTACGCCTTCCAGTGTGATGATGCTCAAGTGGTTTCAATCTGGATTCCACCTATTCCATTGATCGATCCATTTCACTCCTCTCTCGTAGGCCTGATCGTTCAGGATAAAAATAATTGCAGGTCTAAGTAACACTTGGAAAGCTCCACGTGTGGAATATGGAATATGGTATGGAGCTTTCCAAATATAGGAAGCTCCATTCCACTATGGAAGAAGTCCTTGGAGAAATACGTAACTAGAAGCTACAGCTAACATAAAACACTCATCTACGTAGGCTATGGTGAAAAGTGACCCCTTTTGTGTTCAAAGCTTGATGGTGCTTGAGCGCAAGTTGGCAACACAAACATTCTTTCCAGGACACCGGCTTACCTGCAAAGTGTGATACACTGGCAAATATCTCCAGCACCATAGTTCACGTCGCAAGTTTTCCTGCCATCACCAGAGACTGCGCGGTAGGAAGCGGGTTTGTCTTGTGTCGATCGTATTGCGGACCTGCCACAGCCTCACACTCCCGTCAGAGTCCACAAGAGACGCAGTCTTGCTCAGGCTGCTCGCCGCAGAACGGCGCCAGCCAACTTCTGCAGGCGTCACGCGACCACTCGGTCTCACGCTGACCGTCACACACCTCCGCTGGACTGACCCGCCGATGCCACTACCGCTGCCCCATATACTCCGCCACGTAGTCGTTGATCCAGTCCATCTTGAGGATCTTGTAGCGCAGGTACTGTGTGAAGTAGGCCGTGGAGAAGTGGACGGCCGAGCGCAGGCGACGCTGCAGGCGCCGGCGAGTGCGCCGCTGCTCCAGCTCGCTGCTCAGGTCACGGAACACGTGCTGCTCTGAGTCCCTGCCCGGCTCCGACTCCGGTTCCGGCTCCGGCTCCGGCTCCGGCTCCGACTCCGGCTCCGGCTCCGGCCCCCGCATGCCGGAACGGCAGCCTCAGCAGCACCGTCACGGCATGGGCGCCGCGGGAACCGTCCAATTCACCTGAAAGCGCACGGGCTTATTAATGCTGCTCGGGTGGGGTCACGGTTAATGCAGGCACGAGCCTCGTGCAACACAACAGATCTGCTTATCAGGTAATGTGTCAGGTTCATTAACAAACGGTATGCTTGTGGAAGGCGAGAGTGATCCATTGCATTTATTCCTTCAACTTTAGCAATGCAAAGTAATAGCTAGCCCTCGCCTGAACTTCGCGGTAGGGGAGATGTTCGATGCAATCACCGTATGGTTTTGGAATAATTGGGAACGATCATCGCGCAACTGTCGATGCGATGTGGGAGAATTAAGGCGTTGGATGCGTCAGTGGTGCAAGGAAGCACAGCAGAATACAATACAACTGTGGTTGACATTCGTGGATAAGATCTATTGCGATCCACAGCGTTCTATGTGCATGCCAAGGGCGCGTTATGCAGGTGCATGTATATGTGTAGATTACTTAACTTAACTTGACTTAATCTTACCGTCCGACGAGTATGCAAGAGCATATTTCATATTCCTAAACGTATCTATCAGAAAGACAAGCTTTGCATGGAGGCGCTCGGGAGAGCTAATCATATAGTTCCTCAGGAAAAGAAGCGTACCACCACCTCTCTCTCTTCGAACGCATACAACCCCCGAATAGAAGTGTAGGATATCGTTCCTATACGGTGGCTTTCGATGAACACTAAAGTGAAGTCTCATCGACCCATCCATTACCATATCAAAAATGGAAGTTCCCATTCCGTTCCACCTCAATGGTGAACTGAGTGTGTGGCTTGCTCTTGTTTAATGCCATCAGAAAGCCATGGACATATCGGACCCAGAAACTCTCGTCAATTATGAGGCGTAAGTAGTCCACATCTAGCACATCCATGACCAGGTTGGCTAGCCAGAGCTTAGAGCAGAATCCATTGCCAACCCCTCTAGCTGCTTAAATTATGCACCCTCGAACGCGTCAAATTTCACACATAGTTCGACCAGCTCGATGAGTTTTCCTCGGAAGGAGTTGGAGGTCATCATCAACTAGGTCTCATACTCGCTTCACATCTTCCCGGTAATCGTCACATTGGCAACAACGATTTCACATCCAAGTTGCCCACCTTTTTCCCCAACCAGCCCACCAGCCCACCTTTTACCTGCTTTACTTGCTTTCCAAAGGTCTCCCGAGTTCCTAGCATGACCATCGCTGACTAATCCTAAGGCGGCAAATAGGGGCTTCACGAGTACCTTTGCCAGCGAGGATTGGCGCTGTCTATTTCCAACGTAATAAGTCTATTTCCTGTCTATTTACTAATGTCTATTTCTTAAGACCCATAAGCCGGTGAAACCGCCGGCTTATGCGTCTTAGGCAAGCCTCGCATCTGAGGTGGCCTGGGATTCGCCTTGATGAGATACAATAAGCTTTTACCTCTGTTGTGCTCTTTGAAATCCATCCCACTTTCTTGTTAAATTTATCAGACTCCTTCTTGCACAGATCCTGCTCTCATCGGTAGGCATTCGCGTCCGAGAGAAGAGTTTCCATTTTAGAAAGAGGGGCACCTTCCGCGATGGGACGGGACCTAGGAAATATCCCACTGAAAGGACAAGTTTAGGAGCAAGGCTGTAGAGGCGACATTCATTGACACAGAGGAATGTATGAATATTTCACCTTGATTCGGCTAGCTTGACAGCATGATGATAGCGTGCCTGTTGGGTGACGACTAGTTGGAGATACCGCTGCCATCTGACCTGGGCTAGAGGATATCTCCCACACCTCCACACTAACACACGCATGCAGATACACCCAGACACAAACACACACACACGCACAAACACACACACACCTATATGCATATATATATATATATATATATATATATATATATACCCCATACACACATGAATACCTAAATATCGTGCCCTTGCATGCACACAGCGCTGTGAATAGCAACAATTCCGATCCATGAATGTCAACTGCGATTTTAGGTGCATTCTGCTATGATGCCTTATGCACTTGACACATTTTTCGTATTATGTTGTTCGTCAGTCCATCGGGAGGTGCGACACGTGTCCCATGTTCTTTATTGTCCGATTTGAAAAGTATGATTGTGTGATGTTAAATGACATATATGTGTTTTTGTCACTCTGAAGAAGGCTTGGGGCCGAAACGATGGTGATTTGTTTGTTTCAGAAAATATATTTTATTCTCGCGGGTGCCACTTATGCATGGCACACGCACACACGCACACACGCATACACGCACACACACACACACACACACGCACACACACACACACACGCACACACACACACACACACACACACACACACACACACACACACACACACACGCACACACACACACATACATACACACACACACACACACACACACACACACACACACACACACACACACACACACACACACACACACACACACACACACACACACGCGCGCACACACACATACACACATATATATGCAGATATGTATATATCCATATATGTATATTATACATATATATATATATATATATATGCATATATATGCGTATATACCATGTGTGTGTATTACACGTGTGCATACGTACGTCTGTGTGTAGGTATATCGGCCTTTCTGGTATTGAATTGCTATCATTTCCAGCAGGAATACATTGGCAGGGGGAAAAAGCAAGTTGGAGGCACGAATAAATGTTCGTGCTCAGTACATTTTCATATCTCTGTTCGTATTTGCCTCTTGACGTAAACGGGTGCAGTTTACCGCAGGCCGCTCCAAACCGTCGCCCTTCGTAAAATGTCGAAAGAAAATGGAGAGCAGCCCAGGGGATTGTGAATAGGCTACAGTCGGAAATGAAACTGAGACAGATGATGGAGAGAAAGAACGTTGTAATCAACGAAAGTATTCAGAGTAATATTTCGTATCCCAAGGCAATGCCATTTTCGGAGTGTCACACTGGTGTCCCGATATACACCATCTGAGTCTCAATGTTATTGGATGCGAGATCAAGGTGCGTTAAAGATGATCGTTTTATCTTCAGTCTAGTGGCATTATTGGACAGACACTGTACTGTGAATAACGTAAGCAGAAGACGATTCGCTCGTGATTCCACTCACGCCTTATCTTTTCATAAGCGTCGGAACGAAATCCCGTAAATCCTAAACGTCAGCTTTGCAAAGCAAAATATCGTCCGGTCATGAATATTTTGTGAGTCCGGCATAAATTTTCCTCGGAGAATAACTGGAGGAAATAATGAACAAAAGCTCACAATATACCAATTTCAGTGTAGATGAAAATATTTGGCTGCCCGTTTAGGATGAATAATTTGTGGAAGAGCCACAATTGATTGCATTTAAGTGGCCGTTCAGTAATCGCCTTGATATTGCGTTATCGGCATGTGTTAGTCGGGTGAAATTTGATATACATCTGTGCGTATGTGATAACATATCCACATGAGTGCATATGCGCATGTGCAGATGTACATGCATGTATTCACTTATGTTCATATATATACATGTTTTCATTTACATGTAATATATGTATGCATATGCACATGCATACATGTGTGGATCTAATTCACGGCTATATATACCAGTAAATATACATATGTATGCACATGCATGTATGCGTTTATATGTACATGTGTATGCACATGTATGTGTGCATGTATATGTACATGTGTATGTATATGCTGATATGCTTTATGAAAACACATGCATATCATATATATTAGCATGTATATGTACATGCTGATGTCTGTGATTTTTGCGCCCTCCTGAGTTAAAGAACTGCACATCATGGGCACACATAACAATCTTCCCGTGTTGGATATATTGTTGGAAGTCATTCATGAATATTAGGAACATGACTTGCCCCAAGATCGAGCCCTGCATCATGCCACGTGTTGTAAGCAGATGGTTAGAACCCTTCACCGTTTGCGAGCCACCATAAAGCTACGCCCAGTCAGCGTTCACGCCGTACCTTCCGAGCTTCTACATGATGCAACTATGCTCCATGCTGTCGAATGCCTTTGAGCTGTTGTGAATGTCCAGTGGAGTGATCTCGTCTTGGTCGATCTTGATGATAGCGTGGATGATATGTCTAGCAGTCATCTCGGTAGACAGGCCAGATCGGAAGCCGTACTATTCGGGACACAGTAGGTGCTGACTAGTCAGAGCATCTAGCAGTTGTGTACATACGACACGCTCGCAATTATTTTTTTCGACTACGAGCAATATCGATATTGGCCCGTAGTTATGTACATCGTTTGCGTTACCACTTTTGTGCAAGGGTGTGGTGAACGCAGATTTCCATGACGGTGGCAGCTCATAGCTCGTGAGTTGCTAATGTTTATTATGCGCGTTTCCACCACACTAGGCGTTATATTCAGCATCTGATTGGTGATTCCGCCAGATCCGGATGCTGGTGAGCCATCCATGCGCTGCAGCGCCTTTGACAGTTCTGCCATCATCACACGGATACGGCGTGAATGCGTCGCTGTATATACGTGATGGTCACGATCTGTATGTACATGCACATGCATACATATACACACACACACACACACACACACACACACATATATATATATATATATATATATATATATATATATATATATGTATACATACATATACATCTATATACATATACCTACATATGTATATATAAATATATGTATATATAAATATATGTATATATGTGTAGATATACATATATGTATATACATATATGTACATGCATATGAGATTCACACAGTGTGACACCGAGGAACCACACTGGGCATACAAGGACAGACTCTTTTCTCCCCAACATGATGAGTGGGTACCAGGCACGCCCTCGGGCCCTTGCTGTTCACCGTCGTTGCCAATGACCTGGTACTGTTCTCAGAGTAAGCTATGGTTTTACAATATGCCCGCGAAACGCTCACTGTTACCTGGCGTGTGGAATATATTCTTTTGGCCAGTGATTCAGCGAAAATGCTCTTGATGAAATACGAATTAAATCCGGTTCATAGTTTTCGGATGTCATTAATATATGCGCAATGTCCCAAAGCTGCATGTTGTTTTTCGTGCAGTCACCATCGAGCTATGCTCTGAAGTAAAAATATGTGCAGTACATTTAACAGAACGTTATCATGGGACCAACACCTGAAACTGCTGGGTCGTTGGTATGCAGGGATCCTCGTCGGCCTTTAATTTCCGGCACCACCTACCCGCGGGCATCCTCAGTCCACTGGTCACTGACTTGGGTCTCTCGCAGGTCCGTTACTTAGTTATTTGGGCTTTGGTGCGCATCGACCATGTTGAGCATATAGTGCCCATAACAGTGCTCTTGTCTGCCTAGGTTTCAGGTCCCGGCCAGGTTCACTTTCACGTTAGGGAGCACTCACTATGTTTACCTCTCTGGATAGATGCCAGGAAACCGTATTTGCGAAAGAAACTCGAATAGTTATCCATTCTGAACCACCCGTGACCCATCACCTGGAAGATTTGTCATCGTTAGTGTGGACACCTCTCTTCCAGTGTCGTCTTCGTTGGGCTGAGAAACGAGGACACACCAGAAGGGAATGTCGGACCGTCCATGGGACATAACAACGACCACACATTGGTCGGTCCTGATCCCGCAGTAGGTAGCCGTAGGTGGCAGTCTTTCGGTATACTGAAATGGATCTAAAAGAGCATCGACAGGACACATAAAAAAACTAGAACTGCAGTGACTTTCGGCCGAAGCAAATTCGACCACGTTTCTGACCTCCGTGAACTGTCTTCGTGAACCAACTTTGGTGGTTGCCAGCATCGAAGTTGACAAGGCTATATCATGCCTCGCCCACAAGGTGCTCAATCACCGTGAACGGGAGTTGCTCGTAGCAGCCACTCTAGAAAACCGCAACGTCAGATGTCAGAGTACAGACAGGACAGATGGTTCAATTTCCCGCGTTCCAGAACTGACGCTGGAAAACGGCGCTTCTGTCATTGCTGCTCGTTTCTATCCAACATATTCCCAAATGAATTTACTCGTATGACTGTCGGATATTTCACCAGATCGTTGAAGCGCCTCTTGCCCGATGCAGCGCCTACTTGAGTCGTGTTCATCGTCTCCGTTTCGCCGTTGTAGCTCATTTACTTCTATGGTCGTATATAGATGTGCTTTTTTATATACTTTTCAGGATGCAAATTCCGCTCAATATTGTCTTTTCCTCCAGAAATAATTTTAACTTTTAACATGCAATCCTATGGAGTGCGACCCCAATCCATTGGGGCTTTCTCATTGCCTTCATGCATTCATCCCCCTCAATAATTTTCAGAATTCAACACCCGTAGACGTGTGCATGTCTTTCACATCCCTGTCGAATTTCTGACTCGGGGCACGAATAGTCACTGCCAAGTGAAAAGCCCCACGATATCAAGTAGAACTGCAAAAACAAACGGATGACAAATGTATATTCAAGAATATAATGCTGCAGATAAAAAACGGCAAACAGAGGTGTGATTGGTTTTTTGGTGCTGGCCAATGACCACTTATGTTTGGAAAACCAAAAGACCGTCTGTTGTGATTGCACAAATATTTTCATATGATCTAGGCTATCGATTGTGGTTTCTGGAGTTTGTTAGAAACGAAAGTCCGAAAAGTGATTAGTTGAGTATTGTTAACATTTTAACCCGTCCCGTCTCGGGGGTCTTCAACCGCCCCCCCTCCGGTTTTTCGCGGATACCGGACGAACGGCGCGAGGCAGCGCGCCCAAATTTGGCATACGTTTTCCCACATCAATTTGACATGCTGATTCAAATTGTTTAGATTAGGTCATCTAGGGTCAACGAGTTATTCAAGGTCAAATGAGGTCACCTACAAAAAAGTTCAACCAGTCGTCACGCTTTAACGGATACAGATATTTTAATGAAACTTTCAGCGTTTGCTTATCTTTACGGATGCAACAAAACGTACGAGTGGAATTTTTCTTTTTTTTTTGTTTTTGACTACATATAAATTTTGCGTATTTGCCAAATTGCAGTTCAAATACAGGATTCTGGCTAAAGTAAGCATTTTTATTACGGCAAGTTGACTTCCAACAACGTTTCTCGGTCTGCTCTACCCAATGGAAAAGGAAAATTAAAGAAAACTTGAAAACTCAAAGTTTTGAAATTTCAAAAAGTAACATTTTTGTTTTTGGGGGCCCAAAAAAATTATAGCCCTGGTCGATTTCGCTGTCCTTTTCTCATTCCAAATAAATTTTGTTTTTCATATATCCCCAAGAATGAACTCCCCAGAATCAAAAACATAATGTAAGTCGTGAAAAGTCGTAAAAATCTAGCCCCTGGTGACGTCACTTTTGGGGGAAAATTGTTTTGGAGGGTGGATCCGGACCCTACTCGTCGAGCGCTTTCCGATGACACTTATTTCGTTTTTTGTGCGATGCTTAGTTTGGATTTTAGAGGGGAGTCTTCTACCGCCCCCCCCCTTCCCGAGACGGGGTGGGAGGATTTGACCGGAAAGACGGCGCGGGTTAACTGGCTTCTTGGTGTCATATGTGAATTATTGCGTACAAGTAACGCTAAAGATTTCTCGTAAGCGACAGAGACGAATAACGAGATGGGAACACGGGGAAAATCTGATTACACGTCATCCCCATCTGCAGCCCAAGGTGCATGAAATTGCTAGGGATCGGGGAGATGGGGCAAACTGCAGAGGGACGAGGACATCGGGGGAAAATCTTGTTATGCAGAAGCTGAAAATCTAAAAATTTCATGGAGTAAATTGTGTTATGCACTCTTACGAATACGCCTGTATTCTTATTCAGCTCCAGGAACCGGACAAAACTGGAGGAAACTCCAGAGAAATGGCTTTTAGCAGGCACGGATCCAGGAATTTGCTAATGTAGGCGAATTCCAGAGGCGAGACGGCAACTCGAACTGGCGGTATGAATGTGGGTCGAAAGGATTGGGAATAGTTTATCCCAAAAATAGTTGAAGCGGGGTTGAGGGCAACATTTCGAAAGAGCGGCACAATGTGGCTTTTCAAGCCACATTCTGAACGGTCCCAGCACCTTGACCAAAATAGTTGTCGGAGTGGTGAGTCGGGGCGAAATTTTGAAGACACGGCCGAATGTGGTCGAAGGGGCGGTACCTTAAACTTATTCAGGGCAGTAGTTCAGATAGGTTAGGTTTGAGGTGAGTCGTGGCATGCAACTCGCACTCGAGCCCTTTTCTAGGCAAAAAAAATCTGAGTATTCGTTTCATGAATTTTATCTTCGGGTGAGGTGCAATCTGAACATCCCAAGGACCACATTTTGCTTCCACTTTCGTGAATACATCCGCGTTCTTATTCAGGTGCTATATCAGAATTTCCTCAAAAGGAAAGAAACTTCAGAACGGGCCAGGAGCGGAGCCAGGATCCCATGAGAGATGCGGGTACCTTCCGTTCCTTAGATGCTATTGGGCACGAGTAACAGTATCCCTTGGGGTATGTCATTTTTTCATGCATGCAACTATCAAAGGTCGCGACAATTTTCGTCCCCGAAGAGCAGCTTGTCTCCCCATATTGGGCACATTATTACTCAGCTATCTGCTTGGTACCCGGTGTAACATAGAACATGTTTCGTCGATCTATCGTGGAATGCACCATCTACATGCCACGCTACCCTGTCACTAGCCAAACTCTTCTGGATTATAGTCCAGACACCGGTTAGCCAATACAGGCATCCATTGCATACTACTACGGTATACATACAGACACATTATATACACATATATATATATATATATGTATTTATATATGTATATATACATATATACATATACATATATATGTATATATGTATATATATATATATATGTACATATATATATATATATATATATATATATATATATATATATATATATATATATATATATATATTTATATATATTGTAAATTAGATTTATCGACTGATTCATTGCAGGCGGCATGATGGCCGGTGCGCCGTAGTTAAGATAGTGGAGGAACTGTCTCCGGACGTGACCTCCAGCTTAAGACGCAAATCTTGTTTGGGCTATCCCGTTGTTTTTTTCAACCCTAACTTGAAGCCTTTTTGTCAGTCTGTTGTGTCTGTGTCAGCAAGGAAACTCCCAGTGAAGATCTTTGTATTTGCTGGAAGACTGCGAGATACTGAGTTATTCGTGATCGGCTCAGGTCGAATCCAGCAAAGGATTGCCAAGATGACTGAACTTGGAAGGCCCTCTAGATGTCAGCATGCTGACCTTGAAGTGTAGTCTTGTGTGGCCTTGTCTTGTGTAGTCGGCCGCTGTGTTCGGACCTCTGGCCAAAGACATTCCGTCACCAGCATGCACGGGTTTAGCATAGCCTGGTCACCGTGGCCTGCCTGATCCGCTGTCTCCTGCAATGTAGCCTGATCTGCCATAGTCACCAATGTGGCCTGGCCTGTCCTAGCCTGCAGCATTGCCCAATGGAATACCGCCTGCAGCATAGCTTCGCTTGCCTTAATCTATAGAATGGCCTGATTTGATACAGCCTGCAGTATAGCCTGGTCTGTAGTGTGACTTGGTCTACCGTAGCCGACAGCCTTATCTTCTACAGACTGCAGTGCAGCCAAGTCTACCGTAATCTACAGTGTTGTCAAGTCTGCCATACTGTTCAATGTAGCCTGGTCTGCTATAGCCTGCAATGTAGGGTGGTCTGCCGTGGCATGCAATGCAGTCTGATCTGTCGTAGCTTCCAGTACAGCCTGAAGCATACCTTGGCTTTAATAAGCTGTAGTGTAGCCTGGCCTGCTGTAGGTTGCAGCACTGCCTAGTCTGATGTAGTCTGCAATACAAGTAGCATGGTGGCACCAGTGCCTGGTGGTGCGGCTCGTGACGGTGCTCACCGTTCAGCGGGAGAAGAGGCAGGGTGGTGCGACGGTCGCCCGATCCCTGAGCAGTCCAGTGGCGCCGCGTGCCCGTCCCGCCCGCTGAGGAGGGCGGCACGCCTCGCCAGTGCAGCCCCTCGGCCGAGTACAGTCCCCACACAGCGCCGACGGCACACTGGCCACGGGCGGCGGACCCACCGCCCGTGTCTGTCGGCGGCGCGCCCCCCCCCCTCCCCTGAGCGGCGGACACAGCCGGCAGTAAGTCTCACACGCACCGTACACCAAACCTCGACACGCTCAGTGACCATTTGCAATCGTCAAGGAACCTCTTCAGCTCCAACCTCAGAATTTTCCACAGCCATCGTTAGCCTTAGTGATTCTCATTGGATTTCCGCGGTCTCCGTTGGCCCTTAAGGGCCTTCCCGAGCTGCTAAAGACTTTCTGATTATCGACAGCTCTTGTGGTTTCAATATTATTGCTCTGAGGCTGGCCATCGGTATCCCTCACATTAATGGCCAGCCAGCAGTGATTAAAAAAAATATATCAGGGATCTGGTTCATTCATTATGGGCCACCCTCAACCTGAAAACAATCCCAGTGCAGTCATCTCTGACTCTGACGAGATCCTCTTCATCCCC
Source organism: Imbricaverruca yamaguchii (assembly GCA_034440575.1). Lineage (NCBI taxonomy): Eukaryota > Metazoa > Arthropoda > Thecostraca > Neoverrucidae > Imbricaverruca > Imbricaverruca yamaguchii. Next base: position 3,291,985 of record JAOTOL010001645.1, on the reverse strand, counting down.
CATGGCCCTCTCCTGCTTTTAGAAGCCTTCCACAGTCCTCAATAGTCCTGCCTAGCTGTTATCTCGGGGACATTTCTGATCTGAGATGGGCCCTCACCAGTATTCTTTAGCTCTTTGAGGTTCTGTTCATCCCTTAGGGGCCCTTTCAAACGCAAAAGGAATCCTAGCCCTCTCTGGCCCTCAGGTGCCTTGCTTATTCCTTGGTTGTTAAGGGCCCATTTCAGCTGGAAGTGCTCTTTCCAGCTGGCATGTGCAGCGAGACTCTCGGCCGAGTCTCGCTTGTCTTCAAGTCTCCTTCCAGCCTTCATGGTGGACGTCTTCAAGTCTTAAGGGTCACTTTCCATGCAAGCCGTTTGATGCGTTTACATTTTCCCTCGATTATATCTTTGCTCCTTAGAGCTATCGCATGGAGAACACATCGGACTCTCCAGGGGGCGGATGCCCCTTCACTATTGGGAAACTATTGGGTCACTGGTTTTTAACAGTCCGGGCCCCTCTATGGGCTTGGAGGTCCGTTACGTAGCACCGAGAACCCTTCGTTTCAGCCCGGATCGTCTCCGTAACCCGAGGACCTCCTTGTCGGCCCGAGGCCTGCTGTCAGTGTTAGAAAACATACATTTGTCACCACGAGCTTTTCGATTTTCTTTTCCGACAGGGCCGCACGACGTCGGACCAGATTCCGGTCACCATCCTTTCTCTGGCATGGCTTGCAGGAGCAGCCGAACGGTCGCACCTGACCGGCGCGTACCTGCGCGTGAACCAGGGTTAAGCACAATATTAACAACGCTCCGCTGCACCGTCCCACGCACTTGCGCCGCCAACAACTGGAGCGAAGGAAAGGCCGACCGACCTTGAAGTCAGCAACATCTGATGGAAAATCCCAGGTCGCCACCAGCTCCAACAGAACGTCACGAAGGCCCCAGGCAGCATCAGAAAGGCATGACCGCAGGAAAGTCCAAAATTAAAATGGCACACTGACCACCAATCAAAACTCGTACTTTTTACTCCGAGCACAGTTAATGGAAAATCTCTGGTTGGAGAGGGAAGAAGGGGTGGAAATGAAATTGCAACGAAGTCTGGTGCACAGTACGAAGGAAGGGGAGAGACACCCAGGGAGACAGACAGAATAACGCACACTGGTAGTGGCGGTGGGGCACTATGGCGACGCTATCGGATTGAGGAGTCGAAGAGTCAAAGAACCGAGCCGAGGCCACCCACCACCCACCATCGCCGTGTGAGTGCTGCTTGGCATCGTGGAGCCCTACCCAACACCCTCCCAGCTCAGCCAATCCCACCAGCGCCGGCGACTTCCCGCGTGATGGGCGACCAAATAGGATACATTCTGGGGATGGACAGGGTCGCGTATGAATGTACTTAAATATAAATATATGAGATGGTTATTGGTGCATGAATTAGGAGTGTTTATGAATCGTAGGTGTGCATAAATGTAAGCATCTTAGATGTAGCATAGAAATGTGTGAGGGCACTGGCAGAGATACGGAGCATCTGCCCGGCATTTGACGGACAGGAGGAGCAACGAAAAAGGACCTTTTTGTCGAGCAAATATGGTGTATAGTTTGGCTAATAACGGCCAGGAATAATAAGCCCCGTTTGTGACGATTTTGTTATAAAAGCCAAATCGACGCCGTTTGATATGCTTTCATTTTCCTATCAGATGTACCATTGAGCAGCACAGTGTCCCATGCGGAATGTCCATTGTCCACATGCCCAGTGCCTGAAGAACTTCAATAATCAAGTCACATGAAGGTTGTGAAAACGACGTTTCTGGGCACACGCTACGTGCACTGTGACAGCAAAGAATGGCTTACAATTGGAGTTCGACTGTACGTCTATTTAAATGTTCTGCAGATGGAAATATAGCATACATGTACTTGCTGTTGTAATGTGGAAAGGAGCCTAGCCTCGATATATATATATATATATATATATATATATATATATATATATATATATATATATATATATATATTCGCGTAGTATTGGCGACGAGCCGCAACAGTGTTGGAGACGGCGTCGGAGCGGTTGAAAAGGTGGACAAGAGAGCGCCAGCAATCATCTAGCCTGCCCACTGACAAGATAGCCACAGCCGCCTGCACAGCGATCAACAATCTAGCCTCTCTCTCTCTTTCTCTTTCTCTCTCTCTCTCTCTCTCTCTCTCTCTCTCTCTCTCTCTCTCTCTCTCTCTCTCTCTCTCTCTCTCTCTCTCTCTCTCTCTCTCTCTCTCTCTCTCTCTCTCTCTCTCTCTCTCTCTCTCTCTCTCTCTCTCTCTCTCTCTCTCTCTCTCTCTCTCTATCTATCTATCTCTCTCTCTCTCTCTCTCTCTCTCTCTCTCTCTCTCTCGAAATGCAATCGAGCGTTTAATGCAGCAATGTCTCTCCGTCTCACAAGAACGCCCCTTTTCTTCTGGGATGGTCACATTTGACAATCAAAATCCGTTGAACCGGGTGATGCACTCAATCTTAAAGCATAGGCGCATTTTCCGGTGAGTGTGGTGCCATTTTCCTATGGGGGGGCTTAAACCCCTAGTGCCGGCCCTGTACCTGCCTCTGATATTAACAGTAAAACTTCATCTACATCGGAAATAGCAAATAGTTCGTCACAACGCCCGCTAGTCTTCTGATTTCTTTCTATTAAAAAATTCCTTCATATGGTATCTCTTAATGGATACAAACATGTGGCGGAATTCCCGCATACGTTACGATTACGTTTTGCGTTGATCCTCATCATCGTCTGTGTGATCCTCAGCGTGTTTAAGGTGTTTGCAAGGTCCGGCAGGACACAGCAGGGACCTTAACATGTATGTTGCATTGGTGATCGTGACGGCGTTATCGTGAAATATTTGTTATCTAGATTTAACGGGATTTAGGTCAGATGATGCGTATTTTTTTCAGATATCCTACCTTGACTGAAAAAATATACTGGAGAACGTAAAAAGACTAGTAAATGAAATATTTTAAAATATTGTTTTTTCATAAACCCCTAGCCACTGGAAAAGTGCATTCCACATGTACCTTCATCTATATGTTACATTTGATTATTATGGGGATGACATAGAACCTCACTTGGGTCATAAGGTAATAAATTGAGCCATATCTACTTTAGAGTCAGATTGTTTGGCGTCAGATTGGAAAATATGAAGACAAGTTCAGATACTTTGCCCTTGATTCTGAATGTCCAACACCACATGCTGTGAAATTTTGTTGAAAAAAACGTCATCCTCCACAGTGACTTTATCGACAGTGACTTCATCAACTTTCATGGATAGTGCAAATGACCTGGAGCAGCCTCTCACAATGTCACAAAAGTGTACCACACTCAACACTGAGCAATGGCCATCTTCTGTACAGTTACTATCTGAAAGGGCTTTGCACAAGCAGTGCTGTGCACCTATTCATTGTCAGCTAAAACAGTGGAGTTTCTACTCTGCTAGATATAGGCTCCATTGCAGTATATGTTTCCTGTTGTATGCTCATTTTATGCTTCCTGGTTTTGTCTTATCATAGTTGCTATGTGTGTGGTAGACTTAGTAAAGGAATGAGGCTTAGCTGGTTTGATGATTGTGAAGTGCTGATTTTGGTTTGTAATCTAGATTATCAGCATGATAATTTCACAACAAAAATGGTGCAGTGTAGTGCAAGCAGTGTTAAATATCAGTATTGCAGCATACACATCGATATCCTTTACTTTACAGACCACAACATGGAAAAAGAAAATGAAGTTATACAAAATCTTGGAATTGATGGTAAGGACCACACCTTGAGATATGTATGCATATTCTGTACACATCATTCATCATTCATCTCATATGATTAGTGTTTCCCACTTTAGGAACCAAGATGGAATATGTTGCCAAGCAGGAAATGTATCTCAATCCTGAGTTGAAGAGAATATCCATTATTTCTATTAAGCTAATTAAGTTGAACATACTGTGCATGTTGCACATGATGCACCAAATTTAACTGTACCATGTGTGCATGAACAGTGCTAAGCTGATTTCTATTTCTGGTTATGATCAAGATGCTGGAAGTGTGTGATTTGGGTGTGGCCTTTGTATGGGTAAGCATTTCCATGGCACTGTTTTTGTTTCTTCGTTATACCATTGGTGTTTCCCTAGCATCACCAGTGCTGGTTTGCCAGAAGGAGCTGGTTGAGACCTTCCAATAAGTCATCACATTAATCATCAGACTCGCATAAACCAGACACTATGTGTTGTGAGTCATGAAATTCTGTGCTCCTGACAATTTGTGAATGTGTTCATGCCATTGCAATCCAAAGCAAAACAGCCTCTGTTTTTTGTATGTAGTATCTCAGTGTTTTGATGTTCTGTGTTGAGAACTGTACCAATACCCTTGATTACTTGAATGCAGAGACATTCTAAGATTAGTAAAATCTGGATGTAAGTCCAATACAATGCATAAGGCATAATTATCACCATACACCACATATGATCCTTACTTTCTGAGATGCCAATGTCCCAGCTCCAGATCCTGATCAGCAATCTGGAAACATATGGATCAGATGTGAGGTGATCAACACCCCCTGTCTGTGTTAAAAACTGTTGATGCTGCATAATCTTATGGAAGGAATATGTTGGGTGGGTGGATGGAATCATGTGAAACATCTCCACTGCAGACACCTACAGCAAGTTCCTGACAGACGAGTTTGATGTGAACAAGGAGGCAAGCAGTCTGCTGCAGTCTGCAGCACTGTCTGAGCAGTTGGCACACATCACCAAAGGTGCATATTGAGGTGGAGACTGTGTACATCACCAGACGAGATATCAACAGATGCTTGTAAATATGCACTACCAATGTGCACAAGTCTTCAAAGTTGCATCATATGACCAGGCCACATTGTCAAGAAAGTTTGCATCAACAGTATCTCTGTGCTACTTTTGGGATATCAGTTTGATTTTACTTTTTTTTCTCGCTGGAGTGTTCCATTCTCTGTCTTCCTGCTATTACTTCAGGTATATTTATTTTCACCCTTAGACTGGCTGCAGTTGCATTGCTGCTGTATTTTAACTGACCAAGCATTGCATGTACCTGATCTGATATGCTGTAATGATGCTATCATCATGATGACTCATGTGTGATCCGGCCTCGCCCTGTCAGGTATTGCGCTGCTGGACGCTGAGATAGCCGACCAGGTCAGCCAGCACTATGAGGACCTCCTGTCGCAGGCCACTGGCACCGAGATCTTGGAGGGGGTGCTGCACTCCATGCAGGCCAGGATTCAGGTGTGTGTCATGTGGGGATGAGTGGTCCAGGGGTAAACTGCCCACCTCATAATTGTCTCACCTGTCGCTACTCTTCATCCGCGGCCAATCGGTGTAAGAGATTGTCAATGCTATATTGCCCAAGGGTGACGTATCATAAAACCAATGACCACCACTACCACGAGGTGTGTCATGTGTAGTCCTGTGTGGAGGTACAGTTCATGTGCAGACCAGGGCCTATGTACAGTTTTGCACATAGTCAGGATTCGAATTATGAATTTTGTCCCTGTCAGGAAGTGCGCGAGCGTCACGTGCAGATGTCCATGTCCGACGCAGGTAGCGATACTGGATCCAGATTCTGTTGGTGGAGGATGTATTCTGTACCCAGATATCATGCTCAGCTATGTCTAGGGCTGAATTTAAGCTTTGGAATGCTAGATTTGGAAACTAAATTGGTTGGACCTTGAAATTCGGAGAGGATAATTTTATTCTTATTTTTGGCATGAGACTAAGTTGTCATTCATTCATAAATAGTTAGAAAATCATTCGACCCCAATGGGTCGAACATTTTTGTAGAACAGCATTGGGTTTGAGGTCATGGTGAACCAGCTCATTATTTTTTTTCTTCAGAAAAGCTAATTAATTGCCTTCCGGAAAGGATAACTTGTAAGATTGACATCAGTCCAGAGCAAGGCTTTTTGCAGCACTTGCATGCTAGCCAGCGCAAGATCGACTATAGGAAGAAGCCTGCATGTGTCACCCTTGGCCTCCGGCATATGCCACCAGCGCACCGTTCATTGTTCGGGAGCCGCCCGTCGTGACCGCTGGTCAGTAACACGGTGCTCGGCTTCGACAGACGCTGCTGGCAGCCGTGGACCGGTTACGCTCGCGTATCGAGGAGCCGTTCCTCAAGATCGAGTCGCAGAGTCTGATGCTGTCCAGACTGCACGCCGCCTGCGACATGCTGCGCCGCCTGATTCGCATCCAGTACCTGTCCAAGCGGCTGCAGGCCCAGCTGAAGGGCGGGGTCCGCGACATCACCAAAGCCGCCAAAAGTCTCAGCGAGCTAGGTTCGACTCGCGGGCAGCTGGCTGGGTATCTCTGGCGAGATGATGTGGGGACTGTTCACCCACGTGGCGGGCTACGTTCTGTCGGTTCTTCTCGATTGGACGGAGAACGAAGCAGTGCATGCAAAAACATGGCACTTTACTGCATTATGTCCATGTTTGAAAAATGACCCCCGAACAATTGGTGACCCAGGCAAGATCAAAAGGATTGTGATGGCTTATTCAGCAGGTCGGTCTACCCCTGATCGTAAGACCGTGGGTTCGAATCCTAAAAGCAGCGGCATTACCGGGCCCACCTGTGACCGATCGCCGTGAGAGGTGGGCGATGCCATATAACCACACTCGAATGCATCGTACTAAGGTTCCTGTATGAAAGGTTAAGCATATTGACCTCCAATAGAACATTCTACTACTTACAGCTTTTTCGAAAGCATAACACAAATTCGGATCAACTTGCAGTTTAGTTGTATGTCTCAGAATGAGCCTTCGCAATGTTTCACGCTTTTTTCAATTGTCATTGTCATATTGGTGTATGTCTGAGTGTGTCACCTGTTGTTGCCAGATGACACTGTGTCGGACGTGGATCTGAGCGGGCTCGAGGTGTTCGAGCGTGAGCAGAGGCAGATTTGCGCCGGTCGCCAGCTGGTGGAGAAGCAGGCCGCCGGCCTTCTGCAGCGTGGCATGGAGGCGCTCAACAAGTCGCAGGTGAGCCATCACATTGTCACGACACAAATCAGATCAGCAATCACTCAGTGAGAGCTGTACTATCGTAGGTGAGCAAGCAACTAGCTGCGAGCTGGCCCATTGCCGGACCACTGCCAGGCACCTCAACCAGCTGTTCACATGGCATATAGACCGCAGTATAGTAAACACCGACAAACGAGCAGTAGGTTGATTACATCATCCAGATTACAACAAATGTATTTGATTAGAAGATTCCCATGACATATCTTCCCGGAGCCTGATCTTTGACACACATAATGTCGTTGATTTGACATGAAAAAAAAACTTATTCTCATGTGATGTTCAATAATGGGCAGAGCGATGGACAATAAACGCAAGCCCTGCATTTCTGTGTTTTCATTTTGTCATTGCCGTAAGTAGTACGCTATGGTGGATGCATAGGTTGTCATCTGACCTGCGGGCACGGTCATTAGTGAATACCTTTACAATGTGTCTAACTTCGCTGTCGGTTGGTCGTCGATACCGGTAGGAATCTTAATTTGTTATGGGAAATGCAATTAAAATGACAAACTACCTATCAATTTTGCATGTAACAGTACAATGCAGTTTTAGTTCACTATCATGCAAGGACATCACAGGTAACATGTAAAAAATGATGAACGTATATCAGCTGCATAGAGCATATAAGCAACAAGGCACAATGGATGGGCTCAGTGAAAGATGCTACACACTTGTTTTCAGCCGAGATGCATACATGCTGCCGGTTAAGTGTTGCTTTTCACCCAAGCCTCCCAATTTGGACAGAATATCTCTACGATGGTCAGGCAGTGGCCTCCACGAATTCGAGCACCCCGTCACCTCCCGGTGCGGGCAGTACATCGAGCTTGTGTCGCGGCCGACAGGTGGCGACGGCGCTGCAGGTGTGCCACAGCCTGGGCTCGCTGCAGTCGACGGTGGACGACCTGCTGGCGTCGGTGCGCTCGCAGGTGGCGACGCGGCTGACGGAGGCGCTGCGTCTGGAGACGCTGCTGGCGGCGGCCGCCGCCCAGTCGTCGGGGCCCGGCCGGCCGGGCGGCGCCACGCTGCCCAGCAACACGGTCACCTTCCGCGCCACGCTCTGGAACAACCTGGAGCGGCTGGCCGACCACATCTACACCGCCTGCGCCCAGGTCCAGCACATACACAAGGTTGGTGCCCGGCGCCGGTGCGGCGCCGCGGTAGCTCAGTCGGTATACTGTTGGACTCCTGATGGCGAGATTGTGGGTTCGAATCTCGCAACTGGCGGCGTTACCGAGTCCTCCCGTGACCAATCGGCGTGAGAGGTTGGCGATGCTATGTGACCTAGCCGTTGAATATGTCGTAAAAGAGCCCGAGGTTCTTTTTCTTGACCACAGTCCGTTCAAATTCGCATTTTTAGTCGGTGAAACAAGAATGTAAATGCAATTTCATCTTGAGACAGCTTCCAAATACTGAAGAAGATAGCCACAAGGCCAAAATTTCAGATATTTCGAGGTAAGCGATTAGTTAAATGTTCTTTTTCAATTGGTTATCGAAAGTTATCCAGGGAAGCATTATTTTTCGTTTACGTCCTGATGCTTGACTGAGCGAATGTGGACGCACTATTTAACGTACGGTACAGAGTGTGGTCGCGCCAGCTTGCGACCAGCCGCCCGTCGATGTGTGCTGATAGGCGGCAGTAGAGGTGGTGACCAGTCTGTTTCTTCCGATCACCAGCCCAACTTTGGTGGTCAGTGACGCCTGGGTGTGTTACAGGTGCTCAGTAAGAAGCGCGACCCCGTCACCCAGGTGTGCTTCATCGACGAGGTGAGGTCGGCTGACCTGATGCTACTCTTCTGGGAGGACGTAACCAGCATGATCCGGACAGAGTTTGTCCGCGCCGCTGAGGGTAAGCTGCCATTGTGTTTTAACAACAGCTGGGTGATGGCCACTGTTTCCATGGTGTATTGCCATCCTGTATTTAATTGGTTTTTATTTGGCGATTTGTGTGAGCATTCCGACGCGGCGTTTCCTGACACTGGACGTGAGTGAGTATTTTGTCGTGACATCTGACAATGGACGTGAGCATTTTGTCATGACGTTGTGTGACACTGGACGTGAACATTCTGTCATGACGTTGCTTGACATTGGATGTGAGCATTCTGTCTTGACGTTGCCTCACACGGGATGTCAGCATGCTGACGCGGCGTTGTCTGACACCTGGCGTCAGCGTGCTGACGCGGCGTTGTCTGACACCTGACACTCTGACACGATGGGAACCGCGTCCGCAGAGCAGACATTCATCAGGCAGGCGTTCGAGGGCGAGTACCCGAAGCTGGTGCGGCTCAACATGGACCTGTGGACGCGGCTGCAGCAGTTCTCCACAGGCCCCGCCGCCGACGGCCGGCCACAGTTCAAGTAAGCGCGCGCCGAGCATGGCCGCAGGGCATCGCTCCCCACCTGCCAGTCCGAGGCGCTACTCTGCATTGCGGGGAAATTAATCATATGATATGTTGTGTAGCTGCCGTTCTCGATAGCTCATCTGGCATTAGCACGCGCATCCTGTTTTTCTCTACGTTGCTGTCGAGTACGATGTTTAAGGACATAGCTGTCCGGCGTGTATTGTTCACGTGCCCCGGTATGCTGGGTGTTATCCGTGAGGAACGCATCGTCGCCACAGCACGTGTATGTCACGTCCGGGGCTGGGTGCGTCAGAACACCGTTATCTGACCTGGTCCATTTCACGTGATCATGTGGCCTATGGAGTAGGTTAGGTCTGTTGGAATCCTGTCACCTGTCCTAACGGGTGCGACATCATTTCATGTCATTCCTATAGTATATGCTGACGAATACTGGAGGTGAATTTTAAAGGTGTGACAGACCATTGGAAATTACCAGCCGAAGCTTTTGTGGGTACCCAACGTGATCTAACTGGGCACTTTAGCTACGAAGGCAGGTTTTACCAGACCTCAGCCTCATATGTTAGCCTGAAGCCAAACTGACCCGGTCTGACTGCAGCCCAATATCCGTTGAGGGAGCGTTTATTCCGGTGCAGGGTCTCCTCCAGCCATGACCTTGAATTCTTTGTATATCTGACATGTATGGGCGCTGTATGACCAACGCAGTCGATGCGCCCGAAAGCCCAAATAACCAACCATATCTGACATGTAGTATTGCTTTGAAACCTACAAGGTTTTAAATTTTGTGTCGTGTAACCGATGTAATTACTGCTCCTTTAAACCTCAATGACGACAACAATAATAATTAGTCACTATTGGCTCTAAGGGTGGAAATATGTAAAAGTTGTTAGAGCTGAAGACGCCTTAAAATCTTCACATTGTATTGTGATCATGTGGCTAATGCTTAAGCATTTCAAAATTGTTAATGCTTATTTCAGAATTGAGTATGTCTTTCCGGTCTTTGTGATCTCTTGGCTGGTAATGCATGTTGTGAGAATTGACCTTATATTATGACATTTCCTTTATCCGGTTTGCTGCGTCTCTCTGGTATGTGTATTTGCATTCATATGCAACATAGCTAGAACACCGTTGGGACCCGAGACGGCGAAGGCTTTAACCATGTCTCAGCCGGCTGGCCGGCTGCGATCTGACGTCACCTGATCTTTGACCCGGAGTCACCTGGTTCGATCAGCTCATCCATTCTGGTCCGCCAGCGTTCAGACGGCGAGTCTGAGCCGTGCTGGCTCGCCCAGACTGCATCTCCCACCCGCAGACGTTGCCTGACCTGACCTGACCTGTTCCCATCAGCCCGGAGGCAAGTCTGAGGGAGGCTCTGGCGCCTTTCGAGCGCGCATACCTGTCCCGCTCGCTGAGCCGACTGTTCGACCCGGTCAACTTGATGTTCTCCTCGGAGACGGTGCCGGCCCGCGAGGAGGTGGACGCCGTCGTCCGGGCAGTTCTGAAGTGAGTGGCTCGAACATCGCGCTCGCAAACAGATGAGGGAACGGGCTGGTGGCGACCCGATGGAAAATACTGTACCGTTGGCCTCGGGGACCTGATGTGTCCCCATATTCTCATCTCTCCATTGTGGGCTCCTGCTTGTCCCAGCCCGGTGAGTTAAATGACCATTCCATTACAGAGATTAACACCGAGGGAGAGATTGTGTTTCGACTCGTCTGTGAATTGTTTTTCCACGCAGGATGCTTTGCAGGATTTCCCAACTGGGCATTTAACTTCTAGCCTCCGGTGTCCCACTTCTGAGACTGGTTGGAAATGATACTTGTGTCGCCAAAAAGGAGGAACGAAAAAGTGTCAATACCTTCTGAGGCTAGCGAAAAGAGAAATTGATAGCTTAGAGACCGCCGAGAGCAAACGTTGCAATTGCGATATGGCTGATGTTATGTTATTATGCTATGGTATAATGTTATATTACCGATATCGTTGTTGCGGCTGGCGTACTGTCGGGCTTATGTACTAGCGCTGTATCAATTGTTGTTTAGTCTGCTTATATTAGGCCATTTTCTTGGACAGAGAAGACTGTGTTGTTGCCCCTCCCCTCCAGCATAAGCATGGTGTGCGCGCGGTTTTCTGTCGGGTAGTAACGTCAGTGGCGTCCCTGTCGGCGGTAGCCGGCACTTGTCTGAGCTGGACGCGGTGCTCTGCCCGGTGGTGATATTGATGCCCTCGCCGGCAGTGAACTCAACGTGTCCGGCGTCGACGCGGCGCTCTGTCAGCTGGTGGCTCGCAATGTGGCCAAGACCGTGCAGCTGTTCTGTGTCAAGTGTGAGCAGCTGCTGGTGACGGACGGCGACGGCAGTCAGGTGATAGGTACGTCCCGCCAGGTGATGGGTACGTCCCGCCAGGTGATGGGTACGCCTGCCAGTTCATTGGCACGTCCTGCCAGGGGATAGGTTCGTCCTGCCATGGGGTAGGCAACTCCCGCCAGATCATTGGTGCGTCCTGTCAGGTGATAGGTACGTCCCGCCAGGGTATAGGTAGGTACTGCCAGGGTATAGGTACGCTCTGTCAGGTGATAGGTACGTCCCGCCATGGGATAGGTACGTACTGCCAGGGGATAGGTACGTCCTGCCATGGGATAGGCAAGTCCTGTCAGATCATTGGTGCGTCTTGCCAGATGATAGGTACGTCCCGCCAGGGTATAGGTACGTACTGCCAGGGGATAGGTACGTCCTGACAGGGGATATGTACGCCCTGCCAGGTGATAGGTACGCCCTGTCAGGTGATAGGTATGTCCCGCCAGGGTATAGGTACGTCCTCCCAGGCCATTGGTACGTCCTACCAGGCGATCGGTACGCCCTGTCAGGTGGTAGGTACGTCGTGGCAGTTGATTGGTATGCCCTGCCAGGTGATAGGTACGTCATGGCAGTTGATAGGTACGTCCCGCCATGGGATAGGTACGTCCTGTCGGGTCATTGGTATGTTAAGCCTCCTACCAGTTAATAGGCATGTCCTTTCAGCTCATATATATATATATATATATATATATATATATATATATATATATATATATATATATATAATATTATATTTTTTTTTTTTGTATATATCACCGGATCATAATACGTTGCGAACCCGTAGGTGCCTCCTGTCAGGCTGCATATATGTCCTTTGTGTGTTTGTGGCGAGTGTATGATCATATGTACGTCCAATCGCGTGGTGGTGGTGGTGATGGTGACAGTCTGGTCACAAGTACCCCGAATGGTAGAGACGGCTGCCAAACCAGAGGCAGATGGCGGTTTGTATTAGCGCCATTTGTCGACCATTGGCGAGACGGTAGCCACTGAACCTTGGTGAAAAGCTGCGCTGATGGTGGATATAGACTCCTGGTGTGATTTTGGCATGTTACGGATGTCTCTCGTACCTTCAGTGAACTATCGGTACACCCTAGTAAGCCTTTAGCTCGCCCAATATACCTTCAGTACGGACCAGTAAATATTATTCACGCCCCAGTAGGCCCACAGTATGCCCCAGTAGACCTGCAGGATTGTCCAGTAAATATTCGGTATGCCTCAGTAAGCATTCAGCATGTCCATATCCGACCTAAAGTTATCGACCTACTGTCCGACAACTATTCGAGCCCATTGCATCCAGCTACCTTTGGTCAGCCCAATACACCGCATGTGTATCGTGTTCCGTCCTCTGTCAGCCACTGGTGCTGACCTGACCTGACCTTGCCTGACCTGACCTGACGTGACGGCGTGTCCGGTGCCTCCAGGTCCCATGTCGCCGGGTCAGACGACCAACGTGGGCCTAGTGAACCTGCTGTACGCGTTGCACGGTCAGATGACTAGACTGCTGGCCGGTCAGACCAGTCTGGCGGCCGAGGCTCGCGCTACGGTGGAGACATCTCTGGAGAGCGTCTCCAACCTGATGCGAAGCGCCATCCAGCCGCTGCTGACCTCAATCGGGGATGCCATTGAGTCCATCGTGCTCACCATGCACAACGAGGACTTCTCCGGGTGAGTGGTCAAGCGGCGCAGCTCATTTCAGTGATCATTTCAGTGATCACCGCGTCACTGTCACCTCGTGGTTTTGCTCTTTTTGTGAAGGCACCTGTGAACACCACTTCTGCTGATACAACACTTGTATATTGCATAAGGTTTCCAAATAATTTTAATTATTATAGTCGTCATTCAGTGTATATAATGCGGTTGAATTCACCGTCCGATGGGCACGTGTGCGCTGGCCGCGTTTATCTCGGGACATGGGCACTTCTGGGGGCCCCAGCCGCTCGTTCTGGAGATGTAGGGTGAGTGTTCGTGAACACGGGTTATGTGTTGTACTGACGTGTCTACATTGCAGTGATCAAATAGGGTGGAATGTACCACTTCCTGAGCATTGAATCGACATCCTTTCCAAGGAATGGGCGCCAAATGAACCTGTAGTCTGCGCGCCCTTAAACCCTAATAATTAATCAACCTTTCCAAGGAAGTACCAACATCGTGCTTGTTAATGTGTTCATATCTAGTTTTTAAGAGTATTGCGTATATAAGTACACTAAGAGTACCTTTAAGAGTATTGCGTATACTTCCATACCTATGCTCACCATCACGAATTGTGGTACACAATCATCTCGTAGCACATGTCCAGGTAGAGAGATTATCTATTATATGGTCTGTTAAGCAATGCAATGTGTTGATTATATCTGTTGATAGTATCGTAATTGTTATCGTGAGCATATTCTTATATTAGGTGTCCCCCAAATTAAATTAAAAGCATACACTTACCAGTACACTATTAGCTCAAAATTGAGTTTGAAGGATTGAGGTGAAATTTTAAACGACATGGCAAATTTCGTATCTTCCTGTAATTATATCACATCTCGCATCTAACGAAAAAAAAACATTATTTTTACACTGCGGCATCGTACCGCAATGCTGCACCTTCTCGGGCACTGGATACCTTAAGAGGCACCACCTGCTTACCCTGGAGTGCAGGGTTAAAATAGTGATTTCTCGTTAGGTGTGAGATGTCGAAACTAGTGCAGCAGGATGTCCAAATCGTCATTGGAAGTGTTGATAATTAAAATTGTGTTGAGTACTGCAAACCCAGTTTTGAGAAAATTTGCTTGCTTATGACTGTTCCTGGTTTGCATGTTTTGAAAGGTACCTAATTTGGGGATACCAATATCAATAATGACGATGCAAGCACCAATGCTATAAATTGGCGGTACATGGAAAGCATACCACATCAGGTAATCCCTTCACCTGGAATTGCCCAGAGTGATGTTGGTTATCACGATCGCGGGCGGATCCCTTATGGTGAGGAGAAGTATGATACTTGTACATATGCTACAGTTAGAAACGAGGCATGAAGACTTTACAAGCACGCACTAAGAAGCATGTCGATAATTCCTTCGAAACGATGTCGATTCAGTTGTCGATAAGTGGTAAATTCCACTTTATTTCGCGAATAATTTGTATTGCTGGAGTGTAGTACAAGTGCTCGTGGACACGGACTATGCGTTGCGCTGACGTCTCCACATTGTGCTGATGCGATGCTGCACCTGCTGTACTGATGCGATGCTGCACCTGCAGTGATGAGGGCGGTTCGGACGCCAACTGTTCTCTGTACATGAAGGAGCTGCAGGCCTTCATCTCACGAGCCGTCGAGGATTATTTGTCGGCGTTTAGCTGCAAACAGCTGATAACTGCCAGGTGAGCATCTGCACAGACTGCGGCTGCTCTCCGTACTGTCACTCGGCACAATATGAACTTCTTTTGATGTGTTGGGGCCCTTTTTATTAATGACAATGCAAACACATAGAGCCAGATACTGTTAGCATGACAAGAGCTTGACCATTTTGTACACTTACTCATTGGGTTTCTCATCATTGGAGTGTAGTGCGGCTTTCGCTGTAGCGCTTGTGTAGTGCACACTGCCGGGTCTGACTTAGGTCAGCTGAAGAAGATATATAAAAATATATTTGACAACTCGGAAAGTGCATGGATAGAGCAGTGTCATGTCGTTAACCACATTCCGCTATCAGGCCTAGAGCAAAAGCTAGTTGTATGTCAAGTGCACTCCCGCATTGCTGGTGATAGAAAATCCCGCCGGACTGCGAGGTATAGCCATGGCTCTCCGGGAAGCTAGTTTGGCCTCTACCCTACTCATATTTCTGTATCCCCCGCCCGTGGTCGTACACATACCTCCCTCAATGCTGATGCTGTATCGGCTGTGGCCCTGTGCCGCATAGTCGGTGGTGTTCTGTCGAGTAACTCGTGTCACGTGGACCCGTGCGTACTGTGGGTCTGCCGCATCACGTGGTCGGCGGTGTTCCTCAGTAAGCTGGAGTTGGGCCGGCGCGCGCTGGACCTGTTTGTGCGCCACTCGGCGCTGGTGCGGCCGATGGGCGCCGCCGGCCTGCTGCAGATGGCCGCCGACTGCGCCCAGGCCGAGCTGGCCGTCACGCCGCTCTGTGACCGGCTGGCCGACCTCGGACTCGCCTATCGCGTGCTGCGCGCCTACAAACCGCTCCTCTTCCAGGTGGGTGCCGTCGCACCCGCGTGCGGGTGGCCTGGTGCCAGACTGGCCCGGCCGTCAGACCACGCCGTCCAAGCCACCCATCCCCTCCCCCGACGCTGTTGTCCCATCACGCGACGCTGCCGCTCCTTGCTCCACTGTTAGCCTGATTTAAGCTCAGTGTCGCTACGTGCAACACGACTTGTCTCTTCTGAACTATTTCCAGCTGTTTTCCTGGACAACATCGCTTTTCTTTGAGCTAGTTTGGCTTATGGATTTTCTGTCCACACCGTTATCTCGCATCTGTTATCCAATGCAGTGCTGTAAAGAGGTTTCTAGTGTCAATACCCCATCATGTGTGGTCACGGAAATAGTGGAATGTATTTCATTGACACCATTGGCAATCTTAATTAATGTGGATTGTGTTCTTCCTCATATTCATGAGCGATACTCATAAGCGATGAAGCACATGTCACACATGATGTGTTGATCTCCCTGATACATGATAATCATGGAGATTCGCATGTACGCCGACGGCACTCAGTTTTTTGTCTCATATGTTACATCAAATTTCCCTGTACTGAAACAACTCGTCGAAACCACCCTGGTTTCTGCAATTAATTGGTGAACACAAAATAGTCTAACCCCTCAAGGACAAGTGTGGTTATTCTGAAGTAACGGTATCATAAGCTGGATTAACATTACTTGACATGTTTGGGATTTAGAAAGCTCTGAAATTAAGCCGTCAATTTGGATTGCAACCCCGTGTGTCACCGCGGACGATTGCCTCTCCTGGAAGCGGCATGTTGCGGCCGTCACGCGCCGCTGCTACTGTATTCTGATAACAATGGCTGCGATGAGTCCCCGCGTGCCACGCGAGACTATGTGGCTATTAGCTGGAACGTTCGTGCTCCCCCGCGTACGATATTGCATGGCTGTTTGGAGTGGATGCGCTGTGACTCAGCATAGAAGGGTGCACAAATGTGTCAACTCTGGTGCGCCCATCGGCACCGAACTGAGGTATCGTGATGGAGCGGCTGGAGCCTACTGTAATCTACAATGTTCGAGGGTGGCCCGCATGGTAAAAGTAAAATAAGATTAATTTATGTGCAGCCTATTTTCTCGGCACGAACGCCCCCGAGCTGATGCTCCGCCATTGTATGACTCGTCGCGCTGTCTCCCAGCGAGGCACCAGGGCGGCCGCTGGTGGATGCCTCTGTATTCCACGCATGCGTACTGAAGTCGCAAAACTGGCCTTCGTGTGCCAAGCGGTAAAAACATGGAGCTGTCCGCCACCTGATATGAGTTAGATGCTTACTAATTATTATTTCAGAAAGTCAATGCTTTTCATTTGGCGCATTCCTGGTAAGCACTTTAGCACGCGAATCACTGAGGTGGGGCTCCCCTTGGGGTGCCTCCGACAACAGCTAAATTTATTGAGGCAGCAACATGTCAATTTCAGTATCTTCCAATGAATAACTAGATTAACTTCTATGTATTACACATTTGACATCGAGGTTATCTTAGGACATATTCTAGTGACGTCATAAAGTCGTTCTTAGGTGCTATGTTTAACGTCTCAAACGGTCGTTTGTTATGAAATACAATCAGACAAATGTACACCAGCAGATCGATGCAGGCGCGGTTTGTGTACAGTTGGTCAAAGAGGTGTCTTCCAATATACCTTTACTATTGCTGGCCACTAGGGACGTACGCTGTGCCGCTTCACAGCAATCATTGGCACGGAAAACCACACGGCTTCACAGTTAAGCGTTAGGTGACAGTCTTCCAGGCTGACCACGGCCCAGTGTCCCAGGACAGGGATTGGCGTTTGCGGCCGTCACTGAACAATTTGCCTTGCAGCCATGAAGTGAGAGACACGGGTCTATGCTGATCCCGCCTTGCATGCCTCATTCGAACAAACATTAGCAGCTCAGTGCGCAGGCTATCACTGGACTCCTGTCGGAAAGAAGCAGTTGGTCGTTCTGGACTTCGGGTTTCGATGACATAAAATGAGCTGGAAAGGCTGCAAGGAGCTCGCGTGCAAAGGGTGTAGCAAAATGGGAGGAAGGGTTCATGATGTCAATGAAGCACTTTTTTAAAACAAAATTGTGATATGCCCAGCTCTGATACTTCCTTGCTTAATTCAGGTTCATTGACAAATCGATTAATTACTTACCTGAATTAAATAATTACACCTGTTTCATTGAGAAACTCAAGTTTTTGTTGGACGTACGTCACATATGGTATGTTATATTTTAGTATATTATTGTATATATTGTGAACTTTGTTACAAGTGAGATATATGGAGATTTCTTGCAGCTAGTTATCTTTTCGAACAGATACCATCCAGCTTATCTTGCACTCAAAGGCTTTTAGTTTATATTGCATCTGAACGAAATGCAACCGGCCCATCTGTCACTATTTTTGGAAACCACTTATAATTATTATATAAAAATCACATTTACAAAAAAAAAAATAAAAAAAAAATTATTTTTATATTAATAAAATTATTTTTTTTTTTTTATTTTTTTTTATAAAAATAAAATAAACCAATTTAATAATACCTTTTTGTTTTTGTTGTCAGCCGCTTCCCCCCCTCCCCGGGCGTTTTTTTTTTTTTTTTTTTATTTTAAGTTTTTTTATATATAAAAAAAAAATATTTTGCGATTTTTGCGCAATATAATATTATATTCCTTCCCCCCCTTTTTTAAAAAAATAAATATAAATTTTTCCTCCAAGATGAAACGAACCATAAATCAAAATTAATATTCAAGAAATTAATATTATCTCTTGATTCAAAATGTCCGTTCAAGGATGATACAGTTTTGCGCACATATTACATATTAAGCTAATTTTAATCAGATGTAATGCATGATACTAAGCTTCCCTGTGTCAGGGTCAGGTAGAGCGGGTTGTTCAGGGTTGGGGTGTTGGTCAGTATGCTTTCATACATTTTGGAGAGACAGAGGAGCATGCTGTGAATGCTGCACCTTCAATTGGTGTGAATGCAGGCATACACGCTACCCAAATGCCAACAGTGATGTTTTACTTCCTCACTGGTACAAGTTTTTAATGCTTGCTTGACTTGATACTTCTGGGTGATCAATGTGACATTTCACTTGCATCAAGCCCCAGGCTGGTACCGGATTGGTCTGCCATTGTGCTATTGGACCAACTTCGGTACAAGTCAGTGAATGTGTGTATGCATGTATGTGGGTTGCTGAAAAGCACCAGTTTTAATATTTTAACCTGGACACTGGGGGCTTATACACTTGTGCACTTTTTAATTTCAAAGCAATCATCAACTTGATGAATTTGATCATATCATGTCAAGCTTGCAATAACTGAGGCTGGGATTGTATGAGACTTCAATAGCATGCATATATTACAACTATCCATCTGTACCATATGTTATGAAAGATGATTGACCATAAAAAACCATGGCAATGCTGCTCCCGGTCCCTTGATCAACAGGAAGACTAGTAATTGAAACCTTAACATGATGAAAGTTTCATATAAAATTAACTCAAGGTAAATGTTTATTGTAAAATCACAGCTTGAATGAACAATATTGCATTGACCTTGACTAACAGCAATGCAATTAGTTAATGATTATTATTTCTGAATATGTGATCATCATCTCTTGATGTTCTTGGCAAGTTAATACAACAGAAGGCAGTTTGCTGAATTGCTTATAATAATTTAATCTGATATGTTTTATTTTGAACATTGAACATGTATTAATCTGCCATCATGTTGACATATGAAGACATGCTGCCTGGAGATGTTTTTGTCATTAAATTGTAAATTGCTGCCTAGGGAGGAGGGGTGTCGTGGACAACTGGTGTTCCTGAAGTTTACTCTCAGGGATGGCTGACAACTTCCCGCACATGGTCTGGCAAGTGTTCCTTTACTGCAATATAATCTGCTCCTCTATCATCTTATTTAAGCATAAAACTATCTAGATTTGTTTGTCTAACTATGATTCTTAATGGTGTGAGCTTTACCTCTAATTTCCTTTTTCCATTTTACTTTCCAACCATTCATTGTCCATTTTGTGTTCCAGTTCATTGTTCATGCACAATTATTATTCCAAGTTTTCCATTTCCAGAACTAATCACCATTTCCAGTTGGCTCATTCCCTGATTAATGAGTGGGCTTAAATAAGGAGCACATTGGAATTGCTAGGGAATGATTTGAGTGATAAATACCCTCCTCATGAACATATACTGTCACAGTGTAAATATTATTCATTACCCCAACCATTTAACTTGAATTTGGGTTCTCAGTACTTCATATCAATGCAAGGTCCCTCAAGAATAAATTTGATGATGTTATTAATTTCTAACAAATTTTGAAGTTGATTGGTCAGTTATTTGTGTGTCAGAGACATGGTTGAAGAAAGATTTAGAGCAATACTTTAGTCTACAAAATTATAATCTTTTTGCATCTAGTAGAAAAGAAGGTGAAGGTGGAGGTACAGCAATATATGTAAGTAATATATAGAGGCTAGGGAAAGAAAAGACCTGGAAGTGATCATTTTGAGACAAGTTTTCTGGAAATCAAAATGAAGTTGGGTGTACCAGCAAAGAGATTCCTAGTGGGGAAATATATAGACCTCAAACCTGAGCCATACTTTATTTATGGACTACTTGGAAAAAATACTTGATTCATTGGAAAACACTAAGTGTACATGTGTTATAACAGGGGACTTCAATTACAATCTTTGAAATATCACTCATAAACCCACACTTAGTTTTATGAATATGTTAAATTCCTATGGATATTTCCCAACCATCTGAAAGCGACCGGATTTCTAATAATTCCGATGCCCTTTGGATAATATATTTATAAATGATGTTAATGTTGTGAACAATTCAGGAATTCTACTTCATGATTTATCGGATCATTTTCCAGTTTTTCTTAATCTGTCATTAATTCAAAGCACAACTATAACAAGACATTCAGTGACAGTCTTTGATAAGAATAAAATCAGTTAATTAAATGATCACCTCATTAGTACCTTGGAAGCCTTTCAAGATGAGACTGATGCTAATCAAGCATGCAACAAACTTATTAAGGCTTAGAAACAGGTTTAAAAAAATATCTAAAACTTTACACCCAGTAGAAGAAAGAATCCAATTAAACCATGGGTAACCCTTGCACTTCTGTGTTCAATAAATACAAAAAATAAACTATGCAAAATATATTAGGAATACAATTTTACTGAATGAAAATAAATACAAAATGTATAGGAACATGCTTTGCAATGCGCTTAGGGATGCGAAACGATTATATTACAAAAGGGCATTTCAGGATAGCAAAGGTGATGGGAAAAAACATGGAAGTATTTGAATGAAATTATCAACAAGAATGAATTGCAAACAGTTCCTTCAATTGGTTTGCTGATAACTCTGGGGCTACCTGTGTAAATGAACAAATACCTGCTAAATTTAATACATTTTTTCAACGATAGGTAGTGAGTTGGAAACAAAAATACCTGCGACACACATTAGTCCATTAAATTATCTTGCACAGCCTAATTATGCAAGCATTAACAATATTCCTTCTGTTGATGATGCTCAAATAGAAGACATTATTAAGACTTTAAACCCTGTTGGTGGAGGTATGGATAAAATTAGTACAACAATTTTGATTGGAACATATAGAAGTATTTTGCAACATCTAACATATTTCTTTAATCTTTGTCTGAACACTGCAACATTCCCTGATAGATTAAAATCTGCAGTTATAATTCCTGTATATAAAGCAGGGAAAATAATAAATTTACTAATTATAGGCCAATCTCTTTGCTACCAATATTTTCGAAAGTACTGGAAAGATTAATACACTTTTGGGTATCATCATTTCTAAATGAAAATAATATCATGCACCCATTGCAATTCGGCTTCAGAAAAAACACAGCGCATACATGCCAATTGCTCTGATGCATAACGAAGTAACTAAATCCCTTGTAAATAATAAATTAGTTTGTACTCTGTATCTTGATTTAAAAAAGCTTTTGACACCGTCAGCATCAGCATTTTGTTACAAAAATTGAACTTTATTGGCTTTAGAGGAAATATATATAAACTGTTAGCCTCATACTTATCAAATAGATCTCAAAGAACCAAGATACATGACATCATCTCCCAACCATTACATATCACAAGAGGTGTTCCTCAAGGTTCGATTCTTGGACCTCTGCTATTTACTTTATACATTAACGATCTCTGCAATGTTTCCAATTTGGCTAGCTTTTACTTATTTGCAGACGACACTGCCGTAACTATTACAGCTAATGATCTTTCTGAATTACAAAGTAAAGTAAATGAGGTAATACCCAAAATAAGTACATGGTTCCATACCAACAGATTATCTATTAATGCTTAGAAGACTGGATATCAAATTTTTCCAGGGAACTATGTGATGACCTTCATGTCAAAATCAATACTTCCAATATTAGAAGGCATAGCTGTATAAAATATTTAGGTGTATTTATTGATGAAGACATGACATGGAAAAGCCATATAAATGCCATCTCTTCAAAACTTAGCAGGAATATTGGAATTATAGGCAAGTCTAGGTACTTTTTATCAACTTGTGAATTGCTTCTTCTGTATAATTCTCTAATATTGCCATATTTAAATTATTGTGCTGTTGTCTGGGGAAGTACGTATCACTCTAAGCTTGATAAAATTATTAAGTTGCAGAAGCGTGTTATTAGGATTGTTGATAAGAAACCGTACTTATACCATACAAATGAATTGTTTATTAAACATAGAGTTCTAAAGTTTCTGGACATAGTTGATGAGCAATGTATTTACATCATGCTAGGTTTTCTAAATAAATCATTACCAGCACCTCTTTCTAATATGTTTCAACTTTATGAACAAGGTGGCCTCAGAGTTAGACAACATTTTCAAATACCCTTTTCTGATATCAATTATAGAATGTTTTCATTACCCTTTATTGCACCAAAAGCCTGGAATAAAATAACCTGCCCTCACTTCCACAGGATTGATGATGTACCTAGGAGTAAAATAATCTTGAAGAAACACATCAGACAATACATTATTAGACAATATGAACTTTTTCAATAATATGTTGGTAATAGTAATGTGCTATGCATGGTGATCTGGTATCATTTGGACATTTTCGTTTAAGAATTATGTTTTCTTTTCTTCCTCTTCATACATTTTCGTCCTTTCTCCTTAGTGTTGTAGTAGTTTAGGAAATGCATGTGCAAGGTTATGATTTTGTATTATTTCCCCATTAACACCTATAGCAGTTATTTTCGTGGAGCCCTCGAAGACGTTACTAGCATTGCTAATTGTCTGAGAGGGCTTCAGGAACATCTTTTACTAATATCTGGTGGCGGGATCTGTCCAGCAAGAAACAGGAGCGGGGAGTGGTGTGACCTGCCTTGATTTGCTTACCATGACCTACCTCTCGCCCTTGGAATTTAACGTAATTAGGTCGCACGGGTATGGAAGGGCACTCCTGCCTACCTATTAATGGGTAGAGGAATTTAAAAAAATTATTTGAGGATGGAGCAGCATTTAATGGCATAGTTTGCATGCTGGATTGCGACATTCAGGCTTTCGATTCGAATATCTACTTTGATCGCCCATTTCCTCTTGCGACAGGTACATCATCGGATTACCTGCAATACCACATATAACGGCTATCCTACGTGTATTGCTACATTATTACATGCAGAAAATGGCATTCGCTATTGCCTTGCATGTTAACTGATTTTTCCCACTCGTAGAACATTCAGCTACTTCTTTGCCTCAATCCATCGACATGTAATTTGTCATCCAACGTCCAGTTGTTAGTTGGTTGTTCTATGTCGAACGTGACTCATTTGATAAGTGCGATACATTTGATAAGTGCGATGCATTTGATAAGTGCGATGTATTGACGTTTTCCTAGTAATCGGTGTTGGTGCAAGACATAGAAGCATTGCGCCACTGCAGTGGCAGAATGCAGTGCACTGCCGACAAAGCGTTCCTTTTACCAACAGACGAAACCGGGTGGGATACAAAAGCATAGGAAGTGGTTCAATACACACACACGCACGCACACCCACACACATGCCATTTAATCTGCTAAGCGATTCCTGTTGGTACAAATTAGTTCGTTATTGATTCTGACAAGTCTTAAAGGACGGCAATGAAGTCGGTTCATCTCTGGCGCAATACACATTTTCGGTCGCACTGAGCTTCACCCGATCAACGTCGTTAGTGATAAAATTATTGAACACCCTTGCCCTAGAAAGATCACTGATCCCATCAGTCTGATTTATGCTTCCTGTGCTGCAAGTCAACATACAAATATGGCATTAAATGCTGATCAGTCTTCAAATAATTAAAGGTGGTTTCGCACCAAGAATGACACATGGCCCGATTATATTTCGTGCTGAAGCAATATAAGCTAAATACATCTGACTCTGCAATGGTTGGATGGTATCCGCTTGAAGCACTACTTTATCAGCACAGGAAAACTGTGTATGTCGCTTGCTGTCCAGTGCACGATATATACACCAATAATATACAATTATTATATATTACATTGTACACACACACATGTATGTATACATGTATATATATATATATATATATATATATATATATATATATATATATATATATATATATATATATATATATATATATATATATATATATATATATATATATATATATTCTGCATATATACATTTATAATGCAATATATAATAATTTATGTCATACAACATATGCCTTACACACAGCAACTTGGGTCTCTTGGGTCATGCAAGCGAATCAGGTATAAATTACTCAAGTAATAAGTATATTTGTCAATCAATTTGGATTAAAGAAGCAGGTGCCGCCGTGGGATTTGCCGCCCCCGTAGCTGAGTTGATTTAAGCGCTGGCCTAAACTGGTCTCCTGCAACGCACAGGTCGAGTCGCTTCATACGCTCGCGTTTTGCCCCAAGTTGGGAGGGTCAGTTGGCAATTGGCCCGATAAGATCGATGACGAGCTACCGGCGTGAGCGTGTCTGTGCATTTATGCCGAATAGTTGGAATTCATTGACCAGGTGGTGCTGCCAAGGTAAACGCAACAAGCTTTGCTTAGCAATAGGATCCTGATCCATAAAGCGTAGGACAGCGTAGGCCTGCTCAATGAACTGCCAATGTCGTTCGGCCGAGTGAGCCGTGCAAAGTGGGAACAGCGTGGAACCATGGTACTCACTTCATGACTGCAGGGCAGGTGGTCATGTGACGACCGCACAAGCGAATCCATAAGGTTGGAGCACTGGCCCGTGGTGAACCAGACTGTCACGTAACGCATAACTGTAGGTGCACACTGCATGTATTCAGCAAAAGTTGAGATGTTATATTGCCCTAATGCTTTGATTTGTGTTTAAAATATGAACTCCCAAAGACACTCTTTTTACTTGACATAACATGTGTCCTCACCAGAGACATCCAAAAACATTTATCGCGATTGAAATTATGGGCCTATCGAATGCGGCTTGAATCGGCGTAATTGATTCATTGGCTTAAAATATATACGGGAGGAAAAAGCCCCCTTCCCCTTCCCTGAGTCACTCGTATGAGTCACCATACTCTAGAGACTGCCGGGTTAAGTCGCAACGCGTTTTATCTGTCTCCCAGATGTGTGTTATTTTCTCTGTGTCGTGTTCTTTACATTTGTCATTTACGTGGAGAACTGAAAACCCGTTTGATATATAGTTCCGTAAAACATATGATATGCCCGTTATATCGCATTCTAAAACTAGCTCAATGTATTATCACTCAATGCCTGTCTGCATGCCGACTTTCTCACGAGATGGATAAAGGAAATTTCCTGATGTGTATGCTATAATGTGGCTAAGGGTGCTACCGTATCATTAACGGGTAAAATTCCGCCCTGGTATCTCGGTTGGTTAGAGCGCTGGCCTGCACTGGTCTTTTCTGTCCTGGCAAGAAATGGTTCGAGTAGCTTCGCGCTCGCATTTAGCTCCCGGCTGGGAGTCATTTGGAGGCGCTGTATAACCCATGCAGGTCAAGCGCCCTTAAACCCCAATAACAACAACGGGATGATCAGCTGGGGCGCTGTATGACCCATGCAGTTCAAGCGCCCTTAAACCACAATAATAACAGGATGATCAGCTGGGGGCGCTGTATAATCCATGCAGTTGATACGCCCGAAACCCCAATAACAACAACGAGATGGCCAGTGGGGGGAGCTGTATAACCAATGCAGTTGATACGCCCTGAAACCCCAATAACCACACCAGAACGGTCAGTAGCAACTGGCCGGATAAGGCCGGGGACAAGCAACCAGGGCGGCCTTGTCGGTGCATTGATCGAACGTTAATATCTCGGTCAAAATTCCACCGTTGAACTGGAATTTATGGATTTGGCGTTTGTGCCGTGGTTCATACAACAAGCTCTGCTTAGGAATAGAGCCATGGTTCACACAACTACCTGAACAGAAATTAGAACGAATTTTTTATCTTTAATTCTTTTCATGTCCATGTGAGATATGGCGGACGTATTTGAGAGCCGCTGTTCAGCACGTTTCGCCAGCAAGTTGCCAGCAGGAATACTGGCCAGTCGTATGGCTGAACCTGTTTTCAAACATTGAACTGGGCCTCCGTTTGTAATTCTGTAGTTTTTGCAGAATATTAGCTCAGCCCGTCTGACACCGACAAAGGCCAGGACGTCAGGATGGAGCCTGGTGATGAGGAGGGTTAATGCGACCAGCCCGGTGCCTGGGAAGGAGAGGGCGTTAAACTAGATTTCAGCCATTTTTGTTGGGAACAATTCGCAAACAGGAGTGAAGTCATGCCGAGCTACGCTTATGCCACTGCGTGGTTTTACAGGCATAAACCATGCAATACATACGTATGCGACCCAACAACTGATAGTAAACCGACCCAACAACAGATTCTCAAACCATTTTGGTAGCACTGTGTATTGTTGTGCGGATTCTTTCTCTGTGGGCTGTGCGTGAAATTCCCCTTCGACCAGGTCGCGTGTTAATGTTTTGAAACGGTGGTGCTGCTTGTCTGAAAATAGTGCATGGCTGGTGGTGGATTAATTTTCGACCTGATGTATTGTAATATCCCTACTGCTTGACTCTGCTTGCCTCCGCACCGTTCCCTTCTTGGCAAAACGTCTTAAGCATTGAGCACTTAAATGGTAGCTCATTTTCATTGGGCAATGTGGGTGTGCCGCAACAAATGTTGGTCACGTTGATTAATTAATTTGCCGATCAGTTCATCCTGCATTGGAAGTGGTACCACTCCTACATTCGTGTGGGATACTTCCAGCTGCCTTTTTAGCCAAACACATAGCCTGGGTCCAGCTTTCTGAACGCTGGCCGGCCGTGGTGTCGGCTCGCTGACCTCTCTGTGCGCGTCGCTGTGTGTTGTGCGCGTCGCTGTGTTGTGCGCGTCGCTGTGTGTTGTGCGCGTCGCTGTGTGTTGTGCGCGTCGCGGTGTGTTGTGCGCGTCGCTGTGTGTTGTGCGCGTCGCTGTGTGTTGTGCGCGTCGCGGTGTGTTGTGCGCGTCGCGGTGTGTTGTGCGCGTCGCGGTGTGTTGTGCGCGTCGCTGTGTGTTGTGCGCGTCGCTGTGTGTTGTGCGCGTCGCTGTGTGTTGTGCGCGTCGCTGTGTGTTGTGCGCGTCGCGGTGTGTTGTGCGCGCGCCTGTGTGTTGTGCGCGCGCCTGTGACGCCCGGTGTGCTCCGGCAGACGTCCGAGCACGTGGCGCGGTCGCCGGCGCTGGGCGAGGTGCTGCCCTACAGTCTGGTGCTGCACCTGCTGTTCGCGCGCGGGCCGGCCGAGCTGCGCTCGCCGCACCACACGGCCAGCTGGTCGGTGAGCCGCTACTCGGCCTGGCTGGACGAGCACCCGTCCGAGCGGCAGCGGCTGCAGCTGCTGGCCGGCGCGCTGGACGCGCACGTGCAGGCGGTGCGCGCGCAGGGCGCCACCAGCTACGCCGACGTGTACCCGGTCATGCTGGAGCTGCTGCAGCGCGGCATGGCTGCCCTCTAGCGGCGGCCGCACGAGACGGCCGTGGGTGCCCGTCCGGCTGGATCGGCGTCGCCTGGACGGCTGTCAGCTGACGTCGGTGTCGCTGGACACAATTGTCGACTGTGACCGAACATTCTGAGCATAATTTGGTTAGATTGTACCGGATGGCTGTCATCAGGGACGGCTGTCCACTGTCATGGAGAACGGCTGTCATTTGTCATCAACGACAACCGCCAACTGTGATCAAGAACGGTTGTCATTTCTCATAAAGAACGCATGCCAGCTGTTATCGGAGATGGCTGCCAACTGGTGTAAGGGACGATTGTCAACTGTCATTAGAGATGGCTGTCAACTATCACGAGAGGTGAATGTTAATTATTGCAATGACTTAAGTGTGTCATTGTGTATCTCCAAGTGCTGGGATTGAAGCTCATCCGACTATTAAGGTCCCGTCTCTTTCAATCGTATCGGGTTTCTTGCAGACGGTCGACATATCAATGTGTGAATCACTTTGTATTTAAGAAATCAATGGTATATGTGTGTTTTCTGCGTGTGCCGATTCCAGGGTTATTCTGTAAATGAGCACTGGTGATGGGCGTGGAATATACCTGGAACTATGGACACCTGGTCTCCGTTGGCTTACCATGATTCACACTAGTTTGACATCGAAGTAAAAACAAGGAACAAGCAAAGGAATCAGCAGCGAAGAGTGCAATGTGTGGACAATTGCCGGCACTGCATCACTGCACCGACACGGCTGGTGCTTCGGCCCCGGAGCCTGGCCTGTGGAAAGCAGGTAGTCACAAGTGCGACTGTTTCACTGGATTTGAGCCACTTTGAATTTTTGAACGCATTTTGTGCCGAAGCCACAAAATGCAATAGCAGGGCGGGCGTATATTTATGTTGGGTGATTGCTGCGATAATTTGTGTCTGCGTTGGTCGGAACGGCGAGGTGACTGGGGCGTCGGAAAGGGCAGATGTAGCAGACGGTCTCCAGAGGCAGCCAGGTGGGCTGATAATGAGTTCCACTTCCGTCCCACTGAAGATAATCACGTTGCGGGGAGGGTAAGAGTTACATCCAAGTGATTGTGTCACGGTGTCGGGTGCTTCTCTGTATCATCTATGACCCACGGGCATCCACATCAGAGCGACCGTGGGCCCTGCCGTCGCCAAGCAAAGGATGGCGCTCATAAAGTTAGGCTGCGTTGTACGCATGGGCGTAGGAACATGGGGCCACTCGTTAA
Source organism: Imbricaverruca yamaguchii (assembly GCA_034440575.1). NCBI lineage: Eukaryota > Metazoa > Arthropoda > Thecostraca > Neoverrucidae > Imbricaverruca > Imbricaverruca yamaguchii. Next base: position 3,262,776 of record JAOTOL010001645.1, on the reverse strand, counting down.
TTTCTCTGAAACCCTAACGATTCACTCTGGTATGCGTCCACGTGAGGGATTGACTAATACCTACTTGGCTTGATAGCCACCAAGATGTTTCTACTTTCGTGGTCTTATGCCGCTAATGAGGCAGAAACAATTGACAAGTTAAACATTCTGCTAATTATGATGCCAACTACTTTATACCTGGCATCAGTTTAGTAGTAAGTTTATTATAGTGATTTATTTAAAGATGTCAAGCTGAACCGATTCTATCGACTTTCTATTATTGTATCGTAGGAATCTGACTTTAATCACACAACGGAAAACAAATTATGATTTGTTAATATGGCTGGTACTTTAAAGTTTCATATTTATCCGATGTCAAATAGGCTTTTCCGGTATTTCCTGTGCCGTTGTATTTTCTGTAACTTATTTTCAACCAAGCTGTGATAGCTTCTTCCCAGAATCGATTGTTGATCAACTTTTGATTTGTTATAGGCACCCATCGCGGTGAGATGTTGCTACGGCATTTCTCATAAACATTGTATATTTATATTCAGGTTTCAGCTTATGCATTCGGTATTTGACATCATTTTTATGCATATAGTTTTCGGTTTATCTCCTTGGATAATGATATCAGGCATCTTAAACTCTCACCATACTTTTTTTTCGCAGCGTGGAACGCTTGATTTGATCGCTTCTTCCCTTACAAAACGAAGCATTCAGGTTTCACTATAGCTCCCACCCTAGACTGACCGGCCAGGCAGGTCGTTCTGCCCTGGGTTGTGGCCCGTGGCCCCGAACACTGGACCGTGACCGAACGGGTGGGTCGTCCTGCCCTGGGTCATGGCCGCCCATACCCTGGGTCGTGGCCGCCCACAGCCTGGACCGTGACCGGCCCGGCGGACCGTCCCTGCTACCAAGTCGTGCCACGGGGTCCCCATGAAGAATGACAGGTTCATGGCGCCGATTAGGACCAACTCCGGCGCCATAAAAGCAGCAATTTTAAATCGTACCTCCGCAGTAATGAACGGGGCGGCGGACACCACGTGTTTGCTAAGCTATGAAGACAATGCATATTTGCGCCGCTCAACTTGATAGTTTCTCACCGTGTAGTTGGCAACTAAGATAGCAGTGTCCACTACCACCCACGCGACGCCCGGTCATGAGACGCTGGGGGTACTCGGGCACACATGGGTACATGGGTGCAAGAACAGGAGGAGCGGAGGGCATGGCCACACTGCGGCAACTGGAGTGTTGAGCGTTGAACCCAACGAATGTTGAATGGGAAACATTTATATGACCATGTTTCATCCCATTTTCAAACACTACCGCACCCTTCCAGGCATGTAACCATGATTCAAGGTTTCCAAAGATTGCTGATGTCGCCAGTCAGTTTTTAAAATGTTCTCATTCTATGCATCACCGAACTCGTGGGATTGTGTTCCTTTATGTATTGGATGTTGCACCGCCAATATCAAGGTGTCACGACACGTGAGTATGGAACACGCCTAGCAAATAATTAGGTAATGGTGTTAAAACATTGTCATTGACTTCTTTACTATTATTGTGTTGTGCCACCAAATTACGTTGGATTCAACGTTCAAATATAAGGCTCATGTGGAAGTCTTAGAGTTGTCAGAGGTCAGATGTCAAGATTCGATGCTCCTGGGCCTGACGATAGCCTGACTCCATACTATATATATATATATATATATATATATATATATATATATATATGTGTGTGTGTGTGTGTGTGTATGTGTATATATGTATGTAGGTAGGTACATCGCAGTACTATTATGTTAAGATCATCGGCGGTCAATCTAAAACTATTCTTAACTATGAGCCTATCGGTAAATATAATTGCAAGCATGACTGTTGGTTTTATACTTCTGAGGGGAAAATGCCTCCTGAATGTTTTTGCCTCTTCAAATTATGTTGTTTATGGGACCTTATTAAGTTTGCCCCAAATTCCTTTGTGCCCGTCCATTGCCTTCATGTATTGGCCCCCACCCCCCTCTCGATAATTTCATAAATTACACTCTTGATTCAAAATTACATTACATACAGAAAGTACCATCTACTCGTAATGAAGGTCGAAGTCCTTTTCCTTCGCCGGTTTATGGTTCATGCTTCATTCGCCTTCCGGGACAGGCAGGAAGTGCCCTACAATTCAGATGCATGGTATACCCGCGCGCGGCGAGGTACAGCAAGCCCATTTCTTGAACAAAGTGAGAGTACCTAGAAAAATACACGGCCTGCGTTCAAACTTCGAAAGGTCGGAAGTTTCTCAGCTGTTCAATACAAGTTTCGTGTCTGAATCCGAAAATACATCCATTTTCTCGATTAGCTCGAGTTTTCACACTACGTCAAAGATAACAACTCACACCGATGTATCAGTATGCATACTGCAGTAGGATATATCAGTAGCGGAAGAAGTGAGAATTGGGACGCAGGCCTAGTAGAACAATGGATACAGAGTGCAACCCGGGAAATGGAGGCTGTTCATAGACTCCGAGAGTAGGGCTGAAGGCAGTTCTACTGAACAACGGCAATAAGTTCGCGTCGATTCCGTTGACACTCCGCGCAACAGGAAACCATAACAGCATGGCACTTTTTGTCTGCTTTGAACTACAAAAAATGGTTGGGTGATCTGTGGTGACCTCAAAGTAGAAGGTCTCGTCCTTTGCAGGGCGGCTACACGAAATACCATGCTTTCTATGCCTCTGGGACAGTCCGGCTGACAAACAGCACTAAGTACAACGCGACTGGCCATCCAGGCATGCACTTGAACCTGGCTCCCACAACGTGCAGTCACGCCCCCTGGTTGAACCACAGAAAATCCTACTTCCACCACTCCATATCAAGCTCGGTTTGATGAGAAATTTTGTGAAGGCACTGGATAAAGAAGGACGAGGGTTTGCATTTTTGGACAGAAATGTCCTCATGTGAGCAGAGAGAAGCTGAAGGCTGGTGTATTTGACGGTCCTCAGATAAAGGAGCTCATGAAGGATACTCGATTCGAAGAATGTCTGGAATAGTCTGAGCTCTCTGCATGGCTGGCCTTGAGGTCAATCATCACCAACTTCCTGGGCAATCACAGAAGTGCGTAATACGTGAAGGTCGTCGATGAGTTGATGGACAGTTTCCAGCAACTTGATGCTCGAATGTCGGTAAAAATGCACTTCCTTAGGTCCCATCTAGATTATGTCCCAGGTAACTGTGGAGATTACAGTGAAGAGCAGGGAGAACGCTTCCACAAAGACATACGTGTGATGGAAGAACGCTACCAAGGTCGGTGGGATATGAACTTTCTGGCGGACTGTTGTTGGTGCCTGAAGAGGGATGTCCCATCTGCTCAACACAGTCGGAAGTCCCTGAAAAGGCCATTTATTCCGCAGTAGTGTGTACTGTTGGGATGCGCTCTGAATACACTTATGGTCCATCTGTTTGGAGTTTAAACCTTTATTTATGCTTCTGTCGGATTCACTAGTAAAACAGTCAGAGCAATGTTTTGGTTCATATGAGTGAAATAACATATCAAAAAAGTTCGAGCTAATCGAGAAAAACGGATGCCATTTTCGGCATCAGCATGAAAAGCTGACCTAAAAACAGCCGAAACATCCTTGACCCTATAAATCACGCAGACCAGTGATATGATGAAAGTCGGCCATTCTCAAAATGAAAAGATCGGCTCTGTTTCTGAATCAGAAAATTATAATTTGAAGCTCTGCATTACACCGTGGAAGTGTTGAACTTGAAAGCAAAATTGGAAACTATTTCGGTTTGAAAACAGTGACGATCAAGCCGGGCCTGTCCGCTCTAACGAAACGTACCATACGTACACGGGGGTAGACTGACACATGCTTAACTCTCGCTCATAACTATTCATGCGCACTCTTCGGGGCAAGAACAGCTACATTGTTGAGTTATATTTTCATGTTTGCTACATTGTTCATCAGCACAATGTGATAGCTGATCTGTACAATATGTTAGTTGCAAAACCCAGCACACTTCGTGTACTGGAAGCAACAGGGTTGTTGCGCATTACATTTCGCTTCGACTCTTTCGCATCGACGACTTACGTTCCTCATATGTATGACCTTAAGAAGGTGTAAAGTGGCGTCTGGGAACCATATGGCCTCAGAGATGGAGGCGCATGTACTTTTGATATTTTTGGTGCAACACCACTAACAATAGTGGCATTTTCATCAACAGCAATCAATACCAATCCGGGTCGAATCGAGGAATTATGTCCGGAGGGACATGTCCGGAGGGACGCCACCGCGGAAGTACCTGAATGCCATATGATCAACATGGTCGATGCGCCTTAAAGCCAACCGGAAGTACCTGAATGGGCGCCTTTGCCTTTGCAGGGCAATCATATCGATCATGACACTTCCGCTTTGCGATTGGTCTGGGCACTGGCGGATCCAGAAGACTGGTTTTCGACCAGTTAGAGAGGGGGGGGATTTCAAGCTTGTTGAGATTTCGAGAGAAAAACTTCGGATTTGAACAGCTGACATTGGATGGGTCCAATCACGGCTATTTTTGCCGTCACAAAGTGTTCTTAAATGTCGAGAAATTGTCATTTTAGTGTGAAAGTCCGGGCGGAGTTTGGTCTTTTGGTGGAAGTAATTGGTGTTCCCACCCAGCCCCTAGATCCGCCAGTGGGTCCGGACTAGATCCGCCAGTGGGTCCGGACTAGATCCGCCAGTGGGTCCGGACTAGATCCGCCAGTGGGTCCGGACTAGATCCGCCAGTGGGTCCGGACTAGATCCGCCAGCGGGTCCGGACTAGATCCGCCAGTGGGTCCGGACTAGATCCGCCAGTGGGTCCGGACTAGATCCGCCAGTGGGTCCGGACTAGATCCGCCAGTGGGTCCGGACTAGATCCGCCAGTGGGTCCGGACTAGATCCGCCAGTGGGTCCGGACTAGATCCACCAGTGGGTCCGGGCTGGATCCGCCAGTGGGTCCGGACTAGATCCGCCAGTGGGTCCGGACTAGATCCACCAGTGGGTCCGGACTAGATCCGCCAGTGGGTCCGGACTAGATCCGCCAGTGGGTCCGGACTAGATCCGCCAGTGGGTCCGGGCTAGATCCGCCAGTGGGTCCGGGCTGGATCCGCCAGTGGGTCCGGACTAGATCCGCCAGTGGGTCTGGACTAGATCCGCCAGTGGGTCCGGACTAGATCCGCCAGTGGGTCCGGGCTAGATCCGCCAGTGGGTCCGGGCTGGATCCGCCAGTGGGTCCGGACTAGATCCGCCAGTGGGTCGGACTAGATCCACCAGTGGGTCCGGACTAGATCCGCCAGTGGGTCCGGACTAGATCCACCAGTGGGTCCGAGATCCGCCAGTGTCGGCAGATCCGCCAGTGGGTCCGGACTAGATCCGCCAGTGGGTCCGGACTAGATCCGCCAGTGGGTCCGGACTACGTTCGAGACGTGTGACGTGGCCACTGGCCGTCAAAGCCGAAGACTGAACAAACGGCATGACTTATTGAGCTATCTTGATGCGCCGCGACCATCAATACCGGGAATAGAAAGGTAAAACGCCACGACCTCGTCACAAACCAACAGAGTGCACCAATGGTGAGCGAGTAGTAATGGAAAGTGCTGCCAGCACCCATATATCCGACACATACGTGTAGCGACCTGGTTGCCATCATCGCCTGAATAGCTCGGCATGCTTGTCGCAACGCTTTCACAACCCAAATGGTTTCAATTTGGTATGTAGGCTTTTCTACTGCCTAATAAATGGCCACTCGCATGCTCAACATAGTCATACAAATCGACGTACGGAAAACGGATTGTCATGGAGCGTTGTCACTTAGCAGAAGCAGGGAAGCTTTTGCTGACGTTAACCCTCGCCCGGCCAGGCTGTAGACCTCCGCCCCACGTCCTCTGTGTGATTTTTCTGCGATAGCGAGAAAACGGCGGAAGTTGGCGCGCTCGAGCCTGACGCACCTTTTCCTACGTTAGTTTCGCATGTCTTGCAAAAAATGAACTGTGCCGCTCCACATGAAAGGCAAGCCCATTGAAAATCACCTGGCATAGTCATGCTTTCGGCCTGACCGACACGACCGGAGCCGGCTTCAGTGCAAGCTCCCACCATTTGGTGTTCAAATTGCCACGACCCTTTCAGATCGTAATTTGGCAATGCCCTACAGTCACTGCACAAATGTCACTGTAGCTCCGCCGTCCACTAGGCCATTCTGAACCCACAGTCAAACAAAGGTCGAGTGAAGGAAGAGAAATGGGATGTCACATCCGCTGAAACTCTTGGCACCTTCAACAAATTCGCCGATCTCAACAATCACAAAGCACTTGTAATCACAGACGGGTCAAACACCAGGTCAAAGTAGCATCACTGGACCAGGTTGTAGGCCTTCGAAACGTCTACCGGAAAACTTATCCATCTACACCGCTGAAGCAGTGCCTATACTGTCCGATATGTCCATTTTAAACAGACGCAAAACAAAAACATAATATGTTGTTTAGATTACAAAGCTCCCATGTAGCGCCCTCGGCCTTCAGTCAATTACCAACACGCATGACTGTCCATATCAAGTCATGGATCCAATCCGACAAGCGGTGGCCCTCAACGCAAACAACTTTCCCTTCCACTGTATTCCGGACCCGCCAACATTCCATGAAACGAGCAAGTAGCTGGGCTGGAAAAGCAAGCCTGAGCATCGACCATTTGTTCCAACATGGCATATTATGTAGATGATTGCAAAGCACTCCTACAACGCCACATGCGTTACGTACCATGCCGTACCATACACATACCGTAAGTAAGCATCACCGGAACACTTGCCCCCTCGACGAGGCACCACCTTTACGCGGTGGGCGGGGGGGGGGGGATTGGGTGCCCCAATGACCCGGCGACCATCATACCGGCGAGGGGTGAGAACAGGAGTGCCTCACTTGTCCTTCCGTCCATACGCTCCCATTCTAATGCCTATCTCATCCCAACATCCATGTCCTTCATCTGGCCCTGCAACACCAACTATCCATACTATGAGCAGGCAGGGCAACTTTCCCGGCCCTGCCCACCAGCTCAGTTTTATCGGGGTAGCCGCACCCCCTCGGCCCGCCCCCCGGGGTTGACGGAATCCTGGAGGTTGAGGTCCCCGTCACACGGTGCTAGTTGTGACGGGGGACCAACACACCCCCTTGGTCCCGATATCCCGGAGGGGTGGGCGGGCCCGTGGGGCCTCACGCGGGTCAAGTGGCAGGTCGCCTCGGACTAGGGGCCTGGGTTTCCCAGTGCCTGCCGGCCCGGCCGGCCGGGGTCAAGGAGTGGACGGCGCTGGATCCTGGTCGGGGTGGTGAGTCTCTCTCTCCCGGCCGGGTGAAGGCGTCGCGTGCCCCGTATAGCTCCGAGGACGTCTGGCGTCCTCCCGTTATCGGGACACAGGTGTCCCCCAGTAAGGCCCCAGCGTGGTGGGGCGTCCGCAGAGCCGAAACACACACACTTCATATGGCACACTAAACAAAAACATCCCTGATCCCTCTCATAGGGGCCAGACCAGTCTCCCACCCGAGGCGGGTGGGGGCTTCTCTAACAGAGACGACGGCGCGGAGAATATTCCACCAACTCCTCGTATCCTCGTTTTCAGAGGACTGACAAAGAGTCTTTCTTCCTTGTCTCAATTTCAGCGAAGAAATGGATGTGACAGGTTTGGTAAGATTGTTAGATGCGAGAGGTTGAAGGACGGTGCTCTGGAGGTGGAGTTCATGACTGCCAAGGATGCTGAGAATGCCCCATTGCCCGTTGTGCTTATTTGTGATCCGTGCATTTTGCTGAGCCCTCCTATCCCTCTAAATATCAATCGAAGGAGCATGCCAACACTTTTAGAGCGATATCGAGTTCATGGCCCTACTGACGATGATGTTGATTTATTCAAAGTAAAATATTCTCCCCAACAGTTTTGAATCAATACTGTGTAGTTGCTATCAGACAGCCGCCCAGACTGCACTCTCGAGATGGAGGAATTGTCCAGAGCTCGGATACCGCGATATCTGGTTATTCTTCCAGCCGATATTTTCAACAACTTGGTAATTGTCCCCATACTTGATGTCGAAAACTGATTTTTAAAGGAAGGTGTAAAATTAGCATGATCCACCCATTGATTGGTTCGTCCCTCGGTTTCCCTTGAAACAAAAGTTAAATACAGTTCACCTTTCGTTGATTTTCTTGTATGCATTCATTCGCTTTAAATGTGAATGCACGAGTTAGTGGCACATCGAGGCAGTCGGAACTCGTATCCCCAGCTCTTCCATGACCTGACATGCATCTCCGTTCTTCTCAGTGTTCCAGTCTTCAGGACATTGCCATCACAACCAGTGTCAATAGCGCTCTATGACCCACCAAATGGCGTGTGATCTCCCTGAAAATGACGTGCACCATTATCAGAGAGATCTGCCCCGCTCGTCTTTCAAACAGCGACCATGCAGACACCATCGCAGAGCAAACTCCACTATCTTCTCCTCATATTGCTCCGATAAAGAACGTCAAAACCATTCAGACGACAATCATATCAATCGTGACGGTTGAGATTCGCCCTGGGACTCAGCCACTTCCCACGCTTAGGGTTTAGTGTAATGCAGCCAATAGGCCAAGTTAAACAAGCCAAACAGACAGCCGTACGCTCTGAGGGACCACTTTTCGATCATCTGGGCGAGTCGGTGGTTGTCGCAGGCAGCCGGCGGCAGCTCGGTCTGGCCCATCGGCACGATCTTCGCCCGCCGGCCGGCCGAACACTGAATCGGGGCGGCGCACGCCGACTGCGCCTGCGGACCCGCCTTCTCTGCCGCCGTCTGATTCAGCCCCAGCCTGAGGGGATACCACGCACGTGACAGGGGTCAGAGGGTACGCCAAAGGCCCGGACGCCGTGCCGCCAGTTGGACAGCATACCGACTTGGGGCTCCATTAGCCAGGGTACGTCGAAGAGGTAATAAATTGCATGCGCTTCCGTATGTTCAAAAGACAACGCCATAGTTTAAATCACTAGGTGAAGCACTTGTCACTGATATGAGGACATCTACCCTGATTCCGAAAATGACCATGTTTGCCGCCTCAGGCGATACCGTCACCATTGGCCACCATCCACGGATGAGGACCTCGGAGTCACGTGCCTGATGACGAGGGCGTACTCGATGGTACTGTAGAAGGTGAAGACCATGCAGCCGAGCATCCAAACGTCCATCGCCTTCACGTAGTTGACCCGCGGTCCGGCCTGTCTGAGGAGACACATCACCAGCTTCAGGGCACAGGCAACAGCCAGCTCATACACAGGCACAGGCAACAGCTCCTGGTGCATGGGCGAATGCAATGGGGGTACTGGGGACATCTGCCCCCTCCCCCACACACGTGCAGGCGGCTTCCCCCGGTCGGGAAAGGCGCCCCCTGGGAAGGCTTGAGTGCATCCCTTCGAATTGTTCAGCCGGAGGCGTCCATATGAGAGGAAAAGGCGCCCCCTTGAAAAGAAAGGCATCCCTCGGAAAATTCACCGAGTGCACCCCACCGACTTATTCAGCCAGAGGTGCTCATCCGAGAGAAAGAGGCTCCCCTTCGGAAAGGATCCAATGCACGCCCCCTCAATTGTTTCAGCCAGAGGCGCCTCTCGGAAGGTAAAGCCGTCCAGCGCTCCTCCAGGTACTTTGGAAGTGGAATCCCTAAGAAAATGTGCCCCCTCCATGACAATTCCTGGATCCGCCCCTGACCTGGCGAACAAGCGATGCCTGCTCAGAGTACCGGAACCTTCAGAAAAGCAGGTATGTTAAACCCATGCAAGCGAATACGTATTAAATGTGTAGTTTGACTTGTGTCGGTCCGCCAACACTGTCCTGTGTCGACCTACACACCACTGACTTGTGTCGGCCCATCACTTCGACCTACCACAGGTCAGCCTGCACAGCCGACACAGGTCGGCCTGCACAGGCGACCTGTGTCGGCCCACCGCTGACCTCTCGGCAGCCCACCACTGACCTCTCGGCAGCCCACCACTGACCTGTGGCGGTCCACCACTGACCTCTCGACATCCCACCATTGACCTCTCGGCAGCCCACCACTGACCTCTCGGCAGCGAACATGGTGATGATGGCCAACAGGGTAGTAATGCAGAGCACCATGCGGCCGGGAACGGCCGAAGGCGGGACCAAGAACGACACGCCTGCCACGGCCACCAGCAGCGCCGACGGCAGGTACGTCTGCAGCAGGTAGAACTGCACCTTGCGCGTCAAGTGCAGGTGGAATCCCACGCCCGAGTACGTGCCTGCCGGCGGTGACGGTGTTCGACGCTGCGCACTTGGTGGCTGATCAGACGAATGCAGTGGAATGGGACCGGGAGTTTTACTTTGCGCGGGTCCTCTCCAAGAAGTGGCGAGCCTAAGCAGCTTTCGAAGCGATGCACGCAGTCTTGAGGCTTTGTGGCGTGTGTGATCGAGTGGTCAAATTACCTCACCCGCCCTCGGACGGGACCGATGTTGGAGTCGCGAGTTTAGACTCACGCGTCTCTGAGACCATTCTCGGGATACACTCTCAGCATCAGGAGGAATGCAAGACGCATTGTGCTGGTGACGATGTGCCTAAGAGGCCGTTCTCTCAACTTTTAGCCTGGAGTGATGGAAAATGTATTTTGAAAGAAGTATCTATCCATTATGTTGGATGTAGATATTTAGATGAATTTGTCTCTTGGCCTGAGCCCATCAAGTTGCTAACACGCAGCCAACATGAGCATAACTTGTCGCATTATTATTCCGAGTTTTACGCGGCCTGGCTGCTGACAGGCAAATAGTAAATACATCACCCCTATATGTTGAGACGAATAATGACAACTAGGGTGTAGGCGAGCAATTGGCTTACTATGATAGCTACAGTGTCAGAAATTGGATACACAAGTTACCAGAGGCATACTGAAGCAGAAGTTCAGAAGGACAGCTCCAATTCCAACTGAGTATATCCGCTTACCAGAAATACAATATTAGTATCTTGACAATCTCTTGCGAGGGTGTGCAACGTTGTACCCCATACAAATTTCATTTAATTGTACCGGTGGCTATTCCACCCGAAGGCCCGACGAATGCCTGTTGCAGCGGGTGCTTGGTCTGGCAGGTGAAGGGTACGTGCCTGATAGGCGCCTCGTGCCATGGGTACGTACCTGACGGGTACTTGGTCTGGTGGGTGAAGGGTGCCTGACGAGTGCATCATGTCGTCGGTACATACCTGACGGGTACTTGGTCTGGTGGGTGAAGCCGCTGCTGACGGATACGTCGAACTGATGCTGGTTGAAGCCGGTCATCAGGCTGACGCCGGCCGGGTGCCAGCTGATGTTCAGCCGGTCGGCTGGGTACCCGCCTGAGGGCAGATGACGCTGGGTACACGCCTGCGGGCAGACGAGGCTGACTACCCGCCTGCGGGCATATGACGCTGGGTGCCCGCCTGAGAGCAGATGACGCTGGGTACCCGCCTGAGGGCAGATGACGCTGGGTACACGCCTGCGGGCAGACGAGGCTGACTACCCGCCTGCGGGCATATGACGCTGGGTGCCCGCCTGCGGGCATATGACGCTCGGTACCCGCCTGCGGGCATATGACGCTGGGTACCCGCCTGCGGGCAGGTTACGCTGGGTGCCCGCCTGCGGGGAGATGCCGCTGGGTACACGCCTGAGGGCAGACGAGGCTGTGCACCCGCCTTCGGGCAGACGAGGCTGACTATCTGCCCGGGTGCAGACGAGGCTGTGTATCCGCCTTCGGGCAGACGAGGCTGACTACCTACCCGGGGGCAGACGAGGCTTTGTACCCGCCTGACGGCAGACAAGGCTGTGCACCCGCCTGAGGGCAGACGAGAAGCATCTGCCACCGGGCAGGTATATCCGAACCAACATCAACATAGAGCCCCATGGTTGTCACCGAACCAGCCGTATAACACACGCACGAAACCAGAAAGAAATGTTTGTAAATATTTTCCGCTGCTGCCACGACAACGCTGGCTGAGTCCCCCTTTACTGACCCGCCGACAACGAGAAGGAAAATATTCTCGCTGCCACACCAGCACCGCCCATCCACCTGCGGCGGTGTCGCGTTACGTACATATGAACTGCAGGCTTAATACGTACATTTACGTACATATGAACCATGCAGAAGCGTCCAGATGTCTAATAAAACGGTGACATGCAGCGAGGTGTACTTACTACTTTCAAGAAAGAACTTGCACACCTGTACGTCCAACGGATAAGACGAGTACTTCATCGGGCACGTGTACTCCATTAGAAGTCTGAGGACAAAGAGACTTGAATCAGCGGGCTTCCTGTGAACTAAAGAAACCCCCTTATGTGGTTCGGGACATGCTGTTCTGAATTGTACAGTAGGTAAGCCGATTTCAATTGCTACGCTTCTTTTTCGGAAATTCTGGTTCCTGCTTTGAAATTAAGTTAATGGTCTTATAAAACGAACTTGAAATTATATGAACAGAATTGTATCTAAAGGTACTTCAAGGACACATACCATCGACGGGGCCTGCAATATTACAAAACAAAATGCCGGCCTGGACACACGCTCTCTTGTCTTCGCAAGACATGGCTCGAGGCGCTTCACGCGCTCGTATTGCACCCGGTTAAGAAGCGCAACAACCCTGCTCGATGAGCCACCCCAGCAAACATTTTGACTAAGTGTTTTTATTTTTCCAGATGAACAGTACTCAATTTGGTTTTCGGGCATGCGCCATCCAAGAGCTACGAGGAATCATTGTGTTTTCAGCCGAACATTGAATACTACTGTACAACTTCTGCTGTGAACCTTTACATTGTGTCGGATTTTTTTTTTTTAATCAGCTTCGCTCCTCCCTCGGTCGAAAATTCAAGTGGATTGTTTATTACACAATTTACCATCAAGGCAATGCTTGTTGGAACTCTCACGGGTGTGTCTACCGAGAATGTCTCGGAGAAGGGTGGATCCGAACTCGCGACGCCAACATCGCTCTCGCTCGAGGAAGGACCAGGTCGTTTGACCACTCGGCCACACACACACACGCACACACGCACACACACACACACACACACACACACACACACACACACACACACACACACACACACACACACACACACACACACACACACACACACACACACACACACACACACACACACACACACACACACACACACACACACACACACACACACACACACACACACACACACACACACACACACACACACACACACACACACACACACACACACACACACACACACACACACACACACACACACACACACCACATCATTCAGTGCCTGTCCGCACACAACTGCAAATTCGTGCAATATCAACAAGAAAAAGGAAGTCAAGAGCGTTCTGACAAAAGTATCAATTACATCTCCGTCCACTTCGACAAAAAATTAAACTGCACGAACCTGTTAAGATGTTGGGTAGGCACGAACAAACCGGATAGTTGCAACCAATACGAGACACATTGCCATTTCACCTAAACTACCTTCTTTGTGAGAGAAAAATGCAGTTGCTATGTGCTCAAATCGGTGAGTTTGTTCCTTTTTCCATAATTTGAAAACTCCCCGTATATTAATGATCTGTGGCGTTTCAACATCGAAGTAGAAGACCAAATAAAGCATAGGACGGAACCATAAAATGGAACGTAAATCTGAAATTAAGTCGTAGTCTCGAAATGGAACACTGAGAATGTCTAATTTATATGTAATATGTAGTAGATGAGCATGTTCAGTGCCTATTGAGATCCATAGCAATTGCAGTGGAATTTTACATTTCGTTCCCTGTCATTGGCTGACAGCCAGAAAACTGGAAATGCAAGTACGACATTAATCCTGGCTGAGGCCATATGGGTTGGGGACAGAGCACCACGTGGTGTCATAATACCAACCTTCAATGGCCACAGATCCCCTGGGCTGCAATGGCTCTACATCGACTCACAGTGAGGCGACGAAGACGGTTTTGTTGCTGTAGACTTGAAAAGCTTCCATGGGAGTGTAGAGATTCAGTTTGATCAGCGACTGAGCGTGAATTATTACGAAGTCCGGCACCCACAGTCGCGTTCGCATGAAAGGCGAGAGCGAGAGGCAGTCTCCTTCTTTCAGAGCTGAGGACAAGCTTAGGGTGTCAGTACCCTAGCGCTCGGTACAAACGAACATCGCTTAGCAGAGGATGTGGCTATCGAGGAGGGTGGCAGAGACACCACCCCACTCGTAAATACATCGGCTGTGTGTTTATAGAACTTACTGTCTGTACGCCGGACTGGCATCGCACAGCTAGTTATTGGACCCTAAAGCCAATTCGTCCGCCATCTCCGACAAGACCTAGACCACGCCTGCACACCTGGGATGGCATATGTTGTGCTTGAAAAAAAACACAGGTGACATTTGAAATGATTAATTTTCAACTCAAGCAAGTGCAATGAAACTATATGTGTCTTTGCGCACGCTGGGTGAGGACATTCCAGATTGCAGCAGCACTGCTGGTCGGCTTGGACCCACCTTCGGGTAGGCTAAGACGAGGGTCGATCCACAAAGACCTCATCATGAACGACATGTGCACAACCTGGGAAAATAGCAGGCGTTACCACCCGACAACTGCTGGACTGACGTGTTTAAAGCTGAAAAACCGCGTTTAAAAACGGAACATTCCAAGTTGATTGCTATGCAGCTTTGTAATAAACATCCGTAGGTGCACGCATACTACACAGGGATATAAGGTTACGGCCCATCGTTTCAGGCTGGAACACTTGAATATGGATAAATCACTCCTGGTGATGCAACTGCTTATATACTCATCGGATGTCATGCTTTGCGTGAAATTCAGCACAGCTCTACCTGATTGGTCGAGCAATTCCGCATTCCCATGCGATGACGCATTCGGTGGTCGGTTACTGGGGCTTTGGGGTGCGTCAACTGAAAGGCCATTTTCTACCGCTCGGTGAACACGCTGCGAATACACGGGACCAGCACACACTACTCACAGATTTATCCTCGTCGACGTTAGTGATGCTGACGATCGTCATGTACACCTGCACGTCCAGCGTGCCCTCGAACGCTGTTAACATCAGTGTTGTCAAGGCACGTTCGGACAGTAGGTAGGGAACAACAGCACAGCGTGCTGTTCAGTGTGTATACCCAGAAACGTTTGGACAGTGGGTAGGGGACAACGGCCCGGCGCGCTGTTCAGTGTGTGCACCCGGTAACGTTCGGACAGTGGGTAGGTGACCACGGCCCAGCGTGCTGTTCACCCGGTGACGTTCGGACAGTGGGTAGGTGACAGCGGCCCGGCGCGCTGTTCAGTGTGTGCACCCGGTAACGTTCGGACAGAGGGTAGGGGACCGCGGCCCAGCGAGCTGTTCAGTGCGTGCACTCACGTGCGGACAGTGGCTAGGAACGTTGAGACCCACTGCCGTTTAGTGTGTCCACCCAGTGAGGATGACTACGGTACTGAATCAATACGTCCACCATGGCGAGGTCCTTCCATCCACCAATGCTGTGTGCACCGCGCACACTATTCCCCATGTGGGTCATTGTTTGACAAAGTGATGCGTTTTGTCATGACAACCACTGGGCTCTAGGTCGATGTTAATTTGCTGGTTCGAATATACCTACCCCTGGCAAATGCTCCCATGTCTTATGTAGGGATCAAACTAGACTGAAGAAATGCTTACTCGGCTGCAAGAAATGCTTACATGGCGGGGTGCATCCGTCGCACCTTATCGTCGTCTTACAATTCGGTTAAACAGTGTTGCACAACTCGGTACTTGTATCGGATGTAAAATTGCATGCTATTTATAATGCTATGTTGTTTTATTACAATATAAATGCATGTAATATCGTATTCGGTTGTTGTGAGAATTAAGCTGTGTAGCGCGGTATGGCCCAGTTGTAGGACGCAAATAAAAGGTCCTAAAGGTACACCATGGAATAACTGAATACAGCTGTTTGCAGTGTAGGCACGGACAGGCAGCTTCACGTTCGAACAGATGTGTATTTCAAGCTAAAGGTTTCCCGCATTCCCCATACCACTGCCCGCTCTCATCAACTCTTTGAAACGTCGAAGTACCCAAAGTGGATGAACTATTTTATAGCAACATGATTATGATGGTAATTTGCGGTGAAAAATCATCACAATGCTTAGCCAGATGGCGACTATTTAGGAGATTATGAGAATAAGAGTTCAGGAAGCGCGTCTAGTATGCTGCTCGACTGACATGCTCATAAGCAATGGCAGTTCATTTGAAACCCAGTCACACGGTATGACCGGATAATGCATTATTCAAATCCCATCGCCGATCAGCGGCTAACTACATCGATCATTCGCCAGCAACCTAGTGGAACATTCAGGGGAGAAGTGGAACTCGGGAGAACAGGACCAAACATTCTTACAATGTGACAGGGGAAGATGCCCGACTAGCAACGCCCAAGTAAAAATTGGCATACCTGGTACTTCCTTGATCGTTCGGATTTGGAGTTTTGGTTTTAAGATGCCCGAACAATTTTTGTATGACAAATCAACAAATTTATTATTGTAAAACGTTTTAGGTTCTTCGGCTTCTTGTGGGTCCTTGCAAAAATCGCAATGTGGCATTCCGTTCGTATTTGCGACCTTGGGTGGTCGCAAATAAGATGATTGCACTTTGCATGCGTTTTGCATCGCACATGAATATGGTGCAACTATGCAGACCGTGTTGTTGTAGGTAAATTCTTCTAGTTTATGAAAAATAACCAATGAAGTGCATGCTAACATTTGGTCTTCTCATTAGCATGGGCACCACCCTCAAACTTACTAGAAGTAGTTGGAAGGGCATCTTGGTCAGAAAGGACAATGTATAATTTGCACACTTATTGAAGTTCTCTTTCAGCAAAGCTGAAAAGTTCAGTGTAAAAAATGGAAGCCGTTGTTAGTTGTAGGCCATTTTCAAGAAGCCAAGTTGGAACCAAACATTAGCTACTCTTCTCTCGCCCGTGCAACACAGGGTATACCTAAATATTTCGTAATGGTATGGTTTGAGACATGGTCTAATACACCACGATGGCATAAGACCAAATAATTGTGTAAGACGCCACGATTTTTCTTGGGTAAGCACCGAGCCGAGATGTGAAACTCGCGCCATTTACACACATTCGCTGGTCCTCGGATGACGCTCGCGCCATTTACGCGCCTTCGCTGGTCCATGGGTGGAACTTGCACCATGTACACACCTTTGCTGGTCCATGGGTGAAACTGATGGCTGTAGTTTTCTGGCAGTATCTGAAATTCCTCAGCCCATCCTGCCTCCGTGATCAGCACCAGATGCAGCCTGCAGCACGATACGATGATGTAGAATCGGCTGAGAAAAAACAAACATTGACCGGTATATGTATGTAGGTACAGAAAACAAAACTTCTGAGTGGCAAATCCTGTTCATTTACAACAAATCAAGCCTAAATCATAGTAATTAGAAATGTTTGTTTTGGTTAATCGGAACAACTGTGTGGTGGGGAACGTTGTCCTTGGCATTCTTAACTTCAGTTAAGTTCGGTGCAATTCATAAAGACATCAAGTGTTCAGATTAATTCAGAGCTACGCGGAGCCCATTTGTGCCAAGCATATAAAAGGTACTATAATCTTGGACAAAACGACACTCGACACCCCAACTAATACCACATCATAAATATAAACGAAATTATCCAACAATATCCTACACTCCTACCAATGCCTATCTAATCATATTCACTCGATCCCTCGCAACATACGGGTAAATCGAGTGTCCTACAATAATTTTCCAAATCCATCCATCCCTGGGTAAAGGTGCCTGCACTGTTTACACCTACTAGCGTGTATATCACCTCACCCATAATTAATTAGAAATAAAAATAAAATTATCCAACTTAAGAAACGTGCCGACACTATTTTCAAATGCATTCAACGAGGGACTCCCCACACCATCAGCAGGCAGCCTAATTCATTGAAGAGCCATCATTTGACTGAGAAAAAAAACTGCTGTTTCTTGACTGTGTTACACATTGACTTGTCTAACCTGAATTGATGACCTCAATGTGATATCTAAAATATAATAGCAGCGTTCAGATTAACCTTATCTAGCCCATCGGAGTTATATCTGATACAGCTGGTGGCTGTGCTGTGTGTAGTTTTGTCTGATACAGCTGGTGACTGCTGTATGTAGTTACGTCTAATACAGTTGATGGCTGTACTGTGTGCAGTTTCGTACGATAATGTCTCACCAAATTTTTGTCTTCTTTGAATCGTGGGCTGTTCACATGGTTTCTACGTAGAATAGTGGAATGGCATGCTCTCAGTTATTTTGTGCATGCGGTCACATGGCGTTTTTTGTTTGTTTGTTCATGCTCTGCGAGCGTCTGTTTGGTCTGAGCAATAACCAATTTTTTTTTGTGAACCACGGCCGGCTATAGTAGTACTTTAAGGCTCGTCACAGGTAGATCCGTACCTCGTAGTGGGTGTGACACCCAATTCATCCGCCCACGAAATGTTTCTGGTTGACTGGCTTTCGGCGGACTTTTGTCGCAAGGCTTCCTTCAGAGGCATTGATACCAATATCTAGGAATTATATTTTATGGATCATACCTACTTCCTTCCGCTGTGAAAATATGAGCAGCGTATCTATCTAGTTCGTGTTTCAGGATTTTCAGCCGGTGACATTCATAGTCAAACGTAAAACATCGTTCAAGAATCAACTAAGTAGATGAAGCTTAAATCGATCAGCCTTATTCAAGACATTTCCAGATGTCTACACATAGGGTTGTCAACAGAGGTGCAACCAAGGGTGGCCGGAGGCCGCCCCTCCCCTTAAAACTCAAAAATGCACTAGATTAAAGAAGAAGTTGTGAGATTCCAACTACGTAAAACCATCAAATTTAGGCGCGATTCGAGCGTTAAAAGCTGTCTCCACTCTAATTTAGTGCGCCCTTCAGCATTTTCGATGTTGACCAAAGTATCTAGGAAGGATACGCTGGCGCCACCCCTGAGTGCTCAATAGCGAACAAGTTCACTAATGCTTCAGAGTGCTCCATAGTGAACAAGTTCACTATGGAGCACTCAGGGGGTGGCACCGGCGTACCCTTCCTAGAGACTTTGGTCAACGTCGAAAATGCTGAAGGGCGAGTTCGAACTTTACATCAAACCGACCAACTCTGGCATTATTTTCCATTACACCTCTGCACATTCCACCTCCACCAAGCATAGCATTGCTTGGAACAACTTCCAGAGGGCCGTTAACAACTCGTCCAATTCAGAAAAAGAAAAACGGAGCATCGACAAAATCTGGACTTCACTTTTGGACAACATTTATCCAATAAAATTACTATCTAGGCTTTTGCGGGCAGTGAAAGAAAGCAGAAACCGCCAGCAGACTAGGATTTCCAGGCATCGACGCACATGGTATGGTCCAAATGATGACTTTTTAACTCTGCCCTACATCGATAAAAATATACTTTGTAAGGTAAAGGAAATAGTAGGAAAGTCTGGCCTGAAAGCGAAAATGGCCCGAAAAAAACTACCGGAAGTTGGACACTTCTTTCATCCATTCACCTTTCACAATACCTAAGTGCCTAGGAGGACAGCGCTGCCACATCTGTAGGTCATGTTTGCAACGGAAACTGCAACAACAACAAAAAACGTAGTAAGCAAAATGTGTTGCAAGCTGTATTGGACTACATACATAGGACAAACAAAACGCCCAGTCCGACTCAGATTCAACGAACACATTCTGGACATGTTAAATCAAACAGCCGAGACCCCTTTAGGGACCACATCAGAAAGGTCCACGCACAGGATCTCCATAAACCTATTCATTTGGACCATCGGATACTATTAAAAGCGAAAGACCATGTGGATCGCAAGATCGCCGAGTCATTATTCATTAAGAAACCTGACCTAAACTCGAACACAACCATTGACCAATATTATGATGCAATTAGTGGTTAGACATGCATCCACAGTGTGTATAATAGCCTGTGTTGATAATTTTCAAAGTGGTGTTATCAAAAACGGCTACTGTTTTTATTTTTCCTTGATATGTGCCTAACAATTTGGCATAAAAATTAGATCGCTGGACAACCGGCATTTTTTCTCAAAATATGTTTGAAAAAGCCTCTGTTTTCAGCACTCGGCGCCACATTGGCTGTGGGAAGCAATCCAGATAAGTGCATCAAATAGTTCCTCTTTTTGATCGTCTCGACGAGCTGAGTCGATTAAAACAACGCAATATTGTCGAAAAAATCGATAGTTAAGAAAATATCGGCCATCTAATGTCTTATAATACACCAGGGAATGTGCATTTCGGGTTGTACAAAGAAACTCTGAGGTTTAAACAAGTAAAAATCATGATACGGCCACGGTTTCTACACTTGCTCATTTGAAGACTTCAGCATCACTCACTGGGCATATAAATATAGACAAAGCTTCATATGTCTTCGCCGTTTGAACTACATAGCAGCATGATTGGGGAAGCTGCTTTTTACGCATGTGCATCATATATCAAATACCTACCTATTCGTTGCATGTTGAGACATTCAGATAGCCTTTCCACATCATGTTCGGACGAAAATCAGATACGTTGGTGACAATAATGATTGAAATTCGCCGTGGCCACCATGGGATCATCGATGCCTATTCTCTTCCCAGGGGGACACCGTGTACGGGAAGGAGAGGAGGAACGGCTACATCCGGGCTGGCTACATGCACCGGCAGCTTTTGCCCGTGCCAACAATTAATATTGACGTGGAGAATATGATAAAACGACTGTGAGTTACGTGAAAGATAGAACTGAGGTGCTCAATGCCGTCCAGTCAGTTGTGCTCCTCACCTTCGCGATATGTTTGCCTTGGATACACAGTGTTCATTGATTGATGTCTGATGTGTGCCCTTTTGGGAAAAATTGGCATCGATTGTCCCATGGTGATCACGGCGAATTTCAAACATTTTTATCACCAACGTATCTGATTTTCGTCTGAACGTGATTTGCAAAGGCTATCTGTATGTCTGAACATGCAAAGAATAGGTAAGTATTTGGTATGTGATGCACATGCGTACAGAGCAGCCTCTTCATTGATGCAGCAATTTAGTTCAAACAGCGAATAAACATGAAGCTTTGTCTATATCTCTATACCCAGTGAGTGATGCTGAAGTCTTCAAATGAGTAAGTGCAGAAATCGCGGCTGTATCATGATTTTTCCTTGTTTAAACCTCAGAGTTCCTTGTATGCCCCGAAATTGACATTTGCTGGTGTATTAGAAGACATAAGATAGGCGATATTTTATTAACTATCGATTTTCCTACAATAGTGCGTTGTTCCAATCGACTCAACTCGTCGAGACGATCAAAGAGAGGTACTATTTGACCTACTTATCTGGATTGGTCCTCACAGTCAATATGGCACCGAATGTCGAAAACAGTGTCTTTTTCAAACGCATTTTGAGAAAAAAATGCCAATGGCCCAGTGATATAATTTTGATGCCAAATTGTTAGGTATTCATCAAGGCAAAATAAAAACAGTAGCCGTTTTTGATAACACCACTTTGAAAATTATCGACACAGGCTAGTGTATAATGTGCATGTAAAGTATGTTATGGCGTTCCGCACCAGAGCGCTAAATGGTATCATACTCTCAAAATATTATAACTTCAACATACTCTACACATATCTTCAGGAGCGAGCTGAGCGTATATTCAAAGTAAGTCCCATTCAGTTACCCTGTATGCAGGCCGTACATAAGTGAATGTCATAGTAAGGGGTCACCGCTGTGGATCCTGTCTGCACAAAGTTATTCACAATTGTGATTTGTGGAAGTTAGGTACGGCTTTCGGCAGCTCATCGACTAGGTCTTGCCTACTTGGTCGATACTTTCACGATGTACTTGTTGATGTATATAGCGACCACCTGTTCAAAAGCATGCAACACGAACTAGAAAGATGTTCTGTCCTCACTTTCACGGTGGAGGATGTCAATAGTGAACATTATAATTGCATTCCCAGATGTTTATATGAACGCTTTTGAATGAAATGTACCAAAAGTGCAGCGGAAGCTAGCCGGCTACGCAAACTGGTTAGACGGACGAAGTGAATGACACATTCACTGAAAGGGAAGCGTGGCACGGACCTACTTCTTTGAAGTTCTAGCTGCTCTAGCAGCTGGCCGTGAACCCATCATGAACTTCAGGGTGGAACAATGTACATTACTAATACCAATGCTCAGCAAAATAACCAATACAAAGGTCAGCCTGGTCGAAGGTTACATCCAACACGGTACGAGAATATAACTTGGTTGGGCTGACTGCCTCTTCAGTGGCGTGGATTATGATGCACCTGTCTGAGGCGGTGCTCATCAGGGTCAGGGTCCATTTCGTATATATATATATATATATATATATATATATATATATATATATATATATATATATATATATATATATATATATATATATATATATATATATATATATATACATATATATAATATATATATATATATATATATATATATATATATATATATATGTATATATATATATACATACATATATACATATATATATACATACATACATAATATATATACATGCATATGCATACCAATACACATCACACACACACACACACACATATATATATATATATATATATATATATATATATATATACATATATATATATATACATATATATAAATGTATATAAAACTGTCAATTACAGCGCGCTGCACGGATCCTGGACTCGGCACACAGTCGCGATGGTGTGCTGACTCAGCGTAGCATGCATCGCTACAGTGAAATTGATGGGAAAGCCGAAAGTGATCCGCTATGCCAGCCGTGATGTCGCTTTCTCTCCTGTGCCGGCGGCCGGCCATGCGCCGGTGAACTCTCCCAGTCGGTGGTTAAGCACGGTCTGCGCATTGACTCGAATCCTGCGATGTCAGGGCCGGGAAGACCATTGCTGGTAGACGCTAAGCTAAGCTGTGTGAGGCGAGATGATGGAGATCGGTCAGGCCACAGAATATCTGTATAGCAGAGGTACGAATTGAATATATAAAGCTGAGCGGGTAACACGATTCGATGCAGTGCATACTCAGTACTCACGCTATACTCGCGGTGAAGTGCGTCCACTGCATGTCTCCAGCGGCAGGAGATTCAGCAACTACAATTTACAGGGCCGGCGCCGTAATTAGATTCCACGATTGCGCGGCCGTTCGATTCGGCAAGAATGTCGAGGCTTCTCGCCGGACATGAACAGTCAGGCAGTCCCGCCGGACATAAGCAGTCAGGCAGTCCCCACGGCGCAGGAGGGGCAATTAGACAATCTCCCCTGGACTGGGGACGAGGACAGTCTTGACAAGAAAGGCGGGGCAGTCGGACAGTCTCCGGGGGACTGGGGCGAGGCAGCCGGACAGTCTCCCCGGGATTGGAAGCGGGTCAGTCAGACAGTCTGTACGGGACTGGGGGCGGGGACAGTCTTCACAGGAAAGGCGGGGCAGTCGGACAGTCTCCCCGGGGCAGACGGGGCAGTCGGACAGCCTCCCCGGGGCAGACGAGACAACTAGACAGTTTCCCCCGGGACAGATGGGGCAGCCAGACAGCCGCACTGAGTGGGAAGGCCGCAAGATCACGCCTGCGGTGAGCTGCAAAGCCACCACTTCACCACCGTCCGCCCTGTGCCGGCTCAGGTCCACACGTGGAGGCCAACCTGGCCGATCTATGCACACACTTTTCCTGAGTCGTCACACCATCGACTGCGCCGTCCGGCCGGCCATTGGCCGCAGCTGAAGGTGAAGACAATGCCCCCGCGATGGTACACTACGGCGGCGTTCATTTTTGTCATCGATCCCACCCTCGACGACCCGCTGTGTTTTGTGGAAGCTATTAAGAGCGTTAGAGCAGGGCAAACACATAAATCATCGGCAACTTGCTCCAGGCGAGGTCATGAGCAGATCCAGGAGGGGGAGGGACCAATGCGGCTATACCTCCCCTTACCGTAAAAAGGGGGCCAAAATCATCTGGCAGGCCCCCCCCCTCCCCATCTATTTGGAGTGCGACAAAAATCCTCACCGAATACTGCCATCATGTCTTGCTGTCCGAATGGAAAGGACATATTTTATATCTATACGATAGATAGAAAAGCACCCTCCCTTCCCGCGAAGCACCCTCCCCTCCCCATTTCCCTGCGTGTTGAACGACTCTTTTTCCCATAAGCACAACAGGATGCGGCAGCTTGTCGTAGCTTGCTTTTTAAAAAGACCAGTTGTCCATCTCTGTCCCTTGCAAGCTGGGTCCGCCAGCGGGTAAGGTTGCTGCCCCACGTTCAAAAGTTTCTCAATGTGAAAATGCAGAATTTCGTTCTGTGGAAACCCTTGGAATGATGCATTGATGTGCGTTATACCAACCTGAGAAATTTGCACCTTAATTACACGTGACATATATGACGTATTAGTTCCATGTTTCAGGGCTGGGTATATGAACTGCGATCCCCTGAATGTTTTGATTCCGCTCTGTCCGGCGACTTCGGAAACAAAATATCATCACGGACGACACGAGTCGTCACCAGTTATGAGATCTCACTGATCTCATTACGGGTAACATGTTACTGGACTGGTGCGGCACCACGTGCTTGTATCAGAAGCGTAGCAATGACTCTTATTATGGATGAGGCCAAAGGCAGACATTCCACCATGGCCAAATCGATAACCAGCAATTCAGGCATGCAGGAACATACTTTGGTACTGAAGGTCGGAGATTTAATCCTTCCCTGGGCACGCTCTTGACAAATATGCGTCTTTCTTTAGGGCTCGAATGGCATGATGCGAGTTCACCGGGATAGGATCGTCTGACGAACTAATATTTTGAATGTTTCTTTGCTAGACATAGCTTTGCAGCTCTTTGTTGATGCATCCATCAATCTAGCTATGCACACCTGCACCGTAGTGGATGCAGCCTGGGGTAGTTTTGGAGTGCAAATCGTGCATGTGGGAGAAAAGAACCACAGGAGGGAAAAAGCTCGTGGTATGACCTGAGAAAATGCATGGGTATGAAGACAAGTGTCTATTTTCAATGCGGAAGTACAGTAATAAATAGAAAAACAAAAAGCCGGGCACTTAATAAACACATCGGTGTCTTCGAAAATGCTCGATACCTGAAAAAAAATCGTTGGTGCACAAAAAGAAACAAAACCCTAAGAAGAGCCGGGTTCTCAAAAATGTACTGTGCCCTTAACAGAAATGGACTGGAACATCCGTAGAAAGCACATCCGTAGACGACGAGAAACACAACGGGTAACAAAATTAGAACACCGAGCCACGCCTCGGTTCGGTGGCCAATCTCGGAGCATATTTCATGAGAGAGGTGAGGTACAACAGAACCTAGTAGTTTGTTTAGCCACCAGACAATGTGGGAAGAAAATAACCCATCTTAGAATTTAATAAATTTAATTTTCTCAGGCCTCATTAATGCGGGACACAGCCTAATTTGGAAGACTTGATGAGGTTTTGTGAGTCAGATGTGTTTTGATGGCTTCTGGCGTAATTTTGTTTTAGAGATCCCGGTGTTTATTTAGGCCTGCAACGCATCATTTTTTAAGGCCCTGTCGTTTTTTCGCCAGACTCGGTGCGGTTTGGAGCACTCGGTTTATTCTCGGCCTCCCGTTCTGCTCCCAGGGTTCCACTGTTTTTAGTTGTGGTTTCTTACGCACATTTGTGTGGCTCAGGACGCTTTGGGGGGCTCCGGTACGATTATCTCTGGGCCTCATTTCTCTGCGCGACATTTTGCGCCCAGGTGCGTGGTTCCGGGAACCCAACATCAGTTTGCTGGGCTTGATGCGATTTTTGAAGAACATTTCTGTTTTTTTTTCAAGTCGGAACTCCCGCCTTATTTTTTTAGGCCCTCTCCGTCATGTTTTTGTATCCCGCTTATATTTGTTTTCGAACTCAGGTAATATTTTCGGGGCTTTACGCGATTGTTTAAGGTATCTGGTGATATTATTGCTCCGTAGGCTCCAGAGCAATTTTCTTGATTCGGACATTTATTTATCGGAATCCCTCCATATTTTCAAGGGCTCCGGCTTCATTTTGTTCGTGCCCAGATGCGATTTTTTGGTCACACTGTGCTTATGTGGGGCAATCGACGCCAATTTTGGCGGCTCTGACGTAAATTTGTACCGCACCCAACTGAATTTTTGGGCCTGCCGGCGGGAATTATGGGTTCCGAGCGCGACATCTGGGAGCCAGACTCGAGTTTGTGGGGTGCGTTTTATTTAGCTTGACCCCAACGCGATTTTGGCCGGTCCTGGTGCAAGTTTTCTTGACCAGGCGCGAGTTTTCTAAGGTCTTCTGTATTTGTTTAGCCCTCTATGGGACTTCTGGCGACCCGACTCGAATTATTGGGGCTTCAGCACGATTTTTGGGGACCCCGGCGTAATTCTTCGGAGCCTACCTCTTTTGGGAAGGGAGGAGACATTTGTCCTTTTGGTATGTCATTGCAGCAGCTCGATGAGTTTTTTTTTCAGCCGATGGCACTCTTCAAAGTAAAACAGCCAGTTTAAGAATATTCCTTTCTAACCTGTTTTCGGTGCTGGGGTCTATTCGATCGAGCCTGCGTGTGATTTTTGCGGGTCGAATTATATTTTTAAAGCCCCTTGCGCGATCATTTTGGATTCCGGTATGATTCTTCGGGCTCCCGGTTCGTTCTTTTCGATACCCCGAAACGTTTCTTTTCTGGAGCCCAACGAGATTTTGGGGGTCTCTGACTCAGTTTTTTTAAGCGCATGTACGCATGGGTGTAACCACTGGCGGGTTGGGGGACATGTCCCTCCCCCATTTCGGAAGTGTCGATTTGTCCCCCTCAATTTTTTCCGGCCCTCCAAACCTCAGCTACCGGAGTATCATCACCGCAAAATTTTACTTGATCATCTGTAAAGTGACAATATATATATATATATATATATATATATATATATATATATATATATATATATATATATATATATATATACTGTTATTTTGTGCCATGTAGAACACGTTCTCCGCAGTCTGAGCGGTCTGAACAGTGTAAATGGTAGTATTGTACGCATATGCGCATGGGGGGGGGGGACAAGCTCGCCTTCCATATTCTGAAAAGTGTGGATTTGTCTCCCTGCATTTTTTTTCAGTGTCTCCCCAAGCCTCAGTTACCTGAAATTTCCAACGCTTGCTGATTTCCCATTCAGAAATTTTGTAACGGCAGGTAACCCGCGAAGCCCGTTGATTGGGTAGATCGGCTTTTATCATTTTTGGTGATTCCCTTGCATATATATATATATATATATATATATATATATATATGTGTGTGTGTGTGTTGTTACTTTATCAATGATGAAGTCAAATGTTGCGGCGATGATACCAAATTAAAGCCATAGCGACGAAACGCGAAGACATCCAAGAACTGAATCAAACCTTTGACCTTGACATGTTCCGGTTTGATATGTTACTCGTGTGTTCATCACTGGTTATTGCTTGATACCAGATTTGGATAGGCTTCAGAGAAAACCATTACAAAAATGGGCGACTGAAGGATCAGCGTAGCCTACGTCCTAGAAAAAAAACCCAGATTGTTTAGCTTTCTGATACTACATATCAAGACACGTCGAGGGACGCCCGTTTGATGGAGATCGAAGCGACAGCAACCGCATCTCGCGTTCGGTCGATATCGCTTCCCTATCGCCGTCCAATAAATCAAGCTAACCTTTGACCTATAAGTTTGACCTCGACATATGTCGAGGTAAAAAATAAAATGAAAAAAATCGGTACATATGTAACGATTTTAAATGTTGTACGATGGTTCACCACAGGCTATCGCATGCTACCAGATTTGGACAGGCGTGGTTGAAAGCAAAAAAAAATAGGAGGCAACCGAAGAAACCGGTTCGCGTTGGACCTTGGCTGTTAATTAGTGCGAGACCTATGTAGTTCCTTCCGGCGTGTTCAGTGGAAGCAAAAAATGTGTGGTAATTGATTCGAACGATGGTAACCCGTTGCTGAATCCCAATACCAACACAAATACCCCTCTGGCAAACTTGTGCAAATGCGACGCTAATAAATTTCGTAGTCGTAGTTTATTAGTGTCGTATATGGCAAATTCGTACGAATACGAGAGTGCAACGTAAGACCTATAAACCCTTGCGGGTGGGTCACTCTTTGGAAACTCGACACCTCGATAACACAGCACCACCTCGGATTCTCATGCAAGTTTGTGTATGGGGTTGTCTAGGCCCGAGAACATGAATCTGAGGTTTTTAGGCCCCTAGGTCTAACGGTTATTGCGTCACGATGACGTCATATGCTGACTTTTTCTCCTCATTGCAAATTTCAATGCGATTTAACTCTGAGGTTTATCATTATTTTTCCATTCTGTAGAATATTTTGTAAAGCAGACGTAGTATGGTATTGCATAATATCTTTTTTTGAAAATGAATTTATACATCCATGTTTTATTATTTTTACATTGTATATTTTATATATCATTTTTTGAAAAATGTATAAGTGTCGATTTTCGAAAAACATCCATGTTCTGCTTCTCCGTGAAATTCTATATTGGGAACAATCAAAGATGGAATGGGCGCAACCCTGGAACACCGTCAGGAAAATCGTTATAACATAGCACAGGCCTCTGTCCTGGCTGTTGCAGCAGCGCTATGCACAATGCAACTATGGGCGAGAACTTCGCTGCTGGATGCCATCCGGGGTGGGAGTAGGGTTCAGGTTTGCGGTGGGCTGCGTCGGTCATCTCCAATCAGCAGCTTATGTATTTAGTGGGGAAAGGGGGTCTGGGGGCAATGCACCGTAGTGTTTATACGGTGGAAATTTCCGGTTGTCCAAGAATAATCAAGTTGCGACTGCAGTCGAGAATGGCATAGAATAACATAGCGGCACAGAACAATTCAAAACGCGTTGCATTTCATGAAATTTATAAAATATACATCCGGTTTTAAGTAACCTGTCACTAATTCTTCTGAATGTAGACCAAATACGCAGCGGTCTGTGAGCAGGCACGTAACCAGGAACTCTGTCAGGAGGGCATCTCACCAAAAGGGCCCAAGGTCAGCTCCAAAAGGGCACCAAACCTTTCTTGGCCGCGGAAATGTTGCTGACTGGGGGTGGGGGGGGGAGCGGTGTCGGTGAGCTTGCCCGTGTGACGGATGTGTTGCTGAGCGGGGCGGGGGAGGGGGAGGGGTTGGAAAGCCGTGCCCGGCTTGCCCATACTCTCGCAAAATCGCTACAGATCTAGTATAAGCTGCTTCCCTCAGGGGGGCTCAGGGGGGGCACAGACTCACTGTCTGTGAGAGATACGAAATGACCGTACAATTCGATCACTGTCGTAAAAACGCGGGTCTAGGCGAGGCCGCATAGCACGCAATACGAGCGTCATGGAAACACGAGCGTCTTGACAACGGAGACGAAATTCTCAAGATGAGATGTAGCAGCGTCGTTGCTGGGGTCTGACATGCTAGTTAGTCGTCAGTAGCCTTGGGTGCTGTGTGTAACATTGGTGAGGCTTCGCAAGCGAATGAAGAATGGCACACAGGGTGTTAGTGGCAACATTTTGCTCGAATCCTTTCAATTCACACCCAAAGCATAAGAGGTCAGGTTTGAGACCACTAACCCAGGAATACATCGACAAACATCCCAATATTGCAGGTGTGTTGCATCCAGGGGCAAGCCTTTGCGCCACATGCAGGAAGCAAGTGCCGTGGAAAGATCAGCAAATTGCAGATCCCTCACAGCCCAGTACATCAGGTGCTCAGCATAGTCGGTCCCAGAGCTCGACACAGGATACCGCTGAAGCCGAAACATCGTCATCGTCGTCAACCTCACGACCAGCAATTGATGTCTCTCCCGACAGACAACAAGCCACTGACGATCTTCGCCGTGTTATGTCGGCGGTTGGAGAAACGCCAATCCGCACAGGTAATTTCCGTGCTATATACTAATGTTACACATACGTCACGCATATCTTCGTAAAGCATATAGCTCAGTTGTAATGGTTGTAAACGAAGCACTAGCGGCCGCAGGGGGGGGGGGCAACAGGGCCATGCCCCCCTTTGGCTCCAAAATGTCTTTTGGCCCCCCTTTGGTTCAGGAGGCGGCCTCTCGGATCGCTCGGCGCCCTCTCGAATCCACCCGGCGCCCTCGCCGAGTTGCCCCCTCCCCCCTTTATCGGCGGTCTGCGGCTGCCAGTGAAAAGATGAGTCACCAAATTATTAAATGCATTCGAAATATTTTTCAATTTCAACATCGAGGCCTAAATTGTGATAAAATGTGGCAAGCCGTAACCAGACCAGATTGGAATTGTGGGTCCAGGGGGATCGTTCCCGATTGATAACACTGGTGAGACTATTGTATTTCTTTCAGGTGGGCTTTCTGAAAGCCAACGCCAAAAGAAGGCCAGACAGAAGTTTGACATAGCGAAAAATGAAGACTAATGAAGACAGCCTATCGAAAACGTATCAGGTAGAGATAAACGAACCGGAAGCCGAGGAAAAAGTAAGCGATTTAGAACTCTATGAGAGCATGATGGAGGAACTAGTAGCCAAATTCAAGGACCCAAGCACCTCGTACGCATTGAGACTTCAAATTTTGACATTGTTGCCATTTACCATGTACAAAACGGCCGCAAAGTTCGGTGCCCCCTGTACATGGTGCGAAAAGCTCGGGAAGTGAAAGCGACGCATTGAATTTTGGGCACAACTTACAGGAAACTGTCGATTGCTTCTCCCTCCCAGAATAAAAAAGACGAGGTCATTAATTTCTACCAGCAGGAAGACATTAGTAGACCACTACCAGGACAGAAAGACGTGGTCAGTGTGCGATGTGAGGATGGCATACGGCGAACTTGTCAGAAGAGACTGGTCATTTCGAATTTGAGATAAGCCTACCATCAATACAAGAAGCAAACTCCTCAGCCTGTTGGGTTCTCCACATTCGCTAGTCTGCGACCACCTTGGTGCGTGCTATCCGGCGCTAGCGGGACGCATTCAGTTTGCGTATGCATTCATCATCAAAACCCGAAATTGATGGTTCAAGTCATACGTCACGATTTGTCTGCCGTTGGTCTTGTGAAGAAAGTTGTTTTCTCCATGGAAAACGAAGAATGTATGTTTCGGCAATGTGACAAGTGTCCCGGAGTCAACGAGCTCAGGAATTTTCTGACCAGTATGCCGAGTTTGGCAGGAACTGACGAAGTGGAATTTAGACAGTGGATCAGCACGGATCGAACCACGATGGTAAACATGACGCAGACCGGTTAAAATTTTATCGAGGGGCTTACTAATGCCATATCGAAGCTAACCAAGCACCACTATACATGTGAACATGTATAGTGGTGCCTGGTTGGCCAGGAACATGGCCAGGAACATGTGCCTGCACAAGCAGGACTTCAACGTGGACTGCGAGTGGCATTATTTTGCCACCTGACATAGAAAAGGTCCGTGCGACGGCGTAGGTGGGACCGTGAAACGCCTGACGGCAAGGGCAAGCATTCAGCGGCCAGACGGAGACCAGATATTGACCCCGGAAGCTATGTTTAACTTCTGCTCGACACACATATCAGGTAATGTTCCTAATTGCAAAAGCCATTTTTTATCAGCACCACATAGCGCCATTTTTCACAATTTTCTGCCAGATTCTAATTTTCGCGGGATTTTGGGTATTCAGGGCACATAAGCTCAATATACCTAAGCCTTCACTGGTTACCCAGGATCAACAACTGGTCTTTATAAACAAATAAATAGTTCGTTCACTATGACACCCGTCAAAAGGGAGAGTGAAAGTAGTACATTTCTTACCCGTTTTCTAGATACTCGAAAGAATATTGCACATGTGAAATGCTGAAAAGATCGAAGATTGTGCGATCGGGATGACAAATACTTGCAAGGGAGCTGAAAGTTTTGCTGAAGCGTTTCGCTTCAGCAAAACTTGTGAAGGGCACGGGAGCTTCCACTGTTTTCGGCCCAGAAGCACGACTCAGGTGGCCGCATATGCGACTTCGCGGACGTCAACATTCAAACTAGTGAAAACTGTCGTTAATCGAAAATAAACCTTTCGCCGACGCATTCCTTTGAAGCCCGGAGAATGTCTTATATATAAAAATCCAGAGGAAATCGGAATTTCTATCGGTTCAGTCGCGTGGGGCATCCTATTATATCGCAAGAGACACCGTTCTACACTGTACAGTACCCTGAAGCCCCCCTCAGTCCCTCTTTCCATAAAGATGCCACTCTTTGTACACGACTGACGCAGCCCACAGAAACTCCGGTCTCCTCCCCAAGGGGGTCGCGACGTATTTTTATTTGGTGGGTCGGTCCCATGGACGGATCTAGCTACTCGGTTTAGGGAGGCCAGTCCAGGTCCAGGACTTCTCGACCGGGGGGGGGAAGCGATGTCGGCTCGGTGTCTGGTGATTGCATTGTTGACCGGTTGTGTGTTAATGTCTGGTAGTTTTGAGGGAAAATGCTGTGACGGGGGGGGGGACGATGTCGGATATCCGGTGTTTGTATCGTTGACAGGTTGTTTTTTTTTTTGGTGGGTCTATCCCCTAATTTTCAAAGTGGGGGTCCGACCCCCACCCCCACCCGATCCCCCCACCCCACCCTCGGTGGCGACGCCCATGCTCCTCCCCCATACCCCCGCCCAATCCCCACCCTCACTGGATCCACCAGCCACGCTCTCGCTCAGCTCTTCATAACGCTACTCCAAATGGAGGCACATCAGGTGGTATGTTTCTTAGCGATTTTTCTGAACGGTGTCCTAAGAGTGCGCCCACTCTATCGTTGATTGTTTCGTATACAGAATTGCACGGAGGATCAGAATATGGATGTTTTTAGAAATTCGACACTTATACATTTTTCGAATCCTTATATATAAAATATATAATGTAAAAAATAATAAAACATGGATGTAAGACTCATAAAAAGTATTCTGCAATACCATACTAAGTCTGCTTTACAAAACATTTTACAGAATGGAAAAATAATGATAAACCTCGAAGTTATATCGCATTGAAATTTGCGATGAGCAGAAAAGTCAGTATATGACGTCATCGTGACGTAAAACCGTGAGGCCTAAGGGCCTAAAAAGTTCAGATTCGTATTCTCGGCCCTAGACAACCCCATACAGCAACTTCTTTGGGAATTCGACAGGGTGCTGTGTTGAAACAGGTTTTATGCATCGTGGGACCTCTATCAGAAGGATGGCCTGCATTTTTCTGAGAAGGGGGTCCATGTGTTAGGCAAAGTATATGAGCATGTCCTTCAGGGAAACTAGGAAATGGGGTGGGGAGGGATGGAATTGCATTGCCTAACTCAGGAATATTCCAATAGTGTCAGCCAAGGCAATAGAACCTCAAAGTCTGCAAATAGGGACAGCAGCAACTCAGGGGACAGAGTTATAGTTCATCTAGTGATAAAAGAACTCCTCAATATGAAAAAGCCAAAGGTGGTTATGGAGCATTTGTTAAGTGCATGATGTTTAATGCTCAGAGTATCCGTTCCAAATTTGATGAGTTCAAGTGTTATGTTGCTGAGGAGGAACCGGATTTTGTTTGCATTACGGAGGCATGGATCAGTGAAGGATATTTTGGAGATAACTTACAGGACTATGAGATCCAGGGATACAATATGTTTTCGTGTAATAGGGGTCCAGCAATGAAAGGGGGTGGTGTAATGCTCTATGTGAATAGCTTATTCAGTTCTCAAAAAGTAGCAGGTGGGGATAAAAATGTGTCTGTGGAGTCCATTTGGCTTGATGTCACTGTGGGAAAAGGCAACAGCAATACTCTTAGGATAGGAGCTTTCTACCGATCAGGAACCCTGCCACATTCTCAGCAACTGGAGCTTGACAAGGTGATTTGTGAGGAAATCAGTAGAAACTTTAAGAGGAAGTGCCTTATTCTCGGTGACTTTAATCTAAAAGGTTATGAAAATGCTGGTGTTGGCTCCCATCATGCAAAATGTTCAGGAAATGCCTTGAAGAGGACCTGTTCTTACACCAGTTTGTATCGGAACCTACCAGGCATGGTTCATTCTTGGACCTTGTATTCTCGGATTTAAGTGACTTGGTTCAAGACTTGACTGTAGGCGAAACTCTGGGAAAAAGTGACCATAACATAGTTAGATTCAAGGCACATGTTGGGGAAACTATCAAGGATAATTTGGTAAAGGTTCCAAATTTCAACAGAGCAGACTTTAACGGCATGAGAGCGGCTTTAAGTGCCATCAGATGGGAAGAAGAATTCTCCAATTTAAATGCCTGTGAAATGTGGGAAAAGTTCAAATCTTACTTAAAGGAAACTCAGATTAGACATGTCCCCCAAAAGCAAAGACGCAAAAGAAGGGTAGGAAAGCCAGCATGGCTTACACCAGACGTGATAAAAGCAATTAGGGCTAAGAAAACTGCATTTAGAGTTTTTAAAGAAGCCTCAAATGTCATTAATCTAAAGGCGTATCGAAAAGCTAGAGACACTGTGAAGCAAAAAACCAGAGCAGCAAAGCGAGCAAAGGAACTGGATTTAGCTAGAAACTGTAATGGGGACAGTAAAAAGTTCTTTAGTTTCTACAAGCTGAGTAAAGTTTCTAACACAATTGGTCCACTGGAAGTAAACGGGACTACATTGGGTGAGGATAGTGAGATGGTTGAGGAGCTGAGCAAGCAGTTCAAATCAGTGTTTACATTGGAAGATATGACCAATCTGCCGACCGTACACCATAGTTCAGATACATGGGATCTGACAAATGATGTTGATTTCATTGGTAGTGATGTTGTTTACAATCATATCAGGAAAATAAAGCCAAATAAGGCAGCAGGACCTGATGATATTTATGCTAGGGTGTTGCGGGAAACTGAAAAGGAACTGGCATTTCCACTTAGTATAATATTTTGTAGATCAGTTTCACATAATGAAATTCCAACCGATTGGAAAAGGGCAAATGTAGTTCCTATTTTCAAGAAAGGAGAAAGAGGGAAAGTTGAAAACTATAGGCCAATAAGTCTCACATCCCTAGTCTGCAAGGTACTCGAATCAATTATCAAGGATAGAATAGTTAGTTATCTGGAAGGTAGCAGATTGATTCAAGATACTCAACATGGATTTAGAAAAGGACGATCGTGTCTCACAAACCTCTTGGACTTTTTGAACTTCGCCACAGAACAATTTGATCAGGGAAATCAGGTTGATGTAGCATATCTTGACTTTAGTAAGGCCTTTGACAAGGTACCCCATAAACGGTTAATGATACAGCTTCAGTCCCATGGTATTGCAGGTAGCATCTTAAAATGGATAGAGTTGTGGCTTTCAGATAGACAGCAAAGAGTGATGCTAAATGGTACAAAGTCATCATGGCAAAATGTTCTTAGTGGAGTCCCCCAGGGGTCAGTACTAGGGCCATTACTGTTCATTATATTTGTAAATAACATTGAAAGTGGCCTAAGCAGTAAAGTTTTGAAATTTGCAGATGATTTGAAGGTCTTTAGGGCAATAACAGGTCAGGATGAGCATATCTCGCTGCAAAAAGACTTAGACGAACTTGTGAAGTGGTCCGAAGAATGGCAAATGAAATTTAACTTTGATAAGTGCAAATTCATGCATGTAGGTAAGCAGCATATGAAGGCTCCATACTTGATGGGTGGCCAAGTGCTATCAGTGACTCAACAGGAGAAGGATTTAGGTGTTATTCTAAACACAAAATTGGGGGCATCAGAACAGACCAAGGAAGCCAGGAAGAAGGCACTGAGAATGCTCGGGGCAATAAATAAATAGGAATGTATCATACAGAAGTGAGAAAGTGATCAGGAAGCTTTACTGTGCATACGTCAGGCCACATTTGGAATACTGCATCCAAGCTTGGTCTCCTAGCTATGAAAAAGATTGTTGGCTTTTAGAGAGAGTACAAAAGAGGGCTACAAAAATGGTTAATGGCATAAGCAACCTGGCATATGAGGAAAGATTGAAGAAATTGAATATGTTTTCACTTAGATATAGAAGGCTGAGAGGAGATCTCATCGAGGTCTTTAAATTTGTCAATCGTCTGGAGAGGGGATACCTTGGGGAAATGTTTGAATTTAACAGAAATGGTGCAATTAGAGGTCATAAATTCAAAATTAAAATTAACCACAGCAGAACAAGGTTAAGGCAAACTTTCTTCACCAACAGGGTAGTGGAACACTGGAACCAGCTGCCAGAAAACATCGTCAGTAGCAGAACATTGAACATCTTTAAAAACAGCATAGACAATCATTATAAGAATAGAGGGCTTGCTTTTCAGTATTACAGGGAGGGCTGATTGGCAGATTTGGTGGGCAACTGGTTCAGTGTACAGAGTGCAACCAAGAAGGGCCCTTGTGGCTCAGAGTTGCACTGATCTTTTATGTCTTTATGTCTTTATGAAACAAGCCTTCTGGGTGTCGAGTTTCTGAAGAACTACTCTGCGATAATGCAAATTTGTTGCCTAGCAGAGCGAAATTTTCCACCCAAGCGAAAACAGAAGATTATCAAAGTTGGCTTTATTGAAGAATGTGATGAAAGGAGAAATTTCTAGCGCTTACTGATTTACCATTCGGTTATTTTTATGACAGATAACCCGCGAAACTCGTTGAGTGGGTAGATCGGTTTTTAGCATTTTTGGTGTTTACCTTGTATATATATGTACATGTACCTACCTAGGCACTATGTTGGTGCATTCTTTGATATCTGTTTTCACAATGGTACATGTCCTACCGATATAGGTATCTCAAGCGCAAACTGAGAACAATGGCCACAACTGAACCAAGGTGCCCTCGCCGACCCCGACTGGCATAATCACAAGACTGCGGGATAAAAAAAACAGGACAGCTAGTACCTGCGGCCCGCCACTCTTGCTTACCGGAAAAAAGTAACGGCTATCGAAGTACTAGCATAAAAAAATTTTATCTTCCATCACGTCGCCATTTCAGGTCACACTGTATATATCTTCATAGGAAACTTAAATACCGATGCCTACTAAAGTTCAGAAAGTTTAATAACAATTCCTACTAAACTCACTTTACTTCTTCATTCTAATACGTATGAAACTCCTTCGAGGACGTGTTGCCGGCAATCATCGTCCTCGACAGAGGTCAATGCCGGCAAGCCTGAAACACTTTCGGCGCAGGAGGATCCTGCCGACTCCGCTTGGTGTTCTGTGGCCTTGGGATCTGTTGACGCCCGTCTCGATTCCGCAAGTCATCTTGGTAGCTAGCAAGACCTATCGAGGATAGCTGCAAGCGGCGAGAGTTAGTCTGGAGGAACTGCTGGTTCGGTGAGTGTGGGTGGAGTTCAGTTCAGTCCAGTTCAGCCTAGCACTGACAGTTGATCCATGGCTTGAATAACCTAGGGTACCCCAAATACCAATTTATCCCCACATTTGGCCACTTTTCTATGCCGTTTTGAAAGACATTCATTTTGTAAATATTATTTTCCTTTTTCCAGTTTTCCATGATCATAGCCTACCAATATGGAGCAAAATGATAAGGAAATGATTGTTTAAAAGCCACTACTGAATATGGAGACTGTTTAGTGATGAAGCAATTTTTGCTTTTTTGCTTCATGCTGTGCCTAATTTCATTACTCTCTGTATGATACTGTCTGTATGTATAGTAAGACTGCCTTAACTTTGTCCTGTTGTGATTAACTTTAATTTCAAATCAGTGACCTCTAATTGCATCATTTCTGTTTCATGAATTGCATCATTCATTGCATCATCAAGTCAAACATTTCCCTGAGATACCCCTGTTCCTAACCATGAACAAATTTAAAGATCTTGATAAGATCTCTCAGCCTTCTATATCTAAGTGAAAACATTAAATTTCTTTAATCTTTTTCCATGCTATGTTGCTTATGCCATTAACCATTTACCATTTTTGTTGCCCTTTTGTACTCTCTAAAAGCCAACAATCTTTTTCATGACCAGAGGACAATTCTTGGACACAGTATTCAAAATGTGGCTTGACATATGTACTGTAAAGCTGTCTGAGGACTTCCTCACTTTAGTATGACACATTCCTATTTATTGTCCCAAGCATTCTTAGTGCCTTCTTCCTGGCTTCTTTGGTCTGTGCTGATGCCCCAAATTTTGTGTTCAAAATAACACCTAAGTTCTTCTGCTAAGTTACAGATAGTGCTTTGCCACCATCAAGTATGTGGCCTTCATAAGCTGCCTGCCTACATGCATGATTTTGCACTTACCAAAAATAAATTAAAGTAACAAATTTTGATACCACTTCAAAAGTTTGTCAAAATCTTTCTGCAATGAGACCTGCTCATAATGTCCTGGTATTTCCCTAAAGACCTTCAAATTATCAGTAAATTTCAAAACCTTACTGCTTAGGCTACTTCCAATGTTATTTACAAGCATAATGAACAATAGTGGCCCCAGTACTGACCCCTGGGAGACTCCACTAAGAATGCTTTGTCATGGTGACTTTGTACCATTTAGCATCACTCTCTGCTGTTTATCTGAAAGCCACAATTCTGGTCCATTTTAGGATGTTACCTGCAATACCATATACCTGAACCTGCATCATTAACCATTTATGGGTACCTTGTCAAAGGCCTTACTAAAGTCAAAGTATGCACATCAACCTGATTTCCCTTGGTCTTATGAATACCTTATAGCACAATGACAAGCTCCAGCCAGGCTTCTGGGTTTTCCATTGCCTAGTTGTATTGAAGATTACTTCGGATAGAAGGTGAACACAATGCCATTGTGAAGTCAGTTATTGGGCTACCAAAAACCTTCTAAGTACAGTTGCTTCATGAAAGATGAACTTCAGAAAGTATTGTGTTAAAAAAAAACAAATGGCAGAAAGTATTGTAAGGATGATATGAGGCTTTCACTTTGAGGCACAGGGGAAGTCTTCCTATTAAGGCACCTATGGAAAGATCTCACCTGGGGAGAGCTGGACAGTATTTATATTTACTACACTCATATAAGACAATGCTTTAATCCACTGGGAAATAGCACAGTTCAAATGATGGACAGAAATAGCTTGTGTGAATCCTAATTATAGTGAAAATTGAAGCTTGCATTTACATTTTGTACTTAAAACTCCTCAATATAATGCAATAAATGAGCCAAACTAACCAAAACAATTTTTGATGCCATACTGACCTACCTACATATGTTTGATGGCATAAAACCTGTAACCTTCAGATGTTTCATGACAAAGTTTACTATAGTCTACAATGCATTTACCTAACCTATGTTAACTTCAGAATTTCATATGAAGTATGAGCCAGCCAGCACTTGCAGATGCTGGTTTGCTTTAAAACTACACCAGTGGGTGTCCATTGGCATAAAAACAGCTTTTGTGGGTGCTGAATGGTGCAAAACTTACACTAACCAATGTTGGAAAGCATAAACTTACACCTATGAATGTATGGGCGCTGTATGACCAAAGCAGTCGATGCACCCCTAAGCCCAAATAACCAACCAACCAACACCTATGAATGTTGGATGGGTTAAATATGGGTTTCAATTAAGTACATTTCACTCCTCTCCAAGAAGAATTGCCAAAATAAACGCCCCTGGTGTCAAACGATCACCTCTGAATGTATGAAGGTGTAAATTCTGTGGTAATGTATGGTAAGCTGACATAACCTCATCTCATCGTTTTTATATTTCATGGATAAGCTAGGTTTACTTGATGCACTATGTGAAAGTGTGTACCTTTACAAGAAGTATAATGCAACAGTTGAAAACAAATGCAGTAGAAAGCCTCATGCAAAGCATACAATAGTCTACAATAAATTAATTCTACCAATGGTACTTCCACGATTTGGTTTCATGAATCATACCTACACTTGCAGATGCTGGTTAGGATGGCTTGAAATTTATACCGATGGGAGTTTCGTGTCATGGAAGCTACTTCTATGGATGTTTGACGACACAAAGCTTAATCTAACGATTTTGAATGGCATAGACATACACCTACAGAAGCTTGATGGTCTCGACTTGGGTGTCAATTTGGTCCATTTCACTCCCCCACCTCCTATATGATCAACATGGTCGATGCACCCTAAAGCCAACTCTCCCCGATAAAAATCAGAAATGAACGCCCTGAGCGTAAAACGAACACCTATGAATGTTTGATTTAAAACCTACTGCAGTGTATGTTAACATGCGCACGTCCGGCGGTTCGCGTAAACTTCGCCGGTCTGGGGGGTAGATGTCTGCCCCCATAAGATCTCCAGAACTATGCTAGGTAGCGACAAACTGAAAACAGAGTTGGATGGCTGGTGACAAGCTCTATCAAAAGTATTTCGGTTACTTTTTCGCTCAGGTCGATATTTAGGTCACTGGGTCATCATAGGTCAGATTCGACCAGATCGGGCGGACTCTCAGATGTTGACACATACCTCGAGACCTGTAACGGATAGAAACAAACGGCAAATGCTAGTCGACAGGTTTTGAAATGTGCCATCTACAATACGCAGTGTGATTTAAGGTCAGGTTAACGGATAGGTCACCAGAGGTCACCGAGCTTGGGTAAAATGCATTGTGATTTTCCTGTAGTCTTTTTGACAGCATTGCGATGGGAAGCCATGCTGTCAAAATAAAATAGCTACGTAAAAGTGTTGGACAATTTACTACATTTTACTTGACCTGACCAGACCAGGTAAAATATTAGGAATGTGACCTTAGATCGAGGGAACTAAATGACCAAGGATCGACACCTATTTTTTCGCGCATTGAGGAGACACACCGATCGGCGTTAGTTTGATCGTTCCAGTCCAATACTGTGAGAAATAATTTGCAGGTATGTGCGATGATCTAAGATGACCTTGTAGGCGGCATAGAGTAAATGATAGACTCGCATATTCATAAACGACCTCGAAGTGCATGAGATTTACAGAGGACAATCGAGGCTAACTACGTACCCAAGCAGGAATACTTCTTACTCAGAAACTATGCCCTCAGGTCAAGGTCATGAGGTAGCCTATGGAGGTCATGTAGTATATCAATCGACACGTCTTGGCGGTACGAGCACGACGACGGTAATTTCAGCCTTTCAACTCAATGCAGTGCGATATAATGCGCAGAAGGGTGCCAGTGATTTCAGGTGACCTCAGATGACCTTGGTGAGGTAACTGATCAAAAATGTCAGCGGTAGCATTGAGAAAAGCTTCCAACTACACCCCATAACCGTATATTTTACCATAGACCTATAATAGAGGAAGCCGTGACCGCGACCTGACCCCAGATCAATGCTACGAAAGCCCAGATATATATTATAGTCCCTGATGAGATCATGACATGTCATAATGAGCGCTACATAACCAGTAGCAGCTGATGCGCCCTTAAGCCCAAATAATCAATCAATCATGACATGCCATAAGTTTTAAATCAATCGCCCAATTATCGTGAAGTGATGCCATCTAGAACTCCGAGGGATGTTGGGTCACTTCGCCTGAACTGGTGACCTGATTTGAGGTGCCCAGGTTTGGCCTTGCTAACCCTATTAGCATGGCGGAAAATTAGGAAAAACCGCAGGGGCAGATATCTCCCCCTCCCCCCGGACGTGTGCGTATTAAGCTAACTCAACATAATATGTCATTTTACCTCCCTCATGTATCAAGCTAGGTTTACTTTATGCACGATGTGAAAGTGCTTTTATGAGGAGATTTTCACAAGGGTGAAAATATATGTCATGGAAAGCCTCATACAGTTGTCATGCAACTGCAAGTGTATAAGTATCGCTCCGTTCTACTAATGTACGCACTTCGACTAATATATACAATGATTGCTTGGTACGAAAATGCCTGCCTTGATCTGTTTTAGATGGCAACGCCATGACATGTTCTCGAGTTGATTATGTTTTTGTGGCACAAATATGGCACCAATAGCAAAGCCGATTGAAGACATTGTGTTCACAGGCCTACTGTTCCAACATGGACCCTTCGACGAGCATTCCCTCCGAAACTTTCGAAGAGCCACAAAAGTCGAAGCTGGTGAAAAAGGTTAAAGAGTCCCCATTCATGGTGGCAGGTGAGATCGATCATGTGATGGGGCTCGTGTATATTTGTTCATGGTTGCGGATAGGGGGCGGGCGGGGGAGGACGGTCATGTGTAGGGACTGCTATGTAGCCATTAGTGGTGGTGGGCTGGTCATGCAGTGGGGCTGCTGTGTTGCTGTTCATGGTGGAAGATAGGGGGCATGTGATGGGGCTGCTGCATAGCTGTGCATAGTGGCAGGGGGTGGACCATGTGGTGGGGCTCATGCCTTCATGATGCCAGTGGTGGGATGATCATGTGAAGGGGCTGTTGTGCAGCTCTTCATGGTGGCAGGTGTGTCCTGGTCCTGTGATGGGGCTGCTGTGTAGCAGGTGGAGCTAAACTTTTTACCGTGGTAGCCCCACGGCAGTGTTAAAATAATGTTTTTTCCGTTAGGTCCGAGTTGTTGAAGCGAGTACAGTAGGATGTCGAAAGCTGCCATGACAATCGTGTTCTTTAATTACTTAGTTTATGGTATAATTACTTCAAGCTCAGTGTTGATCAAATATAATACATTTTGTACCTTTTTCTGTACTTTGCTGTACCTTTTTGTTTGTTTTGAGAGGCATACAATGTTTGGATGCATACATTTAGGATAACTATGCAGATACCTGTGGCACAGACTGGCATCGTACAACAGACCGGACCTTGAATAGTCCTTTTATCTGGAATTACCCCACAATGTTTGTGTGTCGCTGTCCTCTATAGTTAACGTAAGCATGCTACGAACAAGATACTGTCTGGAACGAGGCATGGTGACTTTATTAACACAGAACAAGAAGCACGACGTCGATTCTTCTGTGGGAAAGATGTCGATTCACTGTTCAGAATGTGGTGTATTCAACTATATTTCGCCAATATTTTATCACAGCCCACGGTGGGCCAGAGCATCACTTGGTGGAGTCAGCAGATGGGCCCCAACTTCTCCCCTGCTGGGTGATCCGCTTCTGCTGTGACATCACCACCTCCGCGTCCGACAGGTCTGGCTGGCCTCGTCGGCATAGTTGGCTACAACATGTACCAGCTGAAGAACAAGCCCAAGGACATGAAGCTGTCCGTATACCTGATCCATATGCGTGTCGGTGCGCAGGGCTTTGTGGTGAGCGCGCTGACGTTAGGCGTCTGCTATCAGATGTACAAAGAACACCTCCAACCCAAGATAGAGAAATGGAGGGCAGCATCAAGAAGCCAATAGCTGCAAGGTGTCTTGACGACATTTAGAGACATGCAAGGAATTAGAGGTGTTAGTGGCGACCTATTTCACTCGGACGGCATAATGTATCCACAGGGCTATAATTGTCGTGTATAATCGACCTTAAAGCTGCGACCACAGCGTATATTCTTTCAATTCTGCGGCAGGGACATATGTGAGAGTGCCCTCAATATACGCTTGTCGGTGACGACAAGCCCATTTTGTTGTGTGTCTGTTGTGAGCGCTTGAGTCGGTGGCTGCTCTTCATGCTGCAATATATACGCCATGGCGTCCTTTGTACGTCCAGCTGCGGCGGGGGATCGTTCGCTGCCCGATACCGCTGTTTGTGCTGTCTGGTGGCACTTTGTATCCGTTGTATCTGATTGTATCCGTGGCGATAACTGGCCAACCCAACGTACCCCAGCCGGGGCACCGTGCTAAGCGGCGTCACCCATGTATCCACATTGATGCTGAACGCTGTGTGTTGTTGGCTTCCTGCCGACGCGCCCCATGATACACAGACCTACTGTGCTTACGTCTAGTCTACCGCCGATGCATCAACAAGCCGAACCAATGATTTGATGTGGATATGATTTCAACCGAGCCAGCAATGCCACCGATCAGGTCGGTACCACAGCCACCGACACAGTGCTCCCCTTCTATCTGTGCGTTTAAGTAGTATGCGTCCGAAGGTGCCGAGCCGGTGCGGGTCGTAAGCGCTCATCATCACTCTGACGAGCTGAGCTGAGCCGTCTCAGCACAAAGGCACCTCGTCACTCTCCTGAGCTGAGCTGAGCCGTCAAACGCACAAAACACCTCGTCGCTCTCTCGAGCTGAGCTGAGCAGTCACGGCACAAAGGCACCTCGTCGCTCTCTAAGCTGAGCTGAGCCGTCACGGCACAAAGGCACCTCGTCATTCTCCCGAGCTGGTGAGCCGTCACGGCACAAAGCACCCCCCCCTCTCCTGAGCTGAGCTGAGCCGTCACGGCACAAAGGCACCTCGTCGCTCTCCCGCTGAGCTGAGCCGTCTCAGCACAAAGGCACCTCGTCACTCTCCCGAGCGGAGCGGCGAAGGTACGGCAGTCCCGGCCGAACTGCAGAGTCGGCCGGGCAGACATGCGCCGGTACTTGTGTGCGCTCCGTCGGCGGCTGGAATTGTCGACCTTCTGTCGGCCACTGGAGAATCGGTCGTCGATCTCTTACAACTGTTGTCTGTGTCGACTCGGTCGGTGCCGTCATCGCCACGGCTGCGACACGGCGGCCGGATGGGTCTCTGGTCACGTGATCGCCACAGGTGCGACGGCGGCCCGGTCCCCGATCACGTGACCTGTTACCGCTGCAACACAGCGGCCGGTTCGCCAGTCACGTGATTGCCACAGCTGGATTACTCTGTCCGAGTCCTCGGTCACCTGATCACCACCGCTGTGACACGGCGGGCTGGTCCCTGGTCACGTGACCGTCACCAACAAAGCGTGACTGCCGGCTCCGGAAGACGTCCGAGCGTACGCATGTATGTACGGTATGCGTGGTATGCTTGTGGTGGCAATTGCCGAGATGAAGCATACAAGGGATTTCCCAGGTGTCGTTATGAATAATCGCATCATGTTTGATGGTCAGCAGATTGCAGCAAGTCAACCCGTTCAAACATAGCACATACACAAACGCGTACT
Source organism: Imbricaverruca yamaguchii (assembly GCA_034440575.1). Lineage (NCBI taxonomy): Eukaryota > Metazoa > Arthropoda > Thecostraca > Neoverrucidae > Imbricaverruca > Imbricaverruca yamaguchii. Next base: position 3,217,881 of record JAOTOL010001645.1, on the reverse strand, counting down.
CATGCGTACAGATGCACATGCGCATGTAGATGTACATTGATGCGCCCAGTTTGGTCCCCATGCAGTTATGTACAGTCACGACTTATGGTTTGCCAAACAGAGCGTATGCATAACCCAATCTGGCAGCTACCGGTTTGTCTTCTTACGGAAAACAATCTTTACGCCCTTAATATGTTCGGGTTCAGTCGTGTGTAGGCATTAAGTGCATGCATCTTCGGCATTATACGACAGTAAAATACTATAAATTTTGACACTGCGGTATAACAAGCAAATAGGCTTACACGGGAATCTCCTTTCACATGACTTCCTAGATATAAAATAGCGTAACATTATAGCCTGCAACGTCAGTATTGGGCGCAGTGAAGTTTGCTGACCATCTCCCACATGTCATACTGATGGTTGTATTATAGTGGATGGGTGGGAGACGTGACTAGCTGAGAATGGTGATTGTGCTGCCTCACATAACGCGACGGAGCAATACTGAAGCCTCACGACTTTGAACCCTAGCTGGCAGGAGCTGCACCACCAGTACCTTCCCGGACGGGGGAAGCACTCTCCGTGGATGTCTTATCAAGCTTGGGAGAGGGGCGGGGACGGCCGAGTGGTTAAGGTGTTGGGCTCTGGGTGCCCAAGGTCCCGGGTTCGACACTGGCGCCGCTCGGGACATTTCCGAATCCCGCGGCCTACCGACGAAACAGTGTGCGGCCCCATTGGCCGTGAATGTGCATAAAGTGCGTCGTGAACCACCCAATAAACAACCAGGCTCGGGAGAGGGAAGCCCCCGCAATCCTAGGTCAATATAGGCTTTTCGGGGAGGGTTAACATTCTGGGTCAAGATCAGAGACATTCGGATTGTTTTTGTGAGCACTATCAGTGGTGTAGGCAGGATTTGGCCCTGGATGTCGAACGTGCCAAAAGCACTCATCTACCTATATATATATATAGAATGCGTGTGTGCTAGCGTCGTGCGTGCGCACGCACAACACATCGTCTTGCATCACACTTGACCCGACGCAAAATCATATCTGATTCGTGAGAATATTACATGGAGTCGCAGGTCTTTCTCAGACATCCAAAGTTTTTTTTTTCAGCAAGCATCCGAGATTGACGGACATTTGTTGAGTATGTACCTACAGGCAATTGACAAAAGTACACAAATAGTTCCATCACCTTGATGCATCTAAGAGTCGATCAGGTGACAAGTTTAACCCTTTCCTGCCAGATATGCGCATCCAGTCTCGGGGGGGGGGGGGGGCGCTAGTCTCCTAACTAAGCGTCGGAAGAAGACGAAATGTCTCATTTTGGGAAATATTTTAGAACAATGCTTGTTTGGAATCTGGAAACAAGGCGAAATGGCTACAAAATGTCTTCCCACACAAAAGTACAAATTTGTGGTTGTAAACTTTCAATTTTTTTCCTTTCTATATTAGATAGAGCGCGCCAAGAAGCATTGATTCAAGTCAGCTTAGCCTTATAAAAGTGCCTACTCTGCCCACAATCTTTTATTTTAACCCCAAGAGGCAAATGTACAAAAACAAGTAAACGCAAACGTTTTAAAAAATCGTGTGGTGTGTTTTGTTGCGTCCCCAATGATAAGCAAATGCTAAACGTTTCGTTGAAATATCCTTACCCGTTAAAGCGTGACGACTGGTTGAACTTTCTTAGAGGCGAGTTCATTCAACCTTGACTATCTCTGTGACCGTGGACAGCCTGATTTCAATCTCTCACAGCGTGTCAAATTAATATGGAATATGGATGCCAAATTTTGGCCCGCTGCGGCGTGCCGTATTTCCGCTATCCTAGGAAAACGTTCGGGGATGAAAAAGACTTCCCAAGACCGAATTAAGCCGATATTTTTTTGTCAAGATTTTGGCATCATTTTCACATTTTACATCTGTTTTTCATTTTAGATTTCAAAGACTCCATTTTAAAAATAAACACGTGATATAATTGAGAGTCATCTGCTGGCATTCCACAGTTCAAGCCTATATCTTATTAGGCGTCTTTTCTGAATACTAAAATAGTATGCCCTGGTCTGAGTACTACGCCGCGAAGGCCTTGGACGCAAGACTCGGGAGCGGCCGGCGGCGCCTGAGCAAACGGCAAAGGAAGGAGGGGGATATATTCACGGCAGTCACTGTTTGAGTTTATGGTGAAGTTGATCGCTCCTCTATTTCATACAGCACACAAGTTGGTGGGTGTGAAATCGACCCCACTCCACCCACCTCCCTTCGCATGGCATGTGGCATGAAATCTTGCCCACGCCAGACCAGATAAACGATGACTTGGAGAGTTAATACTTCCATCCCAAATTGTATTCCGACAATCTCCAAACGAATGGTCGAAGAAGCGGAATTAGCGAATCAATCCGCGATCAATCGGCGTGCAAGTTTGGCGACGCTACATGACCTAGCCGTTGAATGTGTCGTAAAGGAACCGAAGGTTCTGGCCTAAAATGGGCCGACTGAATTCGGAGGGGTGCCATCTAGTGTTAGAAAGGAGCCGTCCAAAATAGGAGATGGGCCGCTTGAACTCAGACGGGGGTCGTCTGAAGCCAGGGGAGAGACAAAGGCATGTAGTGTTAAGGCTTAATAAGAGCCGCATAGGGTTAAAAACAAAGACAAGATACTATAGGTCTAGACAAGATATACTCAACATCATTATCAGTAGGCGCTAAATCCAAAAATATAAATACATTGCTACCAATATTAATACCAAAGTCCTACTTATACCAATGCATCCTAAAAACCTACCAATATCTATTTACCTATCTATGCCAGCAACTTTAAAAAAAACGAGTTCTTGCTGGGGCAGCTTTATGAACCAGGATCCTATTGCTAAGCAGAGCTTGTTGCGTAAACTCTGGCCCCACCACACGATCCGTGAATTCCAGTTCAATCGCAGAATTTTGACCGGAAGTTTAACGTGCCGATGCACCGACACGGCCGCCCGGTAGCTCATCATCCGCCTTATTGGGCCAGCTGCCAACTGACGCATTTAGCCCCCATGGCCTAAATGCAAGCACGCGAAGCGACTCGAACCCTGCGTCATCAGGGCAGGGGAGACCATAGCAGACCAGCGCTCTAATAAACTGTGCTACTGGGGCGGTAATGAACACTATTGACTCGATATCGCGAAACATATGCGTGAATTGAGTCATTTAAAGTTGGGGAGTGGTCGTCTTAATTCCGGGGGGGGGGGGTCGCAAGCCAGTGAGTTGGTGTTTGAAGTCGATGGTCGATGATAGATCGCCTATAATGTTGGCGAGGATCCATCTAATGCATATGTTTTTTTTCAGCTTTGGTGGCGCCCCGGTCCCACCAATACAATGTTGAGGCCAGCCATAGATGCTTGGCCCTAGCGATGCTTTCGTCTTTATCGAAATCCGTTTGGCTTTGTTTTGGCTCTTAAGGTTGCACCTCACATAGCTTTAACATTCTGTTTGTATTTTTTTGTTAATTTTAACCACCTCACATTACCTGTACGCGTAGAAGCTGAAATGAGTACAAGTATGCCTAGCGCAGCATCCTTTACCGTTGGCGGAATCTACTAAAATATTGAAGTTTTCCCTATGTTTGCAGTAGCACTGATGTGAGCTTCGCTTTAGTAGCGCGGATGCGTCTTCGTACTGAATGCTATGACTATTGAACGTTTGCAATCATGATATATTCGAATTAAATCGGAAGTTCGAGCATGATTAAAAATATTTGCGTGTTCCTTATGTATGGGATTATGGCCCACAGTCCAACATTGATGCGGCTATAATGGACGTAGCGCATCCAAGCGTAGATGATTGCAAATTTGAAGAAAAGTTTATTTGAAAATTTAAGTTCGCATTGTAATTTTCCGACTGTGACAATAAAATCTGAGGAGGTTTTGCATCCCTCTTCCCTTGAGGAAATCCTGACCACGTCCACTGGTCAGTCCCTGGGCCCTCCAGTCGACTTTGTAGAACTGGTCTAAAGCAGTCGAAGAGCCGTTTCAAGTCGGAGAGGGACCGCCCTCCTTGACTGTGGGGGACGATCTTCGCAGGACAATGACTGGGGAAGGGGATGACGCCTCAAGGACGGCCTCCGTTGCTGCTTCCTGTTCTGAATCCTCTCCAGTTGCATCCGCCGTCCGTCCTGCTCGTCGTCCACTCGACGACTCCCCTTAACCGATTCTGTCCTCTGCTTCCCCCTTCCCGCGTCTTCGTTCCTGTGCTCCCTTTCTATTCTCCGGTGCTTCAGTTGGCGCCTTTTTGCTTACGTTTTTTCCATCGGTCCACTTGCCGTCTGTTGGTCTACTTGCGGTGCAAGTTGCCGCCACTGTTGGGGATGAGTAGTGCAGGGGTAAGTTGCCCGTCTCACAATCGAAAGGCTGTGGGTTCGAGTCTCAACTGTCGTTACTCTTCGCCCGCGACCAATCAGAGTGAGAGAATGGCGACGCTACATAACTCAACGGTCGATGTGTTGTAAAACCAATAACCAACCACCCGCCGCCACTGTGCTGTGTTGATGTTACGGCCTCCGCGCACCGCTAGGAGCAGGTTGGATGTTTCTGCTGTCGCCACGAGTGCTGGGAGCTACGGGTGAACACCTCGGATGGTGACCCATCTGGTTGCTCCAGATACTGCTAAATTGAGACAACGAACATCTATCATGGGTTGAGTTTGTTCCGGGTCTAATTCGGGCAAGAATGTGGCGCTGCTTTCAAGTTGAGCCGTTTGCGGCAACAGTTACGGTTCAGGACGACCTTGTTTCCCCAGACCGGTTCGGCCGGCCATGCTGCGCTGGGCGCAGTTGGCTGAGCTGGCTGTACCTCCGCACTGTGTTTCCCTCTGTTTTCGTCATTTCTATTTTGGTCGGTTGGTCTTCTCCGGGACGCCTGGCCTGCAAGAGCCGGGTGTTGTCGGTCCCGGGCGCGGGGCGAGCAAAATGCCGGCGGCGTCTGGCAAAACCGGTCGACAAGGTGACACCGGCTGGAGTCAGCTGGCCCAGCAAACGCATGCAAGCCTGCTTACAATGCATAGAACGCATATAGTGCAGTGGTGTAGTTAAGGTGGGAGGCGGAGGGGGCAGCCACCCCTTGGAGGATTGGAGGCGGGCCTCCAGGCAACCGCCTTGAGGGGCCCCAAAGTAAAGTGCCTTGATACCCACGATGGCCTCAAAACCTCAAAATGTCTGTGCAGAGGGCCTTAGGCCGGCGCAATGGCGGAGCCAGCATTTTGTCCGGGGGAGAAATATTTGAAGAGGGCTGCGATACCTATCGAGCCCCCTCCCACTTCTCAGAAACTCCTCGGATTTCGGTCACTTACCAATTTACAACACACAGACACATACACGTATATACACAGGCATGCGTATGTATGTGTATGTATATATGTGTATATATATATATATATAGATATGTATACATATATATATATATATATATATATATATATATATATATATATATATAGATATATACATAAAGACAAGATATATATGCTAGGAGATATGATAAAGACATGCAGATATGCTTACAATTGCTAAATTGGGTGAAAATGTGAATGCTCACCTCCATGAACACAATTGCTTCTTTTTGTTACCCGATACATTCCTACATATTTTAATAGTTCATGATAAAGGAGCCCACATTGCTATACGTTTTCAACACCGGCGTACTCAAAATGATGTGTAAATACCAGAAAGGAATATAAATGCAAGAATTGGAGACGGCGGAAGGACTAACAATATGCCTGACCAGTCATGCTAAACACTCAGGGCATTGCAATTTATTTTTGATTTATGTTTGCTTAATAGGTGTCTCCCGGTCCAAGGCGAAGCCACTGGCACCGCTGGAGCGGCCATCATCACAGACGTCTGTTCCGCCATCGCTGGGATGACCGTAGCTGCTGGAACAGCTGTGGTCAGGTCACCAGAACGGCTGTGGCAGGTGTGGCGGTCGTCATCGCCAGGACGGTTGTGACAGATGCGACGGTCGCCATTGCCAAGACGGCTGTGATAGATGTGGCGGTCTCCATCGCCAGGACGGCTGTGATAGATGTGGCGGTCTCCATCGCCAGGACGGCTGTGATAGATGTGGCGGTCTCCATCGCCAGGACGGCTGTGACAGATGTGGCGGTCTCCATCGCCAGGACGGCTGTGATAGATGTGGCGGTCTCCATCGCCAGGACGGCTGTGATAGATGTGGCGGTCTCCATCGCCAGGACGGCTGTGACAGATGCGGCGGTTGCCATCGCCAGGACGGCTGTGATAGATGTGGCGGTCTCCATCGCCAGGACGGCTGTGATAGATGTGGCGGTCTCAATCGCCAGGACGGCTGTGGCTGATGTGGCGGTCTCCACCGCCAGGACGGTTGTGGCCATGGGGCGACCGTGGCCGCAGGGGCGACTGGCGCCGTTGAGGTGGTGGCGACTGGCTTTCCCAGTCCTCGAAAGCATTTATGGCTCTTAAGGATACCTCAACTTTGAGGCTTGGCCTCAGCGTTCTTGCCAGTTCTCAAGGACTCTCTCAGCTCTCATGAAGCCTCGATCCCTCAGGTGCCCATTTCAAAGTTCAGGGACATCCAAATTCAGTCCTATCTGGCTCCCAGGGGACCTACGCATCCATCAGCTCTCCTCAATTTGGATAGGTCATTATCAATACTCGACAAACCTGTATAGCTTTCACGGGAATCCTGCAGCTCCGTGACAGCCCCACAATTTTTAACAAACATCGCCGGTTCTCGGAACTCTCCCTCGCTCTTAGGTGGCTCTGTTCATCTCACAGGAGCATTGCAGCTCGGTCCACTCTAGCTTTCAAAAGCCATTCCCAGTCTTTGGCAGTCTTTCTAGCTTCAGAAACTTCCTAGCTCTAACAATGGCCCTAAGTATCTCTCATAACCATCGTTAGCCTTATGGACTCTCGACAGCTCTCAGGAGGATCTGGAAAACTCAAACCTTTGACTTATGTCCCAGTTTGAAATGGAGCTGGATAGGCTTGGGCGAAAACCACAAATAAAAATGCAAGGCGACTTAAGAAATTAGCTTGAATCTTGACCCGTCCAGATTATTTCAAAATATTAACTTTCTGATACTGTACAAGACAACACGAATGACACAAAACGAATGGGATCCATTTTCTGCAAAAATGAACCCACCGCGACGCAACACGACAACATCGAAGAAGTTAATCAAACCTTTGACCTTGACATGTTCCGGTTTGAAATGTTACTCGAGTATTCACCACAGGCTATTATTTGATACCAAATATGGGCAGGTTTGTGTGAAAACGAAAAAAAATAGAGTCGACCGAAGAATCTGGCTTACTTTGAACCTTAATCGTTAAAGTGGTAATGCGATACGTATGTAGTTCCTTCCAGCGTGTCCAGTGTTCATTGATTCGAACGATCATAAACCCGTCGCTGAATACCGATGCCAATACAAATACGCCTCTAGCGAATTGTCGCCGAATACGAATACAAATGTTAATTTGACGTACGTGCTTAAGGCTGCCCATGACTTCCCTCAGTGGTCTTCAAGATGCCCCAGAACACCCAGTCGCATTTGTTCAAGATATATCAATATATAAACAGGGGAATGCAACCTAACACGCATAAAGCCTAGCGATAATGCAGACGTGTTGCCTAGCAGAGCACAATGTTTCACTCAAGCGAAGACAGAAGATGGTCAAGGTTGATGTTATTCAAGAATGGTCCGGAAGCAGATATTTATAACATTTGCTGATTTACTATTCGGACATTTTGTGACGACAGATAGCTTGTGGAAATCGTTTATTTGCTACATCGACTTTTAGTATTTTTGGCGATTCTCTTGCGTATATATTTTGACTCCATAAATGATCACGTATAATTTTGCGGCGATGATACTCAGGTAGCGAAGCTTGGGACACGGGAAAAAATAGGGGGGGACAAATCGTTATTTTTCAGAAATTGCGGGGAGCCCCCCCCCCCCCATGGCTACACCAATGTCAGTGTACACCTGCATTTGTATATGCCTCTGTCTGCATGCGCACCGGTTTGTGTGCGCGCTTGTGTGAACGAGCCGGCTTTCTGTAATCTGGAGACCATCGAACATAATGCGATTATTGACAACACTTGGGAAATCCCTTTCATACTTCATTTCGGCAATTGAGACCACCAGCGGACCAGCACACCATAGACACCATACATACGCACGCACGTCATCCATGGAGCCTTTAACGGTACTCCTGCGTTATTAGTGGCGGAGACCCACCCGACCGCCATCGCACCTGGGACGATCACGTGACCGGAGACCTACCCGACCGCCATCTCACCTGGGACGATCACGTGACCGGAGACCCGGCCGCCGTGTCGCAGCCGTGGCGATGACGGCGCCGACCGAGTCGACACAGACGACAGTTGTCAGAGATCGACGACCGATTCTCCGGTGGCCGACAGAAGGTCGACAATTCCAGTCGCTCGAGGATCAGACAGCCGCCGGCGGAGTGCACACAGGTGCTGGCGCATGTCTGTCAGGCCGACTCTGCAGTTCGGCCGGGACTGCCGTACCCTCGCCGCTCCGCTCGGGAGAGTGACGAGGTGCCTTTGTGCCGTGACGGCTCAGCCCAGCTCGGGACAGCGACGAGGTGCCTTTGTGCCGTGACGGCTCAGCTCAGCTCAGGAGAGCGACGAGGTGCCCTTGTGCCAGGACGGCTCATCTCAGCTCGGGAGAGTGACGAGGTGTCTTTGTGCCGTGACGGCTCACCTCAGCTCAGGAGAGTGACGAGGTGTCTTTGTGCCGTGACGGCTCAGCCCAGCTCGGGAGAGTGACGAGGTGCCTTTGTGCCGTAACGGCTCAGCTCAGCTCAGGAGAGCGACAAGGTGCCTTTGTGCCGTGACGGGTCAGCTCAGCTCAGGAGAGTGACTAGGTGCCTTTGTGCCGTGACGGCTCAGCCCAGCTCAGCTCAGCTCGGGAGAGTGACGAGGTGTCTTTGTGCCGTGACGGCTCAGCTCAGCTCAGTTCAGCTCGGGAGAGTGACAAGGTGCCTTTGTGCCGTGACGGCTCAGCCCAGCTCGGGAGAGTGACTAGGTGCCTTTGTGCCGTGACGGCTCAGCCCAGCTCGGGAGAGTGACTAGGTGCCTTTGTGCCGTGACGGCTCAGCCCAGCTCGGGAGAATGACTAGGTGCTTTTGTGCCGTGACGGCTCAGTTCAGCTCGGGAGAGCGACGAGCTCCCTTTGTCTCGTGACAGCTCAGCTCAGCTCGTCAGAGTGATGATGAGCGGTCACGGTCCGCAACGACTGGACACCCTCTGACGCATACTACGTAAAGGCACAGACAGGAGAGCACTGTATCGGTGGCCACAGTACCGACGTGACCGGTGGCACTGCTGGTCGGTTGGAGTTATATCCACATCGGATCATTGCTTCGGCTTGTTGATACATCGGCGGTAGACTAGGCGCAAACGCAGGTCTGTTTAACATCGAACGTCACAGCAGGAAGCAAACAGCACCCAGCATTCAGCATGAAGGTGGATAGATGGATGACGCCGCTTAGCACGGTGCCCCGGCTGGGGTACGTTGGATCGGCCAGTTATCGCCACGGATACAATCAGATAAAAGGGATACAGTGTCACCGGACAACACAAACAGCGGTATCGGCAAACGAATGATCCCCGCCGCAACTGCGCATACAAACGCCGCCATGGTGTAGATACCAGCAGCAAGAATAGCAACCACCGATTCAAGCGCTCACAACAGACACGCAACAAAATCGGCTTGTCGTCACCGACCATAGTACATTGATGGCATTCTCACATATGTTCCTGCCACAGAAGTGTATAAGTGAATGCCGTGGCCGACGTTCTAAGGTTAATTATCCACGACAATTATCCTATGGATGAACTTTGCAGTTCAAGTGAAATAGGCAGCCGTTGATACCTCTAATTCCGGACCTGACTCTAAATGGCTCCAACACACATTGAAGCTATTAGCTTCTTGATGCCGCCCTCCATTTCTCTATCTTGGGCTGGAGGTGTTCTATGTACATCTGATAGCAAACGCCTAACGTCAGCGCGCTCACCACAAAGCCCTGCGCACCGACACGCATATGGATCAGGTATACGGACAGCTTCATGTCCTTGGGCTTGTTCTTCAGCTGGTACATGTTGTAGCCGACTATGCCGACGAGGCCAGCCAGACCTGTCGGACGCGGAGGTGGTGACGTCACAGCAGAAGCGGATCACCCAGCAGGGGAGAAGTTGGGGCCCATCTGCTGACTCCACCAAGTGATACTCTGGCCCACCATGGGACTGCAACAGGAAAAAGTCGAGCCCCATCTGCTACACAGCAGCTCCTTTGTGAAGGAGCTGCTGTGGGCGATTGTGAAGGGCGATCATGTGAACGTGATTGCCCCACAACTGACACCATGAAGACAGCAGCCCCATCACATGACCCACCCAACCTGTCACCAAGAACAGCTACACGACAGCCCAGTCACATGACCGACCCACACATGGCACCATGAACAGCCACACAGCAGCCCCGTCACATGACCATCCCCCTACCTGCCAATATTAATAAATATACACGAACCCCATCACATGACCGATCTCACCTGCCACCATGAACGGAGACTCTTTAACCTTTTTCACCAGCTTCGACTGTTGTGGGTCTTCGAAAGTTTCGGAGGGAATGCTCGTCGAAGGGTCCATGTTGGAACAGTAGGCCTGTGAACACAATGGTTTCAATCGGCTTTGCTATTGGTGCTATATTTGTGTCACAAAAACATAGTCAACACAAAAGTATATGTCAGAATGTTGTCATTGAAAAAAAGATCAAAACAAAGGAATTTTGGTACTGAGCACATCATTGTATATTACTAGTTGTACATTACAAAAATAGTGAGACTTATGCAATTGCAAGTTTTTCTTTAAAATAGTTCAGGCTAGCTTAGGCTGGGCTAGGTTGAGCATTTTCATTTGACATTTTCTGAAAAAAAATTGTTTGGAAATTTTTCCATTTACAAAATTGCTTTCTTCATGGAAGGCTGGGCTAGGTTAGGTCAGGTTATGTCACATCTTTTTTCTTTATTTAGAACATTGCCTTTGTGCTACATTACCTAATTCCAAGCTCATTTTGACTTCTTCCCCTTAATTGGAAAGTAAGGATTTGGGGTGACATGATGTTCAGCACATTCATAAACATTTAACTAAAAAATAAATTTCAAGAAATCACAAATTACCTTAAACTGCAAATTTACCATCAAAAGCGAGATAGGCAGTTACCTACCTAAATATTAGGTACCAACCTGTGCACACGAATACACATAGACATTGAATTGGTACAATTCAATGTCCATGTATTGAATTGTACATTATTGGTTAATATTGGTTAAGAAACAGCACTGGTTAAACATATGTTCATTGTAGTACAATAACACTATTACATAACTTCATATGTAATACAATAACCATGCCCATTCACTAGGTAACTGGGAATTGAATAAATATGAAGTACATTGCCAGACCAAACAGCACAGCTGGAAGATCGCCTCATGGGAGGCAATAGCCCCTCATGGAAAAAGGTTGCCCAGACACCCTCAGGAAAGGAAAAGGTTTTTTTGACACATCCTGAAGTGCAACTTTGTATGCTTTTGAGAAGGTGCCTCCTCTCCTGCCCAAATGTTGGCCTTGCGACTTGCCTCTAAATAATTTTAGTTTTGCGTTAGACGAAATGTACGACCCTCAATATACCAGGAGGTGCTGAGTTTACATCAAAAGTAGCGTTAGGGATTATGCTATATTACTCACCGTTTCGGCCAGGGACCATCGCCAGGAGTGTCAGTGTCATAGTCACTCCTGACGATGGACCCCGGCCGAAACGTTGAGTAATATAGCATAATCCCTGACGCTACTTTTCATGTAAACTCAGCACCTCCTGGTATATTGAGGGTCGTACATTTAGTCTCACGCAATGTCTAAAACCCAGGAGCACCTAAGAGCCATTCTTCGTTGTATTAAATAATTTTAGTTTCTAGCTTTGCATCATATGTGGCAAACCATCCCCTCCCCACCCTACGTTCTGGGCCCACATCAACTATTTTCCTAGGTCGTGTTCATCCACGCTTTCTCATGGGCATAGTACGTTTTTAAAAGCTAGGTGGTGCTCAGCCACTCCTGTGATACTCACGCACCACCTGTTAAAATTAAAACCCCAACCATGCCGACGTCAATTCACGCTCACCAAACCAGCAGGTTCTCCAGGAATCCCACTCTCCGGTCCCCACAGCAGCTACCAAAATAACTTATCGAGCCGCCCACCAAGCGACGACGGTTCCCAAGCGACACTAGCGCTTGCAGCGGTACGAAATTTTAGGAGGTATTCATAAGTTCCTCGGCTCACAAGCACCCCGTTTCATAAGTGCTAAAATATGCCAGTTTTCGGTTACATAAGTGCTAAAAGTTGCCAGATAACTTCTACAATAGCAGAGACGTAGTGATCTCACACGTACCCCGTTCCATGACACCGTAAGCGCCCAACGGCGTCATGAGCTTACATGCATGCCGGAAGATGGCAGGAGCATTTAGTGGCCGCATTACTCGGCAAAGGTTAAGTTAGGTTAGGTTAGGTTAAAAAGGTTAGGTTAAGGCCCTTTACGTTAAGGAGTCTGCTTTTGGGAGACATGTCTAATCTAAATTGCCTTCAAGTAAGATTTGTACTTTTCCCACATCTTACAGGCGTTTAAATTGGAGAATTCTACTTCCCATCTGATGGCATTTAAAGCCGCTCTCATGCAATCAAAGTCTACTCTGTTGAAATTTGGAACCTTTTCCAAATTATCCTTAATAATTTCCCCTACATGTGCCTTGGAACTAACTATGTTATGGTCACTTCTTCCCAGAGTTTCGCCTACAGTCAAGTCTTGAACCAAGTCACTTAAATCCGAGAATACAAGGTCCAAGAATGAACCATGCCTGGTAGGTTCCGATACAAACTGGTGTAAGAACAGGTCCTCTTCAAGGCATTTCCTAAACATTTTGCATGATGGGAGCCAACACCAATATTTTCATATCCTTTCGGATTAAAGTCACCAAGAATAAGGCACTTCCTCCGTAAGTTTCTACTGATTTCCTCACAAATCACCTTCTCAAGCTCCAGTTTGCGAGAATGTGGCAGGGTTCCTGATCGGTAGAAAACTCTTATCCTCAGTGTATTGCTGTTGCCTTTTCCCACAGCGACATCAGGCCAAATGGACTCCACAGACACATTTTTATCCCTACCTTCTACTTTTTGAGAACTGAATAAGCTATTCACTTGGAGCATTACACCACCACCTTTCACGGCTGGGCCCCTATTGCACGAAAACATATTGTATCCCTGGATCTCATAGTCCTGCAAGTTATCTCCAAAATACTCCTCACTCACCCATGCCTCCGTAATGCCAACAAAATTTGGTTCCTCCTCAGCAAAGTAACACTTGAACTCACCAAATTTGGGTCGGATACTCTGAGCATTAAACATCATACACTTAACAAATGCTCCATAACCACCTTTGGCTTTTTCATGCTGAGGAGTTCTTTTATCACTAGATTAACTACCACTCTGCCTCCTTGAACTACTGCTGTCCCTATTTGCTGATTTTGAGGTTCTATTGACTTGGCTGACACCATTTGAATATTCCTGAGATAGCAATGCAATTTCATCCCGCCCCACCCCATTTCCTAGTTTCCCTGAAGAACATGCTCATACACTCTGCCTAACACATGAACCCCCTTCTCGGAGAAGTGCAGGCCATCCCTCTGATAGAGGCCCCATGATCCATAAAACCTGCATCACTCGTCTACAAAGGTGAAACCTAACTCATGGGAGAGCTTACCAACCCTGGTGTTGGCTGCCAGTGCCCTAGAGCTCCACTCAGGGGAGGCTCCAGCCCTAGACAAAATTGCAGTTACAATGGCTCTCCTATTGTTTCCCTTCAGGGTGGCCGGAAGGGCCACCCTGTACTATAGCTGTACTAAACTGGTGATCACTGGTGATCTGTGCCACTATTGGTACCAGGTCCTTCACCTTGGCACCAGGCCTGGTGATGGACCTCCTGTCCCTCCTACCTTTACAGAATACCCGATATAAATGTCGCACACAAGAGTCGCCTACGACCAGCACTGTCTCCTTACTACTACTATCCTGGGGGCAGTCCTCCAATGCCTGGAACCTATTCGATGTTAATATGCCTGCCCGCTGGGCCGTTCGACTAGGCCTCCTCCTGTTCCTACCACCTGCCACCTGCCACTCACTGACCCTTTCCTTAGGCTCGCGTCTCCAAATCCTCCACCCCCTGACCTCATGCTACTTCCCCTTCTGTGACCTACCAGAACTACCCCTCCTCTGTTCACTATTAACACTCCCCTCTAGAAAAATCCCAGCCACCTCCACAGTAGGGGAAGACTCAGCTACCTGGTGGCCCGCAACCACCTGGGCATATGATGTCCCTGCTACGGAGTGACCCTTTGTTGCTTTTTCTTGGCCACCCTGTGTAACACGGGCAGCCTTCAGCTTGGAAAGCTCTGCCTTAAGGGTCATAATCTCTTCCTCTAGTGCCTGCATCCTGGTCGAAATGCCTGCATCCTACAGGCTGTAGCTTATGCCTAGATTTAGATTGAAATTAACTCGTTAAACAACCGACAAAAAAAACCCAACTATTATTCACTATAAATTGCTACCTCCTATACCGTCAGTTAATTATCTAAGTACCTCAAGAATACGAACAGACTAAACAGAAACTATTAAACAATTGTTTTTATATATTTAAAAAAATTAAATGTCAAATCTAATTGTCTTCTAGACAAGTAGACAACTATATGAATATCACTTTTGATATCTCTTATGGTTAGACAGAAAAATGAACTGTCACACAGCACTTATGAATACCTCCAACTTAGTACCAATTAAACCCTATCTTAAACTTAAACACCAAAGACAATATGCACCACAAAACTAAATAAAGTATGCTAGGAAAGTATTTGTAGTCTCTAATGTACTTATGATATCTACAAATTTGTAATACCTCCAACTGAAAAAAAAAAATTTATAAAATACTCCAAAAATGAAGAAGCCAATATACCTCTACAATTACCCGGTATATGGAGATATACCTAGTGTAATTGAAGCTAACTATTTAAATCCTAACCTCTATCCTAATATTTAACACCAAGAAGACCAAAACTTATTCCTCTACACTACAGACATCGAAGCCACGAGGCCGCGCCTAAAAACAAGATGGCGTTCGGCAGCCTCGCTAGGTTGATATAGTATAATTTGCGTGCTACGAAAGTGCTTAGCAGATAAAACTAATGAATTATATTCACAGAAGTATTTGCTAAACACCTATCCATACCTTATACTAGTGTACTGCACTGTTCTGCAACGACTTATCTGGGAAGTTGGAGCTCCTCCGGACGTGCTTCCACCGTGACACCTGGCGGCAAAAGATAATAATCCAGCCGACTAGTTCTGGACCATGACTACAGAGAATCTCGAATAGTGTATGTATGTATGTGCATCCGAATGTATGTGTTCAATGTATAACGTCAAGTGCATGCAGACTAGATAATTTATTGAGTAGCTTGGAAGCTAGCGTTTACTTGTGCAGCGCATTTAGTCGTCGACCGAGAGGAAGTTATTACCGTGCGCAACGTTAGTGACGTTAGTTAGATGTTATATGGTGCATTGTGATGAAGGAAATTGTGTGTATATAACAAGCGAGCACAAGATTAGGATGGTTAGAGTATATCATGGGCCCATGAATATATATGCCACCGGGAGTGGGCTAAAAAGGGATGGAACCAATTTCAGGACTTGACTTTGACAACCACGGGGACGTTATTTATAGAAGAAAGTCTGAAATGTAAGAGACATTATTTTGCCAACACATATTCCATGTTGCTAGCCAGCAGGGCCAAATGACGCCGAACCAGCTCCTCCCTTTCCATTACATGTTTTAAAAAAATCAGACAAGCCGAACCCAAACGTCGCGTACCCGCGCGCACCACAGGCGGGAGCGATAGATCTGGAGCAGTAAAAGGCGCGAAACAAGGTTAAGCACCTCGCTTACTATGCTCCGATGCTACACCCCAGCTGGCCACAGATGATGGGGCTCCGATACTTCGTGAGCCCCATCATCTCCCCCATACATGGTATACCATTCGACTCGTGGCAGGGCCTCTTCTCTGCCCTTGACTCTCCCAGTCCGTATGCATGTAGGGCCACATAAATCACCACCTGTGGTACATCCGTTTTTTTAACAGCTGCTGAGTCCCACGAATGTGCACTTACATTGTTCTGTGGCGGGAGGCTCCTCTGTCTGCGGCACACCACCTGGTCTGCAACAGGTGTCTCTTCCGTATGTGGCACATTCCCTGGTCTGTGGCAGAAGTCCCCATGTGCACACAGCTCTTGGGTCTGTGGGAGGGGCCTCCTTCGTCCGCGGTACACCATCTGGTCTGGCAGGGCTCTACCGTCTGTTCCAAGTCTCCTCATTTGTAATAGGTACAGCCTTCGTCTGTAATAGACCTCTGGTATGTTGTCTCCTGTTTTGCGGCAGGGGTCCCTTGTCTGCAGCAGTAGTCACTGTTTGTCGTGCGTCTCATTTATGTCTCCTATCCTGTGGCAGGAGTCCCCCGTCTGTACTCAGTCTCCTGTTCTGTGGCAGGAGTCCCCCGTCTGTAGTGCGCCTCCTGTTCTGTGGCAGGAGTCCCCGTCTGTAGTGAGTCTCCTGTTCTGTAGCAGTAGTTCCCGTCTGTAGTGAGTCTCCTGCTCTGTGTCAGGAGTCCCCATCTGTAGTGCGTCTCCTGTTCTGACAGGAGTCCCCAGTCTGTAGTGCGTCTCCTGTCCTGTGGCAGGAGTCCCCCATCTGTAATGAGTCTCATGTTGTGGCAGAAGTCCCTGTCTTTAGTGCGTCTACTGATCCATGGCAGGCATCACCCATCTGGGACAGGCCACCTGGTAGTTAGTGCCAGGCGGTTGTCCCACCTGCATCAACTCTTCCGTCAACTATCACAGCACATTCACCCCTGTGTATTGGACGCACACACATAGGAGTTGGTGCACACGGGGCGGGCGTCGTGTCGCCCGCTCGCCGACAAGCCGCGGCGTCCCAGACACACCGAGAGCAGCAGTCAGCTGGTCCCCTGCGGCGTGGTGTCTCGCGCGACAGCCGCAGTTACGCGTTAAGGTCACTTTGAGTGGAGCGACGGAGCCCTGGCTCTGGAGTGCTGGGGACTCGGCCAACCGTGTCGGCACCGTCAAGCCAGGAGCACGCGTCGACTCTTTGGTGCTGCTAGACGTGCATCGCGGAACAAATTCACAGCGCGCGCTGACGGATCAAAACGTGCGTGTGGTGGCGGTGACTGCCGGGTGCTACAATGGTCTGAAGCCGTTGTAGTAGCCATCTGACCGGTACCCCAGTAATACCCACCCCGCTGTTAATACCGACGGGTGCAATCGGTACCCAGAGCTGGGTACCAAGCGCCTGTGTCGAGTGCAGGCTCTGGGAACGATGGGGACCTAGCACCACAGCAACAGCACCCCCATTGGCACCGTCGTTCGCTTGCATAGTGGAAGTAAATACGACGCAGGTAAAAATAGACAATTCGAACTCTTTGAGAGCATGGAAAACGAGCTGTCACCATGGACACAGGACTCTGATCAGATCACTTGCTACGACTAGAGGTTCCCGCAACATTCGCATCGGGTTTGTACGACTGCATACAATATTAGCTGCCACCTGTTGACGCAATCACAAACTACTGTTTCCGCTGTCGCTCAACTGCCAACAACGCCTCCTGAAGAGCTTCCTCAAGGCTGCTGTTTTCAGCCGGATCCCTGAAAGATGAGCGTTTTCAGTTAATTACATAAGATGGGAACATATTGGCATAGTAGCTGAAACATACATACGTACATACTATCTGCATACTGTCTGGGCATAATGTGAGGGAGGATTCCTGCATGACTAATTCGATTATGTATTTAGCATTTGCTGATATTGAAATTTCACTAATAGCGTGCGTACGCCAAGTGAACACACCAGCGGATACTTGATAAGCGTTATGTACACCAACATTTCTCTATTTGTATTCGCTTCCGACAAAAAAAAATGTCTGAAAGAGAACCCAAGGTCTCGCCAGACCAGCTTGGTTTACATACGAACGAAGTTCCCATTTGCAACATGGAAGCACACCAGCTTTTTTCATTTCATGCAATTTGGCGCAGACATCAAGGTTCATGGAGTAATTTTACGGCGACGGCAAAAAAGGTGACTTGGAACAGTTTACAGACAAATAAGTTACCACCAAGTCATTACGCAATTGAACATTGAAGCTGGCTACAATTTCACATCATCGCATTCCTTTTCATTGCATAGCTAAAATAATTGTGCATTGAAGATACAGTTATCAGCAGACAACACTGTCACGCTTACAACATCACCCTTATATTTTTTGTTTTGTTTTGTCTTGTTTTGTCTTGTTTTGTCATGTCATGTCATGTCATGTCATGTCATGTCAACATGTCACGCTTACAACATAACAGCAATACATCTGTGGCATTCAGTTTTGTGATTACAAAATGATACGTTTAGATAGCGAGGTGCTTATCATTAGCATGCGTTTTGTTTAATGCCAGTACCTCCCATGGTTTGGCGGTCAGAATAGTAGATCTACCAACATTATGCTAATGGAATTCCAGGTGGCAGACACAAGAGCAGATCGCCTCCTTCTCATTCCTCCATTCGTTATTCTCTTTGTTCCTATCTTAGAAAAAATTAATGTGCTGGTAATCTGAGGAATGTCTACAAAGATAACAAAAACGATGCCTAGGAAAGCTTTTGCACTTGGTTCAGCGGACGAAAGAAGAGCTGTAAAGCAATAGACTTCCTTTCGGGGAAAGCCACATTGTCCACAATTACTTGGCTACACAGTAACCTGTTATGGTGGACCTGGCCACCTCCATACTATGTTTATGGTTATTGAACGTGTTATGGCGGGGGGGGCGGACTGATTAAGTTGTTCTTCCTGGAAGTATGAGAAGGACGACTGCCTTCGCTTTCGGTGTGACTGATAACAATTTGTGCTTCCATGTACCAAGAGCATAACTAGCAATACTGCAGGTATTTTTAGCCATACATGTATCCAGTAAGTAAGCGTAAACCTTCGGTAAAAATATATCGAACGCGCTTACTTTTTATGCTTCCCGGTGTTGTGGTCGTGCAACTTCCGGAGTTTGTCGGCGGGCTCCTGTGATACGGTGTGGTCTCCGAACCAGCGAACCCACACCGCTGCTGGGTCACACGTCTGTAACATGGAGTACCCAAGTCACTCACCAGAGCTGACCGTGCCACAGATAGAAATATGGAGACAGCGATTCACAAACAGAGAGACAGAGACAGAGACAGCAAGTCAGAGACCGAGATACAGAGAGAAAGAGACAGAGAGACAGAGACCGATAAACAGAAACCGAGAGACAGAGGCCGAGATACAGAAACAGAGATAGCGAGTCAAGGACAGAGATACAGAGAGAAAGAAACTGAAACTCAGAGACCGAGAGACAGACAGAGAAACCAGAGAAACAGAGACTGAGAGGCAGAGACCGAAGGGCAGAGACCGAGATACAGTGACCGATACACAAAAGTCGAGAGATAGAGACCGAAAGCGACCGATAAACAGAGACATTGAACAAGAGGCAGAAACAGACAGGCAGAAATGGAGACATAGAAACAAACAGATACAGATATAAACAACTTACACCTGGTACCCACCTGACCGTCACAGGACTCCATGACCTGACCCGGCCACGAGTCGTGACCTCCGTTGGAACCCCACACCAGGTCGCCAGCAGAGAACGTCACATCTCCATCTGCTGGTAACAGCACACTTGTGTCAGAGACTGTACTGCACAGCCGCCCACCGCACAATATTATTTGTGTAACAACGATATACTACAAGCTATGAAATGTGTAGTGCACCAGCATTTCAAAAGTCGTCGCTAACTGTACTCCATCAGGTGCAATCATTTGAGATTTCGTTGTGCAAGAGCGATTTGCTCACCCCATACCCAACAACTTACATGATGAAGAAATACGTCAGCAAGGCTAGCCTTGCAACATTAAACAAACAGAATAGAGGCAAAAGGCGAAGTGCTGTGCTAGGTAGCGATAACAATTTTCCCCAGTACACCATGCCACAAACCCTCTACACATCTTTGTTGGAAAAATGTACACAGCATCTTCGTAGGTTCCAAACAATTTGCCTCTTTGTCTTCCCATTGCACCTCCAACACAAGTAAAAATTCTGAATTTGCTTACATGCAGAACCTTCAAATGGACTCATTTTCACGTGACTTATAAAACACGTGCTACATGTGTTGATAGGTGGATAGATGCCTTAGGAAGTTATCTTCCATTTCAACTTGTGATCTTTAAATGAAAATAGTCGGCATGTCATGATTTCGAAACCGTTTCAATAAATCCTGCTTGTGATGTTGCACCCACCACCACCAAGATAAAAACCTATTCACAAAGCGATCAACGAAGAGAATTACGAACCACAACCAAATTACACAGCTCAACTAGTTGCGCGTCACACACGGTGCCCTGTTCGACAGATTCGCCACCAGGGGCGCTGCCTACCTTGAGGGCGGCGCCGCTTGGTGGCGGGCGGCTCGGCCGACTCGGCGGGCTCGCCGGTCGAGCTGACCGGCTCGAAGCCGTCCGGTGTGCCGGTGCTCGAGTCGGCCGGCATCCGAGCGTGCGACGGGGCGGCCGGCTGCGGCGTCGGCGTCGCCTGCTGCTGGCTCACCACCGACACCAGCTGCAGCAGCGGCGCCGCCGAGGCCACCACCGGCGCCGCGCCGCTGCTGGACGCCACGGGCGCCGCCGACAGCTGCAGCTGGCCGCTCACGTTCTGCAGGAACAGCTGCTGACCGCCGGCGCCGGGCAGCAGCAGCGGCTGCAGCATGTTGACGCCGGCCTGGGCGGCGGCGTTGAGGATGACAGGAGTCTGCTTGCCGCCCACCAGCAGCGCGGGCACCACGCCAGCGGCGGCCGCCGACTGGGACCGCTGCAGCAGGTTGGCCATGGTGGGCGGCTGGCGGCGCCGGCGCCGACCGGTCGCCCGCGCCTGCTCCCGCTCGGGCAGCTGCAGCTGCAGCCCGCCCGACAGCATCACCGACTGTGGCCCCGTCACTGGCAGCGCGCTCACGTACTGCATCATGGGCTGCAGCGGCTGTGTCAGGATCACCTGGCCCGACGGCAGTATGATCTGCCCGGCTGGCAGCGACTGCATCAGCGGCAGCTCGGTCCCGCCCAGCAGCTGGTACTGGGCGGCGCCGGACCGACTGCAGGTCACACCAGCGGTCCGACCGCCGCTCACCGCCGGCGAGACTATAGGGGACAGGCAACTGGACACCGTCAGGCCACTGCACAATGTCGGAGAAAACCCACTGGAGACTGTCGGAGACAGACCACTTGACACTGTCGGAGACAGACCAATGGACAATGCCGGAGACAGGTCACCCGATAATGCTGGAGAAAGGCCGCTGGACACCATCGGAGAAAGGCAACTGGAAACTGTGGTGGTAGACGTCGAAGGCAGATCACTAGTAACTGTTGTGCCGGCTGTCGTAGACGGAGCGCCAGTGGTCGCTAAAGAGAGACCACTGGTGGGTGTGGGAAGGGAGCCGTCACACGATTCGGCAGAACACGAGGACGGCCGGGGCGACGCCACCTGGACCGGAGTCTGTCTGCCCACTGAGGCGGGAAGCGGCACCTCCGACGTGGGGCTGAGTCTCTCCGGCAGACTGTTGTTGAGCATGCGGGTCTGCTGAGCCAGGTATCCGCTGGGATCGTCCAGGAAGTTGGGCCGCGGTCGGTCCGACTGCGGCGGTGGTGACGTATCGACGGCCGGCGCCGCCGCCGCAGGGGAGCAGCCTCCACGCCGGCGGCTCCTGGCTGGGGCCCGCCGCCGGCCGGCCTCCTCACACTGAGCCCGTGGCAGACGAGGCACGCCGGCGCGACGAGACACGTCGGTCGGCCAGCAGGGCGGCGCCACCATCGGGCCGGGCTGTGGTAGCGGCGGCACGCGGCCCTGCAGTCCCATCTGCTCCATTACCTGCGCCAGCACGTGGATCATGTGTCAACAGAAGCACCGCCCACGGGAAACACAGCAAGGGGAACACTCGTGGGCAACCGAGCACCCATGCAGGTGTGGCACGTTGATTACACTGCACTGATAGACTGTACTGCTCTGCACAAAACATCCCTTCACATGCTACATTGTCTTCCTTTCATCTCCGATAAAAAATATCCGTGTCTTTCTGATTATCTTTGACATGATAGTTGTGCATAATGTCAATACATTCAATTTCCGGTTTTTCTACTACGTTTTGGGCACGACTTATATATGAAATTGTATTACAGAGTTGTCCTACCTAATGTGCTGAATACGTCGATCTTATTTTAATCATTATTGTTGCAATGTAAAGTTATTTTCGGGGCTTTACACCCAACTGAAGAGCAATGACTATGGGCACGCCGAAAATGGACAGCCACATCCATACAGAGAGCGTTTTTTAAATAGGAACAAGGTACTTGTGGATCCGCTGATGCATGTTGTGGTATGGCCACTGGCCTCGTGGCTCTGCTTCAGTCCCGACATTAGCTTGAAAATCTCCCCTTGCACATGTACGAAGGCACATGCCAATGACACCGTGTCATCCATCATGTCTCAGCAGGTAGGAATTAGCGAAGGTAAGGAAGTTAGGAAATGCAGTAAATTTAGCTTTGCAACTTGGTCTGGAGTGAGACTTTTATATATACAATGGGAGGTAGGGAACTCGATATTATTGAATAAGAAAGAGATTTAGGTATCTTAGTTACAAAAGACATTAAAGCAGAAAGAACAATCTATCTCCGCTAGGAACAGTGCAATTTGAATGCTGGGAATTATTAATAGGAGTGTGAGGTATAAGAGCACGGAAATCATGAGGAAAAAAAACTTCCCTTAGCTTGTGTGCGACCCCACTTGAAATATTATGTAAAGGCATGGAGCACTTACCTAGAAAGACACAGACACATATATGCTAGAAAGAATGCAGCGCAAAGTCACAAGACACATCAGTGGACTTTGTTGCTTATAATATAGAGAAAAACTTGACATTAAATATGCACTCAATCAAGTATAGGATATTAAGGGGTCATATGATTGCACTTGATAGCATCACTAAATGGTTGTACAAATATTAAGTGCGAATGAATGATGCTCTTCTATTTAGAGCATCACATGGGGTCATCAATTCAGGTTAGACAGGTCAAGGTGTAGAACAGTTAAGCAACAACAGGTTTTCAGTCGAAAGGTGGTTGATCAATGAAATAGGAATATAGTTGAAATGGACTGACCTGTTGATATGGGGAGTACCTCAGTGAATGCATACAAATATGATGGGCACATTTTTTCGTTGGAAAATATTGTGTTCCAATTAGCGGTGTATGGGGTGATATTTATGCTAGTAGGCATACACAGTGCAGGTCCCTATAAGCAGGCTTTGATGGAATTGAAAACTATCTCGACTCGATCCACACGTGTGTTACGCGGGATCGAGTAAATACGGCTAGATAGGTCAGTACGATGTTGGTGGATAGTTCCTTTGGAATTAAGGATGTGGTATTGGTTGGGGTGCTGATAATCTTTACCTAGGCTTGTAGCATCTTCCCTTTATAGGCTTAACCAAGATGTGCCCCCGTGGCTCTTATTAAATCTGAACACTATGACTTCATGACTATGACAAATAGTACCTGCAGCATTTGCTCCCTGAAGAATGGGTTGTTGTGAGGATTACACCGCTGCTCCTGGAAGGTGGGCGGCACATCTGTGGAAACAGGACACTCAAGTCAACACGGATAACCACAGCCGACAGGACAGCCAGCATCGCAGTGGCTGCGGCGGCAGTAGTACAGTTGAGACGCCGAGTTCACGCACGCAACTGCATCAAGGTCAGGCGGTGGACGACCTCTGTTGTTGTTCTGCTGCGGACATCGCCAGGCCGTCTCCGACACAGATTCAGTCTGTGTGTTGGACAGGAGGGAACACCACCAACCCCAGTACAGTATCGGAGAGGGGACAGGCCCCGCCAGCCTCAGCAGGAGACAGGAGCCCGCCGCCAGCCTCTGTATAGTACTGGACCGGCTTCCCCCCCCACACAGCACAGTATCGGACAGGGGACAGGCCCCGCCAGCCTCATCAGGAGACAGGAGCCCGCCACCAGCCTCTGTATAGTACTGGGCAAGGGGCCGGGCCCGCCAGCCTTTGCACCGGATGGAGGTATGGTGGGACCCGCCAGCCTATGGACCGGATGGGGGCAGGGCCGCTAGTCTCTGCACCGGATGGGGAGTGGCGGCTTCCCCTCCCCCCCCCCACAGCACAGTACCGGCAGGAGGTCGATCCTGCCACGCATTGGCGCGACCTGAGTTTTTGTCGGCAGCTTTTTGTCGGCTCTGTCAGTATTTGTGTGACGGACGCGGCATCAAATCGATGTCCGGCAGCGCGCCATAGTCACCCACCTACCCATGGCGGGCAAACCAGTCTGAAAGTGGGGTCTTACAGCACTGGCACTACATAGGGAACGTACATAGGTCGACTTCAGGGACGGGGACAAAACAGCCGGGTCCCTGGTTACAGCGGGACAGGAATACTGTGCCATGGCAGGGTCAGGTCAGCCCGACCAAGGGGGATGAAGGGCAGTGAAAGGTTATGAAAAGAGCAGTCCGACCAAGGCCAGAACATTTCGGACAAAACCAAAACGGTCCACACAAGGTCAGGGAGCCCGAGCAAAGACCCGAACAAGTCAGGGCAGTCGACCAAGAACCGGACAGTTTGGCCAGGGGACATTGGTCCAGGGGCTGATGCACGGGCCAAGGACAGAACAGCATGGGCAGTCTAACTGGACGCATGCTGAATGCTGCGCTGTTGACACGTTTGGCTGCCATAAAGCTTAGCATCCCGTCTTCCTCCGTCAGGAGGGAAGAATTTGCCGCTACCCAACAAATCGTTACCGCGCAAACTTATTAACCTTCAAGTTATCTTATCGCCGCGGAAATTGGACGCGGACCTCGCAGACTCCTCGGCGAATTTTCACATAAAATTATTTAAGTCCACAGCTGGTGCAGCGTTCGTGAGGTGGCTGAGCGCCAGCCGTTGAGGTTTGTTGTGCTGTCACAACGATTGGGCGGCGTCGCCCGCTAGACTGGCTACTAGGCAGCGAAACACTGCCCCGGCAGCTGGCCACCGGACCCCGCAGCTGGACAGCCCCACGGCGCGTGGTGATGCCGTGGAACCTGTCTGATTCTCGCGTCTGGCACCCTCACAAACTAGACGGGATCGATTTTCAGACTTTCCGAGGAGCATTACCCTACGCACCATAGTTATTGCCATTCCCCTTCCTCCCTTTTGCCAGGCTGTCCTAGCCGTGGTACGGTATCCCTGCTCCGCTGTTACCAGGGACCCGGTTGTTTCGTCCCTGTCCCTGGAGGTCCCCAATATATGTCCCCTATGTGGGCCCAGTGCCGTTAGGACCCGCTTTCAGACTGGTTTGCCTGCCATGGGTAGGTGGGTGGCTACGGCGCGTTGCCGGCCATCGATTTGGTACCGCGTCCGCCACACGAATGCTGGCAGGGCCGACAAAAAGCTGCGTAAAAACTCCGGCCGCTCCAATGCGTGGCAGGATCGAACTCCAGTCCGATACTGTGCTGTGTAAGGCGAGGCCAGCCTCCTGCCCGATACTGTACTGTGGAAGGCGAGGCCGGCCTCCTGCCCGATACTGTACTGTGGAGGGCGGTCCCGGCCTCCTGCCCGATACTGTACTGTGGAGGGCGGTCCCGGCCTCCTGCCCAATACTGTATTGTGGAAGGCGAGGCCGGCCTTCTGTCCGATACTGTGCTGTGTAGGGCGAGGCCGGCCTCCTGCCAGATACCGTACTATGGAGGTCGAGGCCGGCCTCCTGTCAGACACTGTACTGTGGAGGGCGAGGCCATCCTCCTGCCCGATACTGTACTGTGGAGGGCGGGGTCGGCCTCCTGCAAGATACTGCACTGTGGAGGGCGAGGCCGGCTTTTGTCAAAATACTGTACTGTGGAGGGCGGGCCCGGCCTCCTGTCCGATACTGTACTGTGGAGGGCGGTCCCGGCCTCCTGTCCGATACTGTACTGTGGAAGGCGAGGCCGGCCTTCTGTCCGATACTGTACTGTGTAGGGCGAGGTCGGCCTCCTGCCCGATACTGTACTGTGGAGGACGAGGCCGGCCTCCTGCCCGATACTGTACTGTAGAGGGCGTGGCCGGCCTCCTGCCAGATACCGTACTGTGGAGGACGAGGCCGGCCTCTTGTCCGATACCGTAATGTGGAGGACGAGGCCGGCTTCCTGCCCGATACTGTGCTGTGTATGGCGAGGCCGGCCTCCTGCCCGATACTGTACTGTGGAGGATGAGGCCGGCCTCCTACCCGATACTGTACTGTGGAGGACGAGGCCGGCCTCTTGTCCGATGCAGTCTGGCTGAGCCGGCCCCACGTCCGGTGCATAGGCTGGTGGGACCTGCCCTCCCCATCCGGTGCAGACTGGCGGGGCGTGCCACCCCATCCGGTGCAAAGGCTGGTGGAGCCTGCCCCTTGTCTACTAGTATACATAGGCTGGCGGCGGCCTCCTGTTCCGCAGAAAGGCTGGGGGAGGGGGGAGATTTGTCTCTCATGCTCCACTGATCTATATCTAACACATGTATCGCGGTTTGGACAGCGCCGCGATGTATGTCCAAAACGGGTGTACCGAAAACACCTTATCAGACTGGGAACAAATGCATGGACGGACCTTCACCCGGACATACCCAACGAAGAGTAACTCAAGAAGGTCCTTGGTGTGAATAGTTATGTTTGCTGGCTCTATTTCTTCTCTAATAATCCACAGTCTGTCAGGTCAGAAATTCGTTTGATTTGTCAGAAAGTTGATAACGTAATTTCGTTTGATTTGTCAGAAAGTTCATTTCGAGTAATTTTTGGTGTTCTTGTATCATATTTCGATGCAACGGTGAATGGTGGCTTCATGTCGTAGAGTTTATGATACTTTGGCTGCGTCCATCGCCCTATTTCCGTCCCCAGCAGTTTTAAATTCAACATCTAGCCCACCGTCTCAGAGCTTTTCGCGCCTCGGTACCGATCCTAGGCTGTCACAAGCTTCCTTTCTCTGGAACTGGGTAAGCAATGAACGTTTCTCATCTTCTTCTCATGATTGTGTAATTAAGATACGAGGCGTAGGCAGACCAGCTTCAAGGTCGGGTCCTGCATGTGTCACACTCGGAGTTCTCGTAGGTGGGCTGGTCTGTCCCCTGTTGGATGGGCCAGGTGTGTTTGTTGTATTGATGATTGCCATGCGGTGGTGTCTGCCTCTTCGGGCTCCCCTTCAGCTGGGTCCTACTAGGGGACGCCTATTTCCCGCGAACAGGGGGACGCCACGCGGCCGAAGAGCTATACGTGAAGGCGGCGCGGTCGAAGAGCTATACGCGAATGCAGCACCTTTACACAGCCGGGAGAGAGACCGACCACCCCAACTGCACTAGCAGCGTCGCTCTCCCTTCACCCCAGCCGGCCGGATTGGCAGACACTAGGAAGAGACCCAGGCCCCCGGCCCGAAGCGACTGTCACCTGGCCCGTATGGGTCCTACGGACCTGCCCGCCCCTCCGGGATATAAGGACCAACGAGGCGTGTTGATCCCTCACCACAAATGGCACCGTGCTGTGGGGGACCTCAACCTCCAATACTTCACCATCCCCGGGGTACCGGCCAAGGGGGCGCGACTAAAACTGGGCGAACGAGTAGACCAGTGGAAGCTGGCCTACCTATTCGTAACGAGAGAGATGGACATGTGATGGAGGCTACGTGAGCCACCGGAAACACCACTGTGCTACCACACCCCTTATCGGGGCAGCCCGAGGGAACGCCATTTCTCCAGCTAGCCGAGTAACGATGGCTGATCCACTGCAGGCTATGCCTTTTTTGGTGTTGGGAATGTCATGTGTTACTTTCTGTTTCGGCTCCTCGTGGCGCCCGACCACATAGGGGCCCTACTGGGGGACGCCTGCGCCCCGCGGACGGGATGGCAGGCGCCCCAGGAGCTATACGAGGTAGGCGGTGCATTCGCATGGCCGGGAGAGATTCATCACCCCGACCGTACTAGCAGCACCGACCACTCCTTGACCCCAGCCGGCCGGGCCGGCAGACACTGGGAAAAAGCCCAGGCCCCGGCTCGAGGCGACTTGTCACTTGGCTCGTATGAGGCCCAATGGACCCGCCCATCGCTCTGGGATATCGGGATCGAAGAGGCGTGTTATTCCCCCGTCACAACACCAACGCCGGGGGATCTCACCCTCCCGGACTCCGTCCACCCCGGGGGATTGGCCGAAGGGGCGCGACTGCCCCGATAAAACTGAGTGAACAAGGGGAAGCTCACCTACCTGCTCGTGACATAGGACGGGCTGTTGTTGCAGGGCTGGATGAAGGATATGCAAAGGGAGATCGGCACCGGATGGATACTGAAAAGGGAAGAGAGGGGTGCACAGCTAGGGTCCGCGTGTCCGCCACCACATCGCCAGCTAAACACATCGCTCCACCGCTAACCGAACACATGCAGTGTAGCTGACGTCCTTGCGGGGAAGTGTAAATAGAAAAACGGTGGAGACTGCTTCAGAGACGGCTGGGGATATTCACTTCACCCACCTTTGCCGGATAGGCGACGGGGGAGGTCGACTCTTTTCCGACGGTGGTTGCAAGTCTTGGTGGCCTCCGACGGACTGACAGATCCGCCAGAGCCGCTGCGAGGCTGAGTGATGACCTGCCGGTCAGGTCACTCAAGTGAGGTCAGATCACAGAGTGCAGTCATGGCATCACAGACTGTAGCATTTGCGGCAGCGTGGCGGCCAGGTCCGGTCACGCTGCGTACGAGTACCAATCAGAGGCCGGTGCACAGTGCAGCCGCCTGGTGGGCTATGACGGTCAAGGTCACGCGGTCGTGGTTACCGACGTGAGCGAGCGCGGACCCCACATATTCCTCAACACAATAAAAGTCCATGCTGCTTGGACAATGCAAGAACAAAGGTTCCAAATCACAGTGGCCGACATAAGACAGTATCCTTCCGCTACCGCTGGCTTTGTCTGGGTGGCCCGCGGGTTCGACTGTGACACTCGTAGTGCCTGCCTGTGGCTCGCCAGCTGCAAGCACAGGAGACGACGCTGTCGAGCCGGAGTCCGATGTGAGTGCTGTCTGAAGTGTCAGGAGCGGCGGTGACGGTGGCAGTGGCTCCAGCGGAGAGGCAGGTGACCCCTTGGGAACACAAGCCAGGTGAGGGACGGTCCGGGTCCCGCCGTCGGCCAGACGGTAGGTGGCACCACCAAGCCGCTTACTCACGCGGACCAGTGACGCGAACCGCCGAAACATCTTCGGTCGATGCCCCAGATGTTTCACACAGACTTAGTCGCCTTCCACTACGCCAGGTGTCGTCACCCCGTGCCGACGGTCATAAGCTGTTTGGCTTGCCTGCTGTCGGTGGTGTCATCAGGCATCCATCCGGAGGCGTTTGAGAAGTTTGGATGATGAACTTTTTCAGCCTCATCTGCCTCCCGTGAAGCAGCTCCGATGGTGACTCCTGTAGTGGTGTGTAGGCTGGCTCTGCAGAGCTATGCACTTCCGGATCCCGGAGACGACGAACAAAGTCAGCGTGTATAGTCATGTGCTATCAACGATTTGAACGTCTTGCTGAGGCGCTCGATGTTTGAGTTCCTTTTCGGCCAGCATACAGAGGACTTGGCGTGCTTCACACCTCAGGCAGCCAGATACCACTCTGGCTCCTTGTTGGTGAACTAGCTTGGAGGTAAATATGACGATCCCGTCATGCGCGCTGTGTGCCAGTTCGGTGTGCCAACGGCGTAGCTGGAAGGGAAAGATGACCTGTTGCGATTCTCGCAGGATGACGTCATCGGTCAGCACAATCAGCTAGTGGTGCACACTGAAGTACATTCGAACTTCTGGGGGGGGGCAGAGTTTAACACTGCACGCCCAACGAACGCTGACCCGTAGACGCAGCTGCTGCATCTCGTGATCAGCTGCTGACGCGTCATGAACGTTCTGTTCTGCCATCACAGCGCCAACCTCATCACCCAAGAGTGTGATAACTTCCCCCTGATCCGCGTCCTCTGCTTGCGGGTCGGTTGGGTCGGTAAGGACCGGTATCCTGGGCAGCGCATCCGCCGCAGGCGACAGGTGTCGTCGGGCCACGCACTTGACCGAGTACGCATACGGCGAGAGCCGTGCCTCCTGCTGGCGTGCGATCCTGGCACCTACCATGCCCAAGGAATTCGGTGGCAGAAGAGTAAGTTTGGAGAGCTCAGTGAGCAGTGCGCAGGGTGAAATGGCGTCCCCAAAAGGTACAGTTTCCAGTGCTCTGCCATCTGCGATGGTACTCAAGAGTACGAAGCTCAGGCACATGGTACCACTGTTCAAATGGGGTGAAAGCACAAGGCCAAAACGCATCTCAGCTCTCCTGTTCGTCTGGGTTCAGCTGGGTTTGTATGTTTGTTTATTGGGGCTTAGGGGCGCATCGACTGCAGTGGTCATGCAGCGCCCATAACATAGTTTGTCACACGGTATTGACTAAGCGAAGGCTAGTCACATACACTACATTTCCAAACGAGTTCCGGTCGAGATACAAATTAGAACGTAATAGTCTTACTGCGTTCTATGCAATGGGTTAATGGGGAGTATACACTACATAAAGCTTTATTTCTGAGATAAAGCGAAAGAGTTGTTCCGTTTGAATAAACGGCGAGTCATCCCCCAGCAAGTCCCGTAACGAGACTGAAGTGCGTCCGAAATGTCGTCTTCGTTCCTGGGCAAGTCTGGGACACGCAACCAAGACATGCCGAACCGTTAGTGGAACATGACACCTTGGGCACAGTGGCCTTTGGTCGCCACTCAAGAGGTATCTGTGGGTGCTGTATGTGTGACCTATTCGCAGCCGGCATAGCGCCACCTCGTGGCGTCTAGTTCTACGTGATGACCAATCACCAATACGGTGCTTGATCCTCCTTAACTTGTCCGCCATTGAGTCCCAGCTATCCTGCCATTTCTTCAAAATGGTGCTTCTAATGTCTGGGAAGAAGTCACTCGCTGGGAGGGGAAGACTACGTGTGCGTGGACCTTGAGCAGCAGGTTCAGCTGGGTGAGCACGGCCCTAGCACTTTTGCAACTCCCATCTGACGTCACGAACGTAGGCAGACGTCATACGGACGCAGCGTCGGGCTTTCGGCAATCTTCTGCTTGATGTCATGGTAGGCACGACGCGCTGCGTCATCCCAGACGAACTCGGTGTCCTTCAAGGAGCGAACGATGAACTCGATGCATGAATGAATAGCTTCGACATGAATGAATGAATAGCGTGGCGACATGAATAGCTTCGCATTGTGCACAGTGAAAGGCGGATTTTACCTCCCCCTACGTTGGCTGCCGAGATCTTGGTGTTTTTTATGACGTCGCCGCCCGCATAACACGCCGAGTAGTCGCGGGTGGACTCCGTGATCCCGCCGGGTGTGGTATCCCAACCCGAAATCATGCGATCAGGTGTCCGACACCCTATCAAGCTACCTTCCTTGGTTGGTTGGTTGTTGGTTTTACGACACATTGACAGTTGTAGCGTCGCCAATCTCTCACGCCGATTGGTCGCGGGCGAAGAGTAGCGACAGGTGAGACTCAAGCTACCTCTCGCAACCCAAGCCTTCCGTGATTAATATTATGCCATACGCATAAAATTAGTGGTCGAAATGAAACTCGACAAAAAAAACCCTTGCTTACTTCAACCAAACTATACATATACTAACCAATAGAGACGAACAAGCTCCATTCGTTCCAAGGGCGACAATAGCTGAATTCCGAAATGTTATTAGGCATGCTCGGCGGCCTTTACGCAATATCCATCTGTTCAGTTCGGTAGAACCTGCAGCCCTATCGCTCCGCTGCAGGTGCTGATGCGAGCGCTAATACATTGGCAATTATCCCGCGAGAACAAATTGGCTTGTTTGTTACTTGGACTTCAGGGCGCTTCGATCCATCTTGGATCGTTCAGCGCCCAGGGCACAAATTGTCCCGGCGCGGCCGCAAGTGGTGACATTGTCCCGCCGCGCCCCGGTGACCGTCACAAACGGTCACGTCTGCTGACCACCGCTACTGCGGCTGGTGACCATGGCCACCGACTACCATCGCCGCAGCCAGGGACAACCGCTACTGCGGCTGGTGACCATGCCCACCGACTACCACCGCCGCAGCCCCGGGACAACCGCTACTGCGGCTGGTGACCATGCCCACCGACTACCATCGCCGCAGCCCGGGACAACCGCTACTGCGGCTGGTGACCATGCCCACCGACTACCATCGCCGCAGCCAGGGACAACCGCTGCTGCGGCTGGTGACCTTGCCCACCGACTACCATCGCCGCAGCCAGGGACAACCGCTACTGCGGCTGGTGACCATGCCCACCGACTACCACCGCCGCAGCTAAGGACAACCGCTACTGCGGCTGGTGACCATGCCCACCGACTACCACCGCCGCAGCCAGGGACAACCGCTACTGCGGCTGGTGACCATGCCCACCGACTACCATCGCCGCAGTCCCGGGACAACCGCTACTACGTCACATTACGCACAGCTGGACAGCGTGGACCAGGGGCGGAGTCAGGACAACCGGGTGGTGGGATGGGGAAGAGCGACGAGCTCCCCAGGGGAACGTCGGTACTACTAGTGAACCATAAATACACCAGGGGAGGGAGCATGCATCCCGAACACACCAGGACAGCAGGTACAGCAAGGACGACAGGAGGGACTTGTGGGACGATGCTGTAAAGCCCAGGTGACCGCCTCCGAGGAAATACGAGTCAGGATTGTGCAAATACAGCATGCGCGTATAGTATAGTTGCGGGGCTGCAACTGGACGCCCGGACAGTTTATGTAGTACTGGCACGTGCTGTGGTGGGGAAAGAGTGGGTTATACCTCAAAGTTCACCCTCTTCATAGCGAGACAAAAGAAAAACACGGGGAGTATAACAGAAGTAAACAAGTGGCGCATGCTACTGATGTGAAATAAGTTGGACGTCACACCGATGCTGACAATAGTCGCACCCATGCTGACAATAATGCTCGCACCGATGCCGACAATGCTCACACCGATGCTGACAACAATGCTCGCACCGATACCGACAATGCTCACACCGATGATGACAACAATGTTCACAACGATGCCGATAACAATGCTCACACCGATGCTGACAACAATGCTCACACCGATGCTGACAACAATGCTCACACCGATGCTGACAACAATGCTCACACCGATGCTGACAATACTGCTCACACCGATGTTGGCGGCAATGTCGCGCCTAAGTTACGATTTAACTCAGGGGAGACAGAGAGTACGGCACGGACCGGAGACGGAAAGTTCGGGGTGGGCCGGAGACGAAGGTTCGGGTATTAGTCGAGGACGGATCGGGGGACAAGTAGTCTAGGGGTAAGTTGCTCGTCTCACAATCGAAAGGTTGTGGGTTTGAGTCTCACCTGCGCCTTCGCCTTTGAGTCTCACTCACTCTTCGCCCGCGACCAACCGGCGCGAGAGGTTGGCGACGCTACATGACTCAACGGTCGATGTGTCGTAAAACCAATAACCAACCAACCAACCGAGGACGGATCGGAGATAAAGAGTTTATGGCGGACCGGAGACGGGGACTCGGATATCAGTCAGGGGAAGACGGGGCGACGGGGAGTCAGGCATGGGCAGGAGGCTGAGAGTTTGAGACGGGCTGGAGACGAACGGACGGGGTATTAGTCGAGGGAAGTCCCAGAGACGACATCCGCGCAGACCTAGCAACAAGCTCCGCACGTCTCGGCCACGACGAACCAGCTCGCCGATCAGATGAGTGTCAGATTGGCGGCGGCCGTCGGTGGTGATGTGTCAAGATAGCGTTCAGCCGGTGACAGCTCAGAGCCACCAGTCGACAGCCGCCCGAGATGGCCATCTCAGCCTCCACCGACAGGAATCCAGCTCACAGCCAATGACTTCCTCTGAGCCAAACCGCAGCCGATACCCAGCCCAGGTCAGGGGCAACGCGCTCACTTTTGAGTCAGCTCAGGCCACGAACGAGCTTAAACCGTCTCACTACTGAGACCGGAAACAACCAACTTCCGACGAGGCACAAGTTGCGCCGTGTCTCGCCATTCCGAGGCGCTTCTTGTGCGGCTCAAATACTACACGCTTCTTGGCTTCCCCAGACCACCAGCAGACCCAGCTGTTCAGATACGTTCTGATCAGCCAGCACAGTATATCATACTATCGCAGGCGATGCACGTCCAGACCGCGACCGAAGGGTCGCCAATCTGATTGATTCTTGGGACTGCTGAGCGCGCCGGCCGTCAACGAACGTGTCTCGCCCCTATCAGATGCCGGCCATATCAGATGATATTATCTTGTATGACAGATGGAACGGCACTGGACGTGGTCGACGCAACTGCCGATTGATGATGGGGAGGAGAGGACTGGCTGGAGCTGAGGGCGTGCGGCTCCACACTCAGCAGCAGGAGAGTCTAACTGTCGAATGAAGATGGGGCGGAGAGGACTGGCTGGAGCCCAAGATGTACCAGCTCCACATGCAGCAGCAGGGGAGCCTAACTGTCGATTGAAGATGGGGCGGAGAGGACTGGCTGGAGCCCAAGATGTACCAGCTCCACATGCAGCAGCAGGGGAGCCTAACTGTCGATTGAAGATGGGGCGGAGAGGACTGGCTGGAGCTGAAGGTGTGCCAGCTCCACACTCAGCAGCAGGGGAGCCTAACTGTCGATTGAAGATGGGGCGAAGTTGGCTGCTGGAGGACTGGCTGGAGCTGAGAGTGTGCGGCTCCACACTCAGCAGCAGGTTGGCCTCATAGCGGGACGGTGGTTGGGAGCATCATAGCAGAGCTAGATCGGCAGTTGTCGGTGACTAGTTAAGGCCTGCTCCCGCCGAGGGCACAAGTCGGTTCCTCTGCAGCCCTCTCCATGCCGCCAAACAGCTGACCAGAACACTGCTCTGCGCCAGGTCCGCGCCTCACATACCCAGCTGAGTGTGACGTCCAACCGGCTGTCCGTACAGACAGCCCTCTGACATCTGTACAGGCAGCCATCCGACATCCGCACAGGCAGCCATCTGACATCCGTAGAGGCAGCCCTCCGACATCCGAACAGGCGGCCCTCCGACATCCGCACACACAGCCCTCCGACACACCTCTCCGGCAGAATGTTACCTTCGGGTCGAAGTTGAATGACTTCTGCACGAGGACGGGACACTCGAGACCACACTTGCAGGTGCCGGCTGTGCGCAGATACTGGTGCGCCTCCTCCACGGATGTCAGACTGACACCACTAGGACTGAAACATAGTAAGTCAGGTCAGCCCATGTCAGATGCAAATTACGGTCCTTCAAAAGCGTCGAAACGATCCCAAGGTCGGGCCAGGCCATGCCATGTTATCGCACCGCAGTGTCTGTAAAAGTGTTTTCAGTTAAATTACCAAGTTAACTGAAAACCAACACGCAAGAGAAGCCACCTTTCCATCATATAATAGTTTTATCGGTGACGTTTCCTGTATAGAAAGATACTGAATTGTCATGGGATTTAAAATGGCAGTTGGTGACAAATGAAATGTTAAGATATCACAACTGGCAGCACAAAATCAACTAAGAAGGTTGTCATATAGTCTAACTCCAGTTTACCAGTTAATTGCAACTCATGAGATAAGGCTCATTGTCCTCGGGTGCAATTCAGATATTAATGAAACAGTACCTGAACATTTCTTCTTAAAACCACTTATAAGTCTAACTGGATATGTTGGGAATGCGCTGCACATACGCAAAGCCGCCTCATATATCAATATGCGGACTGACTTCATCCTAGAGTATAGGCCTGTTAGTACATCACGTACATTGTAGAGAGACGTGTTCCTTCTCTGAATGAGAGGCATATAACTAGATAATCATTTATTATAAACAACTACACATATTTATCTTGTTATATTGGAATAGTAAGGATTACACATTTCCTTTAGCATACGGAATATGATGGAGGGCACTAACTTATACCTAAACAAATGTTCAAAGATAATGATGATGACAGGTACGTAAATACGATCTCAGGGTGGCCAGGAGTTCAACTGAAAATGAATGCAACTTAGGATAATTCGCTGAATTTTCAGATGTACACATACAAATCTGAGGGTACGCAGACCACTTTCGGCGCATCTCGCGCACCGAATCTAAATGAATTTTGCCCCTGATCGTTGCTGCCAATATGCACAATAATCCGACTGAAGCCGAATTTAGCTTGCTATAGCATTGCTCGAGTTGAACTAGGGCTGAAATATAGATTACCGTACCAGATACCCGAGTACGCCCAAGTGCAGCCAGATCGGGGCCACAGTATCAACGCAAAGGCGTTGCTCGGGTTCAACTCAGGAATTAGCCAGTTGGTTATTTGGGTTTTAGGGCGCTTCGATCAGACTCGATCATTTGCACCCTGAACTCGGGCATACTCTGACACTCAAGCTGTCCTAACTCGGCTTGGGTTGAGTTTGGGCAATGGTTGGGCTCGTTTAACAGGACTAAACTTGGGCTTTGGTACGGGAACACTTGCGATTCCTGTGCCAACGCACACTGTGAACCAGAGGAAACACATAGTTCAGCCCAAGCAGGACAGCCTTTGAAAGCACAAGAAAACACTTCGAGTTGAAAGCACAAGGAAGGCCTGATCGGGCTCTGAGGAAAAATGCTGGCTGGGATCCGAATACGATGTTGCCACTTCTCGGTCACAGTGGTAGGCAGGGGCGGGGATGGCCGAGTGGTTAAGGTGTTGGGCCCTGGGTACCGAAGGTCCCCGCCGCTCGGGACATTTCCAAACCCCGCGGCCCACCGGCGAAGCGGTGTGGGCGGCGCCATTAGCCGTGAATGTACATGAAGTGCGTCGTGAACCACCCAATAAACAATAATCAACAAACATCAACAATGGTCGTGGAGGAGCTCGAGTATCTTGGGTTTGGAACTCTGGATGTTGATGTCGCAAATGAACCGACATGGGGTGGCTTCTGTCTGCCGACCTCCGACCCACTGCTGGCCTCCGTTCCCCCGGCCGCGGGTCCCGGCGGCGTCGTGTTCGGTGGGTGGGGTTGGCTGCGGCGGCCGCTGGTTGGTCGGCCGGACCAGTACGTGCAGCTGACGTCGATCAGTCACGCGAGTCCTGCGACATCAGTCCAGGAGACGGGGCGGGCGAACCTGACCACGGTCTGCACCACAATCAACTCTCTTGCCAACCCTCCCCCATCCCAAGCCATATCTTATCTTGCGGAGGAGTAAACTAAGCTTAACGAAAACTTCCCAAACATCTGGGAAACGATCACTCGCCCACCCTTGCCTTCAACATCACAACGTCTCAGATACTACAACGTGAAACTATTTCAAAGGAAATGCAAGCTTTTCTTGGAACTTGCTTGCAAAGCCCATTCGCTCTGCAGGCGGCGCAAATGACCTCCGTGGTCCGACACGCCTCTGAACGCCCTCTCTCCCCTCCCCGCCCGACAGTTCTGCAGATCGTCAGTAGCCGCTAAATAACGTGGTCCGTGTTAGTCGAGTCGCCTATGAGTCAGATATGCCAAATATTAGATGTAAACAAACCAGTCTCCCAAGCCTACCCTGCCTCCAAATGCGGAAAGTGTTCCGGTCGATTTTACATTTTCACGATCTTGGGTCGTTACTGGGCTTAGGCGGGTAATTAACGAATCCAGGTCAGTTCTGATTTCCTGCCAGTCGTGGGACCAAAGGTAAGTGATGGCAATTAAGCTACGCGGGACCGCTTGAACTGCTGATGAATGTCAATTACAGGCTGCCTATTTTTACTGGTTTAGCTCATAGTACAGAATGGCTCTTCACTGGAAATATTTGCTAGTTAGCATTGGAATACAAGAACTGCACTTTTGGAACACAAATACAAATCTTGAGGTTGAAAATCAGCACATATCATGCACCAGTGGTTCAAAAACGTTACACAAAAATCAGGCATGTAAGCAGCGTACGTCAGATTTTGGGCACTATGCTTATGAAACTGTTAGCTTATAGACACGAGAAACGTAAACTAACACAACTTTCGTGATACCCTAGCTTCACTGAAAAGCAAGCATATTTATTTAGGCGTCTGGGTGCTTTTGCGGGTACACATCGTATCAGAATGCCTTCCTGAGCCTTCCTTCAGACCGAATAATCTTGTTCCTGGTTCATATTGTACCACATGACATGAAGAGAGGTGTCGATTAGGAAATATCGACCTAATACCACGCGTAATAACAACTTGCAGCCAGGGATGAGGGTCAAGTCAGGCTACTTCACCACCTAGGGATGAGGTTCGAGCGTCAGGTCCGGTCAGGTCAGGTCACGTTACCACCCAGCGACTGAACGCTTTACTGGGCACCACTCGACACCACCCATTACTGGGCGCCATGAGACCTCGCTCGGTGAAGTTAACTGCCCCACCATGATAATTATTGCTAGATAAATGGCTCGTTAGAGTAGGAATCGGCTGCACTCGGAGGCCAACTGGAGATGGCCAGAGGCAGCAGTATGGAGCCAGCCAGAGGACCGCTCCCATAGGGTAACGGCCATCAGGTCAGGTCAGCAGGTGATTGTATTGGATCAGAACACGCCAGGTCTGTTGAGGAGACCTCAACAGGTCTCCTCAACTCCCTCCCTCCTCAACCTCCCTCACACGGCTGGTGTGACCAAGGGTGTGACGTGGCACCAGTCAGTGCATCAGACACCACAGCGCGTGCCCGCCAGAGCGCGTGTCGCCGAATAAGCGTCCTGGTGGGATATATTGCTCACCCGTTTTGAGTTCTCGCAATATCGGATGTCATGATGAAAATGGCCCAGCATCAATTTTTTCCGCAAGTTATCCCTTGAAACCAAGGCGATTCTGGATAAGAAGGCGATTCAAGTGCATGGTCCAGCTTCCAGTCATCTTCAGCAGAATAAACCCGGGCATGGTCATTGTCATCGTCAGCATAATTGCCACTAGAGTGAGCTTCGCTTTTGGGCAGCCATACAAAAATGGCAGAGGCTGTTTGAGTTGTCTCCAACATAAAGATTGGGAAAAATCAAACCCATATCCGGAATTTTTCACGGAGGAAAGAGACTTGTCTTTTTATTTTTCTATTTTTTTCACATTTATATTTTCCGTTAGCACTCGGAAGATGGTGACTGAAAACGCAGAATTTGCAATGACTGCCCTCAGTTAAAATATACAGAGCCTACCTCGAAGGCGGAACGTTCGGTGCTTAGAGTTTCATAGCATGGATGACTCCCTCCAAACTTTGGTCCGGAATGTTAAGAGTGGTTTTCGGATGACATGGGACAAATAGTGTGTGCTGCTCACCAGGGTGCGTACCGTGAAAAGATAGACCAGTGCACGCGATAACCATGCCACGCTGCTCGCACTTAAACCACCCGAAAGTCGTCCAGTTCGTAGCTGACGCCGATGACGGAAATGAATGGCCCGGATTGAAGGCCAGTGGTTATTTGTGCGCGATTACCGGAAGACACCACAAATCGTCCCGAGGGCACAGTGCCACCACAAGGCACCGGCCACAGCGCAGACCGCAACCAACCCAGCCCCGGGCACTCCCGACCCGCCGTTTGGCTCATTGTCACCACCTCACCGTTCTTCACTATGTCCTGACCACACCAGTACTTCCGGTCACCGCCCGGTCCACGCATGCATCGGGGCACATACAGGACACGGCACACAGACGGAGTGGGCACAGGCTGATCGCAGGATACTAACAGGGCAGGGCAGGAAGGGCAGGGACGAGACGAGGCGCAAGCATAATAATGTGAAAAGTAATGTGAACTCAGAGGGAGACAGATTAGTGTGCTTCCCTACACCATTCATGTGCAAGGTGTCAAAAACTGTCTCCTTACTCGGCACCAGTTTTGGTCAATTTGCAACCAGTTTCCCCAGGATACACCCCGGCAGCGTGTGCCAGTTGATGGACCCTGGCAGCGGGTGCCAGTGTCGCGATTATCATCGTCAATTAGCGCACAAAGTGACCATTTTTGCGCCGGGAATGACAGCGACGTGCAATGACGTCAGGTCGGTCGACCGACGGCAGATCAGATCGGCCGACCGGCGTCAGAACAAGTCGGTTTGGCTCTTCAGCGCTTATCTACGTCAAGCATGGCGCTATCACAGGTGGACCTGTTAAACGCCCGTCCATCAACAGCTGACAGAGCCGAGTCGCCGGAATCACACTACCTGCCATTTCAACGGAAAGATATCGGCCGGTGGGCACTTTTTCGTCCGCCACCGGACCGGCAACAGTCGGTTCAACACCAAACGGACAATGAAAAGCGGCGGATGTCACGGCGTGCTGAGTTATGCGGCACAGACAGCTTGCCGGCCTTGGCACAGCAGGGAAACAGGACCTGCCAGCACAAACATCGGCAGGTAGCACACAAGCCGGGTGGGCTCCGGCAAAACACGGACATACTACCAACTCGACACAAACCAGAAGATACAGCACGTCTGACGAACAATAGCATCATCCAATAAACGAGGCCTGCGGGGGCTACCGGGAGCTCGATGCTGGTGCTGGTTCCGATCATATGCGGATACCATTAAACGATCATTCTGTATCTACCTCAGCACCCAGGTTACTCCACAATAATCTAGCAAAAATTAACAGGTGTGTACAACTATGCATCGTCATCACTTCTCTAAATGTGAATGTCGCAGCTCCACAACTATGTGCCATTGTCTGGATGCACTCGCCAGGGCGCTGTCTGCTCCGTCTATCACACCCAGTGGTGAGCTACAGACCGCGGGTTTGTGAGGGGAGCGGAAACCACTTCACCGCCCACGGCAAGCCGTCTCCTCCGTACCCTGCAGCCGGCCGTCAGGTGCCGACCTCAGGGGTGTGAGGGAGACCCGAACCCCTCCTGGCCGGCTGGGTCGATGCTACATCGGGCGCAATCAGCAAACACGGCGGCCCGCCTGGCCGTCGCCCCCGCAATTACAACACCTCACCCCTTGCTACTATTCATTATCATTACAGTGCGGAGCTGGTAGCACGCGAGCAGTGCCCCCTGCCAGCCGTTGGCCAGCCACCGCTGGCACGGACCCTCCGCCCCGGCAGAGGCGGAGGTATAACTCATGTGGTAATTCTCACCCGGAGCGCTGGTACCTGGCAGGGAGTGGTCAGCGATAGTCGACGGCCAACACAGTCAGGCTGTGGCGGGGAGAGGGGGGGGGGGGCTGGTGGTCGGCCAACGACGTGTCGCTAGACGCGCCGTCATACACGTCACACGACTGCCGGCTACCTGACCGTCATTGCACCTGTACGCCAACGCGTCGACACTGCGGACGTCATGAGCCAGCCGTCACTGACGGACATCACCAGGCAGCCGTCACTGACCGGCATCACCAATCAGTCGTCACTGACTGATGGCATCAGTCAGCTGCCACTAACTGACGTCATCAATCAGCCGTCGCTGACTGACATCAGCCAACCGTCACTGACTGACGTCATCAACCAGCCGTCACTGGCTGACATCAGCCGAACGTCATTACGGTGCACCACGGTGCACAATAGGAGATGGCCGTCTGGTTTCTCTCTCCCCCCGCTTCCCCTGTCTGTCTCTTTCTCTCCCCTTCTGAGGTGTAGGCGACGTTTTATGCGACTGTAATTGAGGTGGTTTCGCAAGGACGCCGTGTAATGGGGCTTGTGCAGAGGCTGCACCACGTTGGCGCCGTGCAATTTCAAAACGCTGATTAAAACAAGACACCGAAATGAATGCCCATCCGTGCGTCTTATTCCAATTATTCATGATTGTGTGCCGGCGAAACAGCCTAAAACGGACTGAGTTGGCGAGGAAATGGCCGCTGAATTATTTCCAGCTCCACGTGAGTCATAAATCATTAGCAAACTTCCGCTATTCAGGACCAGCTCAGGGGGACGGCTCGGCGGGGGAGTGGGCTGACAGCAGGTGCGAGGGTGCCGGCGTCGACACCATCAAGCACGCACCGCACGCCACGTGGACACAACCACACGCCGCCTGGAGCACACGCCGCCTGCAGCACCAGACACCTGGGACAACGTGACATCTCCACCACCCGGGCTACCCTGACACCTCGGACGCCCGGGACGCCCCGACATCTCGGACATCCGGGCCACCCCGACATCTCGATCACCCGGGGAAACCCCGACACCTTGACCACCGGGGACGCCCAGACACGTGGACACCTGGGACACCCCGACGCCTGGGACACCCAGGAAACCTCGGCTTCCCGGACACCGTGGACAACCAGACATATCGGCCGCCCGGGAAACCCGGGACATCCCGACCGACCCGACAGTGGCATGTCCGATTCACAAATGAGACGGGCCCAGAACACAACTGGCTGGTAAATGGCTTTAAAAATGCATGGGACCCCCCACCGACACCGGTCACCAGCACAACTGGGCGTCCTTCAGCCGCAGGAACCCTCATCAGTGGGAGCTGAGCACCACAGCTGGGGTCCTTGTCCACACTACAGCCCTTGTGCGAGCACCATCGCACATGCCACCTCGGGGCGGTGCAGATACGAGGCGTCCTATTGTAGTCACCGTCCCGTGCCTCAATGCTATCCATCACCCCTATCGCAGTCACCGTCTCGTGCCCCCACCCGGTCTACCACCCGTATGGTAGCCACAGTCCAGTGCCCCCACCAGATATACCACCGCATATCGCAGACTCTGTCTCGTGCCCCCACCCGGTCTACCACCCGTATGGTAGTCACAGTCCAATGCCCCCACCAGGTCTACCACCCCATATCGCAGACACTTCATCGTGTCCCCACCAGGTCTACCACCCCTATCGCCGTCACTGTACTGTGCCCCCACCAGGTCTGCCACCCCTATCGCCGTCACTGTACTGTGCCCCACCCTGTCTACCACCCCTATCGCCGTCACTGTACCGTGACCTCACCCTGTCTACCACCCCTATCGCCGTCACTGTCCACTGCCCCCACCCTGTATACCACCCCTATCGCCGTAACTGTACCGTGCCCCCACCCTGTCTACCACCCCTATTGCCGTCACTGTACCGTGACCCCATCCTGTCTACCACCCCTATCGCCGTCACGGTACCGTGCCCTTACCCTGTCTACCACCCCTATCGCCGTCACTGTACCGTGCCCCCACCCTGTCTACCACCCCTATCGCCGTCACTGTCTTGTGCCCCCACCCTGTCTACCACCCCTATCGCTGTCACTGTACCGTGCCCCCACCATGTCTACCAACCCTATTGCCGTCACTGTACCGTGACCCCACCCTGTCTACCACCCCTATCCCCGTCACTGTCTCGTACTCCCGCCCGGTCTACCACCCCTGTCGCTGTCATCATCCTGTGCCCCCCCCCCTCGCCCAGTGTACCAACTGTGTCGCTCCTCCGCGCTGCACCAGTCACGACTGGGAAAAACAGCCACGTCGTGCATTTTTGATAGAACACTTACTGCCGAACAGATTACCCTTTCATGTTGTCACATAGTTGTAAAAAAAAAATGGCGGTACTTGATCATGACGTTCGCCATTTTAATTACCTTTAGTTTATAAACCAACATTATGACACAAAATTACTGAAAATTAACGTGTTGTACCCAAGGTAAAAAACTCGCATTATGCTCCCAAATACCCCAATCGTAGAAGTATGCTGTCCAATTCTGGAAGCGGAAGGTGTAAATTCACACCGAATCGCGTCTCGCAAACGCTTGCGGTCGGCTCGGGAACCAGCATTTTGTTATCGGGACTTGGCGATGCGTTGACTGTCATGGTCATGTTATCATCGCTAACTCCCCACGCTGATCTGCCGCGGGCGAAGGGCATCTGCGGGCGGAGCTATGACCCACAATATTTATGTTGAGAGACGAGTGTCCTACCCCTGGACTATCTCATTACCGGGAAGCAGTATTGAAAACTAATTCAGCGAACGGCGTACTGAAGTCAATACATCTCAATGTTTATCTCATTTATCAATGTTTATGTTTATGTTTATCAATGGATTATCTCATTACCGAGAAGCAGTATTGAAAACTAATTCAGTGAACGGCGTACTGAAGTCAATACATCTCAATATTTACGGACAGGAATAAAATCCTACCATAGCCATTTAACATTGAATGTACCGGGGAATTCAAGAAGCTACAATTAGTCATGCAAGTGACTGTGAGTAGTTAA
This sequence comes from Imbricaverruca yamaguchii, assembly GCA_034440575.1. NCBI lineage: Eukaryota > Metazoa > Arthropoda > Thecostraca > Neoverrucidae > Imbricaverruca > Imbricaverruca yamaguchii. The sequence goes on along the minus strand of JAOTOL010001645.1, from coordinate 3,173,529 downwards.
TTCCGGTTCAAGATTCATGTACCGGGAATGTCAAGAAGCTACAATTAGTCATGCAAGTGACTGTGAGTAGTTAATTCCGGTGCAAGACGCTTTCAACTGGTTCAAAACGCTTACAAATTGAAACTGCGGCCGACACTAAAACCGCCACCACAGCTGAAGCACTAGAGCTGTCGCACTGAGGACGAACAAGAATAGAGCATTACATATGTTTGCAAAATGCTTCAAATGAGTGACTTAATAGCTTTCATAAACAGGTAAACAAATGAGTGGGTTAACTATTTCCTGAAGGCTCCAGAGGTCTGCGTGCTATGCAAGGGATAGGTATGTGTGCTCCTCCCCTAACAACTGGGAACTACTGGTCCTGAAACCTCGTGCGAGGGCGCGAACGAATCCTTGGAATGTGCTCTAAATGACTATGCTAATTGCTTCTTCTTTAAAATATGACCATGAGCGATATCTGGAGGAAAAGGCGAGGAAATGCTGTCGCTTTTGCTCAATCATGGCTGCAACCAGCGTTTTTGAAGATGATTGCCGTGAATGCCATGGAGCAAAGTCAGCGAAACGCAAAAATATCGTGTCCTTGTCTTTGGTAGCCTCGGAAAAGCCTTGCATGCACTCATATCAGCAGGTGCGGAGACAGGGAAGAAAAAGCGCACCGTGTTACATCTATTTCTCCTGCAACAAACATGATGTCCGGCTTATAGGCTTATAGTAGCAGGTGACAACGTTGAGGGATGCCAGTTATTTGGACTAATTGCTAATGGTGAAAGAACGCCCAGGTATTATCAGATATTTGTCACTAAACGTCAATCGTGCATGCGGCGCTGCTGCACGACGGCTAAAAGGTGCCAAGTAAATGTGAAGAAACTGGAAAAAAGTCAAATATATCCAAACTTACCGAGCATGATCAGAACCGTTATCAGCCACGGCGTGCAACAGAACGCAGGTGTCGCTTGGCCCATCAACAAATCTCACACTGAAAATAGCCTAATGTTGCGGGCTGACGTGGGAAGATCGGCGGCTGAGCCGTACGCAAAGGCCAAGCTGGGCTGGAGAGAAGAGATCGGCAGCTGGACGGCTGGTGTTCCATCATCAGCCTGACCAAGCCGGAGACGCCAGCTGCGTCTGCGGCGACTGCCGCGACTGCAGACTCCTGCAGCGCGTGGCTCAGCAGGGCCGACTGCACCCGCAGGCACATACGGTGAAGATGGGTACGGCCATTAACATATAAATATAAATAGCAACGTCGTCAGCAGCGAAACTGGCGACCCGGCAGGTGCACTCCGTGCGTCGGAATCCAGCCCCACCGGCTGCTGATCTCGGAATGCTGGGGTGCGGGGGTCGAGCCCTAGTGGCTGTTGCTCCCGGAGTGTCGTAGACGCAGGAGTCGAGGGCTACTGGCTGTCGGTCCCGGGGTGCCGCAGACGCCGGAGTCGAGCCCAACCGGCTGTTGGTTCCAGAGTGCAACAGACGCTGGAGTCGAGCCCTACCGGCTGTTGGTCCCGGAGTGCCGCAGACGCCGGAGTCGAGCCCAACCGGCTGTTGGTCCCGGAGTGCCGCAGACGCTGGAGTCGAGCCCTAGTGGATGTCGGTCCCGGAGTGCTGTAGACGCCGGAGTCGAGCCCTAAGAGCTGTTGTTCCCGGAGTGCTGCAGACGCGGGAGTCGAACCCTACCGTTTATTGTTCCCGGAGTGCCGCAGACGCCGGAGTCGAGCCCTACCGGCTGTTGGTTCCGGAGTGCCGCAGACGCAGGAGTCGAGCCCTAATGGCTGTTGGTCCCGGAGTGCTGCAGACGCGTGAGTCGAACCCTACCGTTTATTGTTCCCGGAGTGCCGCAGACGCCGGAGTCGAGCCCTACCGGCTGTTGGTTCCGGAGTGCCGCAGACGCAGGAGTCGAGCCCTAATGGCTGTTGGTCCCGGAGTGCTGCAGACGCCGGAGTCGAGCCCTACCGGCTGTTGGTCCCGGAGTGCCGCAGACGCAGGAGTCGAGCCCTAATGGCTGTTGGTCCCGGAGTGCAACAGACGCACGGTGCCATGTCCGAGCTGCTGCAGCAGCTCCAACCGTAAGATATCGATGGGCTCTCCACTGTGGCGGATTTGAAAATATCAAGCATCATCTTCTGACTACAGGCACGACTTGCTTTAACTCTTCCAATATCCGTTTGCACTTTATATCTTGGGTGGTTCATTGTTTATTAGGATTTAGGAGCGTGTCGACTATAGCAGCCATACAGCGACATAGAGTCATACAGAGATACTTGTGTACTATTGTAATGTCGGCAGGTATCTCTGCATATCTAGTGGCATGGAGCAGTGTTCGCTGCTACATTTTTACTTCTTTTTTGTATCGTGTATGATAAGCGTGTCTGGGTTGCATGCATAACGCAGCGCATTAATATTTCATGAACTTCATATCAGCCTGCTGACACATTCAACAACCTGCACAATTTCGATTGCCCGAAACGAGCCGGTGCCCTCAACCCCGTCCGTGGTGCAACCTATCGAGAAGCTGGGCGGCCCCGAGACCGGCCACCAGCCGGCGCTGGGCTCTCCAGCCGCTGCAGCTTTGAGCGCCCGTGGAGCGTCAGTCGGCAGCGGGCGCCGACGCTGCCTGTTAAGCTGCGCGATAACTATGTAAACATGCCGCTCACTCCAGGCAAAACAGCGTTCTCGTGCTGGACGTGCTGCCGGCGGCGGAGCTACTCGCCTGCCGCTCGGATCGGTCAGCCGACTGGTCGAGACTGGAGAAGACGCTGGAGGGCAAGGTCGGTCGGCTGCCACTGCAGCGCTGGCTCAGCCAGCCTGGGCCGACTCGCTGCAGCTCCCACGGCCGCCAGTTCCGACAATTATCCCCAGAACATCTCGGTCGTCGCAGATCTCTCAGTGGGCCTAGCAGAAGCGCCAAAGGCGTTCGGCGCCATGCCGGTGGTGGCGGCTTCCCGAGCGCTCCAGGTGTTACGGTCCAACAGCGACCGATAGCGTGGTGGGGTCAATTGCCAGGTACAGGCAGGTGTGCCCGGCGCTGCAGATACCCGTCACGACCAAAACCCACGCCATCTGTATGCATGCTGCAGAGTTCTGCGTCGCGTGGGAGTCGAGGGTTGGGGTCATCCTCAGAGCAAGCAAGCGAGCCAGTGCTCGATTTTCCCCCGCATGCTGGAAGAGATACAAGGTGAACATCGCCAACGACGCATAGCAATCCCAACTTCTCATTCTTGAGTAATATCAGAAAGTTGGAAGTGGAAATTTCCCAATGAGACTGGCCTCGTTCCACCTACTCTTGTCGGGGGACACGACTGAAGCAGTGTACCTGCCCCGGGCCGGCTCGCACCTGTGCCAGCCGTACCGTGGTGACCCGGCCGCCGGGGGCTGGGCGTGATGCGGGCCCGGGAATTGTATGAGCCCGGCGAGCGGCCAGTGAGCGGTCGGTCGTGTCACTGGCGACGCCACGGCAGCGCGCGCACACCATCCGGCGGCAGCTCTCTCACAACGCGCACGAATCACTTCCTGTCATTAACCGCGCCGGCCGTTGGGCGTTCAAGTGAAAGTGACGGTTGCGCGCGGTGGTGTACGGTGCGATACATTGGAAAACATTCGCGACTAGCTGCAGGGCGGTGCGTTGTGGTGTAGTGCGATGCGATATAACGGGATGAGAAGTGGTGTCAGGTGTAGTGAGATAGGACGTGTAGAGATGTGGAGGAATGAGAAGTGGTGTCAGATGTGAGATGGGACGTGGATATATGTGAAATAATGATAAATCTTCTCAGGTGTGGTGGGATGGGATGTGGAGAGATGTGCAAGGATGGGAAGTGGTGTCAGGTATGGTGAGATGGGATGTGGAGAGTTAGTTAGTTATTTGGGTTTTGGGGTGTGGAGAGATGTGCAAGGATGGGAAGTGGTGGCAGGTGTGGTTGGTTGGTTATTTGGGCTTTCGGGCGCATCGACTGCGTTGGTCATACAGCGCCCATAACAATTTTAGACGGACAACTTAAGAGGATTCATGCGAACAGCAGTATGCGAGACTTCAAAAGACAGACAAATCACTTCAGTGCTACATGTCCACGAGGTGTGCAAATCGCTCCAACCCTTGAATCAGAGAGAAAGCGAAACAGCTGTCCCGAAGCCACAACGCGCAATTCAGCCCACAACATCGTCAGCGAAACAGCGAAACGCAAGCAACATCAGCGAAACGGCGAAATGGAACGGTGAAACGGTGAAACAGAAAGAGCAAGCGCAAGCAGACATCAGTGGAACAGTGAAACCGAAAGAGCAAGCACACGCAAACATCATCGATGAAACAGTGAAACGGGAGTATCATCAGTGACACAGCTTAACAGTAAGAGCAAGTGAAGATCAGTTGGAGCGACATGTCACGGTTCCGAGCGTAGTGTTCATGTCAGCGAGGTGTGGCGAGATGGGATGTGGAAAGAGGTGATGGCAGGTGTGGTGAGATAAGGATGAATGAACATTGTTAGTTGTCATGATACATGACGTGGTGAGATATGAAGTGATCAGAAGTGGTGTCAGATGGGGCTAGATGTGACAAGACGTACGCAGATGTGAAGTAGTGTAATGTAATGTGGTGGTATTATGTGCGGTGCGGTATTGCGTGGTCTTGATTTTGATGGACAAGGGCAGCCAACCACAGTAACAATTTCCAGCACTGACTGTAAATGTTTCGATAACCTTGCATCGTACACGAGCACATAAAGAAACGTTGAAATGTGTCATTTGAAATGGCTGGATGTTAAGTATTTGGAATGATATCAAGTTATTTCAAATGACTGGCTTTCTTCTGGATAGTTCGTGTCACTCACTTTTACTTCAGGGTCTGATCCATGAATTTTGATTAGGGACGGGCACACTCGTTGTGGTGTGTGGAGAGGCACCATAGATTGAGCAAATGCCAAGGGACAGACACACCCCCTTGTGCCTTAGGCTAAAAATCCTGAAGAGTGGGTTGGTTGGTTATTGGTTCTACCACAAATCGACCGTTGAGTCATGTAGAGTCGCCAAACTCTCGCGCCGATTGGCCGCGGGCGAAGAGTAGCGACAGGTGAGACTCGAACCCACAACTTTTCGATTGTGAGACGAGCAACTTACCCCTAGGCTACTCGTCCCCTCAAGAGAGTGGGCACTCAGACGATTTGTAGGGGCGTTTTTCACGAGTCGGAGGGGTGCCGCCTTTCCATGGGGGCACATGTTCCCTGTGCTCCCTTGGATCGGCCATTGTCCCACCTTACCCTAAGTCATTTGATGAGTAACGTCTGAATTGCGCCGGGGCAACCTCTCCGTATTTTAAAGTCATCTTTGAACATACTTGGAGACAAATATTTTACATTTCCTTTACATCTGACGCCATACCCCGCAGGTTATATTAAACAAAATCCCAAGATTTCATTACATCTCCGCCAGTTTTTTAGATATCGTCGAAAAACAAGAGGGTAGGTGGACTCTGCATATCCCCCACCCCACCCCTTCCGATGTGCGTGGTGGAATAGGAAGGGGCTGCACTTGGGCGAATACTTAGGAGGATATGATGATTTCTAATTGCATTTATTCTTCTCAACTTCCATTGATATAATGATGAACTAATCATATTAGTATGGATCTGCCACGGACCCTCGTACTATTATTATTTTTGATCGAACAATAAACCAATGATCGAGGACGTAGAAACAACCTCAGGGTTTGGGAGTGGAGCGGAGTTGGGGCATCAAAGTTCGCTTCAGCCCTTCTTCTCCGCAAAGCCACACGATGAATGCTTCTCCGCATTCCGTAGATTGTGGGGAGGTGCGCTGATCTTCCATCGTTGCTGTCCTAGCGCATTGATTATATAACTGCGAGAGATCAAAACTGTGACTGCATGCATCTTCGCATACCTTTGGGTACGTCTGCAAGCATTGCCAGACGCTGACCCAGTGCGCCTCGAATTCCGCACAGCGCGCCGGCCGTATTTATGCAAACCGACTCCGGGTCGGGCTACATCAATGGGTACCGCTCAAAGGCGGTCCGGCCGGCGGCCCCGGGCGCAGCCTTCAGCCGAGTATAGCAAACAGCCTCTGGTAAATGCAATACCGGCACATCGACTCACCGATTTATTTTCATTGCTTGGAGAGGGAACAAGTAAAGTGAACATAAGTGAGTGCGGATTCACGTAAGCCATAGCCTTCGTCAGTCCGCAGTGCTGCTTCTATAAGGCGTACGCGCTTTTAATGACGTAAATCTTACTCATAGCCCGAAGCAACCAAGGAAAATGGCACTTGTGGCCCATGCCTGCTTATGCTCACTTTACCCGCTCACGCTCCCAGAAATAAAAATAATCAAATTTAATGCATTGTTTCATTATTGCGATTCCATGCAATGTGAATTTGAGTGCATTTGCACCGTCCTTGATGACATAGCCTGACATAATAGCATCTTGAAATGGAACCCTGGTGTTGAAACTAGAGTGCATAATAACTTGCAAAGTTTTATTTCCTAAGAAAGCATTACCGAAAATCAGACTGTCTGGATCTTTACTATCAGCTAAATTGTAGCTGGCCAACGTAAACGTTCATCCACAGCTAACAGCTAGAAAACTCATCTCCACAAAATGACCGTAATTAATAATGATTGGGATGCCCAGTGTTGAAGCTTCATGGTGAACACTTGCAAACGAACTTAAAGTTCTCTCTCGATGCCAGGAGCTGGCTGTAAGGCCAGCTCCTGGATCAAGAAACGTCAACACTCACCAGCAAGCCGCGAGTATTTCAGCCAGACTGCCACATGAAGCCATAATTTCAACAACAACAAAAATGATGCCGAATAGTCCCGGATAAATCGAAGCATCACGCAGCTGGCGATATTTAAACAGAAAAAAAAATCCTGTTACAGGAAAACCGCTGTGATCACTGGGTTGGCAGCCTTTCTAAACAAAGCAGTTCCACGGTACCGTGAAGTTGAAATGTAAATAACTATGGACTGTAAAAGTGTGAGAAGGCGAAACTGACCTTGAAAAGCTACGGCTTTGAAAAAAGCAGTCACAACAAATCCAGGTACACCCAAACTGGCAGAACTAGCAGCTGATATTGATCGATTTTTACCACGAATGACACGCGACTAAGAAACAAGGGTTGCCACTCTACGTTCCAATGCACAGAGCCTGGCGAGTCACGATAACTATAAGCTTGTCGGTGAGGAACAGGACGCGAGACTCACCTAACCTGCTACCGCAGCTGGCAGGGGACTAGGACTCACTTGATCAGCTAATCTCGAGGGCGTGGTGTGGGACTCACCTGACCTGTTGACCAGAAGTGTGAAGCAGGACTCACTTTGTAACGGACTGCTGCCCTGGGGCGAGGTGTGAGCCTCACCTGACATGTTGACCAGAAGTGTGGACCAGGACCCACCTGGCAATGGACTGCTGCCCTGAGGTGAAGAGTGAGACCTGACCGGTGGACCAGGACCCACCTGGTAGCGGACTGCCGGCCTGTGGTGGGGAGCGGGACTCACCTGACGTAGACCACCAGGCCGTTGCTGGTGACGCGGTTCCAGCGCGGCGGCGCCGTGACGGAGAGCGCCGCGGCCGGTCGCGCCGGCGGCGACAGCGACTCCTGGCTGAGCGAGCTGCACGACGAGTCGGCCGCGTCCGAGCGAGCCGACTCGGAGCGAGGCGAGCTGGCGGGCGGCACCGTCACCGGCCAGCCTGCCACCGTCACGGTCGTCACGTAGTTGCTACACTCGGCCGCCGCCGTCGCCGCGTCCGCACACCAGGCGCCCGGCTGCTGTGGCGGCCGCAGCGACTGCTGTAGCTGGTGCTGTAGCGCCTGTGTCGATGTTGGCAGCGGAGGTGGCGGCGGTGGAGGCAGCAGAGGCTTCTGTTGGTGCTGGCACTGCTCTGGCACATGATGCAGGTGCTGCTGTGGCAGCTTATTCTGGCAATGCTGAGCCAACTGGTACTGGTGTTGGTGTTCCTGCTGCGGTGGCACGGCTGGTGGTGGCAGTGGTAGCGGTAATGGAGACTGCAGAATTTGAACGTGTGGTTGTGGTTTAAGTCGTGGTTGAGGTTGCTGTTGTTCTTGTTCTTCCCCTTGCTTCTGTGCAATCTGCTGGTTTTCCTGTGTTTGCTGTTGCTGTTGATGTTGCTCCTGCTGTTGCTGCTGCTGGTGCCGTTTCCAATAATCAATACTGGGCACGGGAGGTGGGACATCGGGCGACCAGGCCCCGGCCAACTGCTGGCCCCGCCCGGTCGAGGTCATCTCACGTCACTGAAACTGGTTCCACATCCTGGAAAGGAAAAACTCAGCACTATAAATTCAGCAGTGTATTACCTTGTACCCTAACACTAATTGCATCATGTTCTATAAAAATTGGTTTATGGACAAGTTAGGCATTGTGAGTTTTTGGTTGCAGAAATAGGAGTAATGTTTAAGAGACAATACCGAAGTATTTTACTTACAGGGGGAGCAATAATGCCGAGTTTTTTTAACTACGATAAATGGTGAGATCGTTTTTGGAAGTTATGATGGTGCTCGCATCACAGTGAGACACATCAACGTACACAACGCACAGGAAAGCTTACATTCGGTGTTTCTATACAGATGTTTTGCAAGCAATCTACGTCGTGGAAGATGTGATGAGAGCTTGTGTTTGTGCAATGTTTGCATAAGTGCTTATGCAATTGTGCATGCACATTCTAATATGCATAATCTTGAATGCAAAAAAATATCGACCATTCCACCTCCATAAAACAGAAGCAGCTAGGCTGATGACCAAGATAGCAATAATTGGCTTCACACTATTTTCACCTGAAGTTCCATAAAAACACCAGATGGTCTGGGCCTTCAGTTCGCTACCCATCACCAGCAGTGGTACCTTCCAGAGATGGATCCATAAATTGTCTTGAGGTAACTAACACTCATTGGTTGGGGGCCATTCCTCAGTGGGGCACTGCTGTGAAGGTCCTTGGAGGGAAGCCTTCAAGTGAAAACTTGTTGAGCTAGATGAGGAGTAGGAGGCTTTTGAGCAGGGTGTAATCAAGCATACAGAGGGTGTCTTTTCTTTCAAGGGGGTGCTTTTGGCTTGTATATCCAATGAGCATGGGAGGGGGACACTCCAGTCTTCCTGGAGAGGCACCTTTGTCTGGTCACATGGTCTCCACCTCTTCATTGGGGGGAGGGAGGGGCCACATTCCTCCAGCATCCCTCTCCCTGTATATGTCCTCGACATATACTTGGCCATCACAGCAAGTGTACCACCAGCAAGAATGAGCAGACTCTTTTGGAGTGCATCTTCACTGAAAACCCTTTGGGAGATGAATACAGCTCCTGATTTACAACATTTGGGCATACTATAGGCTCTGGAGCAGGGATGCTGAAGAGATCGGTGGTGCAGGAAGAAATTAGTCAGAGTGCATGGCAGGATAATATTGTTAGGATATAACCCTGTTGGGGGATGACACTAGATGCATGACCAATCAAGAAGGGACATTATTGATTGTCTTAATAATTTGGATTTACTTCCCCATGAAGGGAAGCAAATGTTCAATGCAGTACTTACAAACCAGGAAAAACTAACATATATTTTAAGAATGGGAGACATTATAAAATAGTGATCATAACATCATATATTTATTACATGCTAGATACTCTTTAAAGGCACAAATTTCAAATTTTACTTCAAGGAACTACAGTTAACTCAGGATATTCCTGAATGAAATTCACCATGAGGGGATATTTTTGGGCTAAGTGGATAGAAAATGTGTTCAATCCCTAAGAGGTATACTGTGTGAAGGCTTAGACAGGCATATTCTCATATAAACACATTCTCAACATCAACACATTCTTTTTCATTTGATGCTATATTATGAAACTACAAGCCTCTTTTTGGTGTTCCTTTGCCTCCAAATTGAAAAGTATGCATTTGCATAGAAAATTAATGGTCACACTCTGTTGACCACATCAATAAAAACTTCATTATACCAAAAAAAATATGGAATTCAAAATTTTCTTTCAAGGGAAATTTACCAAACTTCCAACTATTTTGTGTAATAAAAGGCTACTCCATGAACCATTGCACATTTTAGCCACGAGCAATTTGCATCTTATGCATATGTAAGTAACTGCTTTCATCTGTAAAATAATGCCATTCATATTCCAAGTTTTAAAAGCAGACTGATTCTGGATGCTTGACATTAAGAATATTATCCTTTACAGAATATTAAGCACAAAATTTACTTGTAACATACAACAAAAGACATCTACCTAACTTCAATCCAACTATGATAGCACTTCACAGAACAACTTCCATTTGCTTGGTTTAATTAATATTTACATGAAGATGGCATTCGGGAAGTCTAAACTGAAATAACATATTCAAAGTTCAAAGCAAATGCATCGGCGCATCAATTCGTTTATAACTACACTAAACGACAATATGGCAAAACAAAATATTTAACAAACTCCTAGGCAAGTATGGATGGATGGATGTAAGGAAGCCTGGAACCAATGTATCAACACCAATTCTCGAGACGTTCTCGACGCAGAAACAAATGATCTTACCATAGTCGGGCACAGCTGGATGAGCGTATATAAAATTTAAAGTATTTGATTACGAATCTATAATTTAATTGATCCTAACCCTTCTCCGAGAAATGGTACCACAGACACGCGGATGGGAAGCAGAAGACAGCGCCACTGACCCCCACCCACCACGACAATGGGAATGTAACTGAGCAGTTGCTGCCAAATTTCCATCCAATTGGCAATCATCAGGTTCTATTTTAGCTGATCTATTTCATCAGCACCAATGAAAACCGCAAATATGAATGATACCGAACGGTTTTTAAAAACATGCGTTCATTGACACAAACGAAAATCGACCAGTAACTACAATGCTGCGAAAAGAGTTTTTAAGATACAAAGACAATGCCCAGCAAATACCCTGAGCATTTATTTACGTTGCAGCTGGCACTTATTTCCCAAAACCTAAGACGAAGAACAGTACGGGCACAGTGAATGGTGCTATATCACGGTACATGACACAGTAACCTGGATGACGGTACATCAAAAGACGCGGGAAAAGAACAGTGGTAATTTTAGAAAGCACGAACATTTTGATTGATGACGAAAACAAGGAATGCCTGTGATCTTCCAACTAGTGGTGTACGAAAGGGAAGGAAGTAGTCCCCCTCCACCCAGAGGTTGTGCGTTCCCAAAATTGCGCTGGAGTTCGGGAAATGGCATTGGACACCCAAAAATCGCACCAGGGCCTTTTAAAATGACGCTGGTAGCCCAATTTGCACCTAGATTCCTCAAAATCACACTGGGTCCCCCAAAATCGTTCCAGGACACACAAAAAATAATGCTGGAGGGTTCAAAATGTGACAATGTGGCCCATGAAAATACCGCTGGGACTCGAAAAAGGCGCTTCTTGGTCCCTGAAAAGCACTCTGTGGGCTTTAAAAGGTCTGGCCGGAACCCCCGAAAATCACCATGGGACAGAGTGAGTCTCGCCAGGTCCCCTGAAAATGACGCTGGGGACCGCAAAGGTCGGACTGGGGCCGCTGAAAATCGCGCTGGTCCCCAAATTGTCGGCACGTGTCCTTGAAGATCACACTCCGGGCATCAACAGTTCGCTTTTAGTCCTTGACCATCATGCTTGGGGTCCAAATAAGCCGTGCCAGGGTCCTTGAAAATTGCGATGGGTCTCAAAAGGATGGGCTGGGCCCCTAAAAATCATGCTGGGTTCCAAAGGGTCGGGCGATAATCCTTCCAAATCACAATGTGGCCCCCAAAAAAGTCGGACCAGGTTCTTGCAAATCACGCTAGATGTTTAAAAAGTTCGCGCCTGAGCCCTTGAAAATCACGCTAGTCCAAAAAAATCCGTGCTGGGTTTTTGAAAATCACGACGGGGCCCACAAATTCGAACGGGGTCCCTAAGAATCACCTTCAGCGTAGGTGTGCAAAAAAGTGGAGTCCAGACTCTTGAAAATCACGTTAGGCGCTCGACAGGTCGCACCGCAGTTCCAAAAGTCTCATCGGAACCACACAAAAATTGAATTAAGGGCAACGAAAGAGCAATCCGGACACGGAAAATCCCTCTCGGGACTCAATGAATTGCGCCAAACGACCCCGAAAGGTGTTGGAGACCCAACAACGTATCTAGGAACCTAAAACTTTCGCTAGGGATCCCAACAAGTGACTCTTGGTCCCCCCAAAAAATCACACTGAAACCCAAGCTGCCTCTCTGGAGCGATTAGAATTAACATCTCATTAGTCCCCCACCACCACCACCACCGGTTGTGCCACTGATTATTGAGCCCATCCATTGGCTTGTGGCCTACTTCACCTACCGTCGTAGGGACCATGAATTGTTCTATCTTGTTTTTTTTTTGCACAATAGTTTTCATTCATTAATTACTATTTTACTCGCCTTTATAGCACTCTCTGGATTCCTCAGATCCACGAGGCCCATTTTCCTTCCCTTTTGTTAGACTGCATATCTTGAGTAAAAGGAACACACACACATACACACGCATACGTACACATACACACACATACACAAACACACGCACACACACATATGTATATAATATATATATATATATATGCGTGTGTGTGTATGTCTATGTATGTGTGTGTGTGTGTGTGTGTGTGTGTGTGTGTGTGTGTGTGTGTGTGTCTATGTATGGGTGTGCGTGTATGTGGGGTATGTACAAATGCAGTGGCGCAACCATAACTTGCTTCATGTGGGTTATACCAATAAATATGAAGAAACAGAAAATGCTTGCGAGGCGCGCAGTGAGTCAAACATTTAGGGTTTTGCGTTGTGAAAATCTCTAAATTTCTCCTTTGATCAAGTGTATTTTTGGTTGATAAGGGGGCTCTTCCTGCGCCTCTATGCATATGCGTATACACAGCAGATTTCCCATCGTGTCCAAAACTTGAAAATTTAATATAGTCTAGTGCACTTTGGCATTACGCTTATGGTGTTGCATGATAAAAAAAAATTATACCCAACAACCCTCCCGTTCCCACTCCCTCGTGCGAAGACCGTGGTGACACCAATGTAGATATTGAAATCATTTATGCAAAGTCCGATGTTAGCGTGACTGAAGAATCGAATGTAAGAGCAAATCAGCATGGAGAGGCCATTCCCCCTGAAACGTGTGTAAAGCGAGAATACTACCTTTTGCAATATGTGAGTAATTATTGCAGACCAAAATCACAAAGTCTGCAATCCAGCTCCTATCATCTTCGGATCGGGTCTGGTTTTTTCCCAATTTGAGTATGACGGGACCGTCACCGGAGCAGTTTTCGGCGGCGATTCTGGCACCCTCTGCCTTACCGAGGACGTAGCGCTCTGAGCGGCGCCACTGCCCAGGCATCAGAAGGAGAGGGCGCCACTGGACACTGACCGGTATGGAATTCGATCTAGATTTGTGGTAGTGGGGTAGGTGCAGCAGCGTCACGGCTTCCAATTTCCAGGTGGAATCCAGCTCCAGGGGGCTTAAGAACTATTGTTATGGCAGATAAGTAAAGCCGTGATCGATTCCCATCCTCGGTGGGGTATGGACTGCAGACCCCAGAGATGGCAATGCCTTCGGTAAGTGGGTTAGACATCCCTAGAGAATAGAGGCTGATTCTAAACAAAAAAATTAGGCGAGGGAGGATTGGGTGCGTATGTGTGTGTGTGTGTGTGTGTGTGTGTGTGTGTGTGTGTGTGTATGTAGACACACATAAATTCACCAGGTGCATCCACCAGCGGTTTAGATACCACTTCATACTTATGATCCATTGCGATACCAGCGAACTCTTGCCCATAACTGTGTCATCTGTTTCCAGAAATTATTGTATCTCCAAGCGCAATCTTATCTTGAAGTCAGTTTCAGATCAACCTCGCACCGGCCCAGCCACTCTCTAGAACACCACCTGGTACAACAATGTTTATTAGCCATCTTTCACCCCGTCTTTGGACCCTATGACAAAGCTAGTCACAGAAACGAACAGGCGGCGAAGATTGCTGACAATCGGTGACTAGGCTAAGGTACGCTTGACATGTCAGTAAGATACATTTTCGCAGGGACATAAACTGGCAGATGTTTTAAAGAGGAAAACATGCAAGTTAGGGGCACGCTGCACATATTCTTTCTGAGGGACAAAACACACGTAATATGACTGGGCCATGGGCGGATCCAGGAATTGTCATCAGGGTGGGTATGCTTGGAGGGGCACCATGTCTTCGGAAGGGCACCACTGCGAAAGTATGCGAAGGGGCGTCTTTTGTGCTGAAGTCTGGATGGAACAATTTGATGAGATGCCTTTTGAATGAACAATTTGATGGGGCTCTCGAGCCTTCCCGAAGGGGCGCCTTTCCTTCCGAGGATGTACTTTTTCCTCTGTAGGCAACCTCTGTCTGAAAAGTCGGAAGGACGGGATACGCTCGAGCTCTTAAAGGGGAGCCTTTTCCTGGCCAAAGGGGCGCCACGATCCATCGACCGAGCACACGCCCCCATGTTGTCCCCCTTGTATCCGCCACTGGACTGGTCTGCTTTACCAGCCCATAGTGCTGGGCAAGCAATCCGGGGCTATAGTGCTGGATAACTGTCTCAGTTTACAGTATTGGAGAGCCTCTCCAGAATAATGGTACTGGGACATTTCACAGTCTATGATATTGGGATTCCGCTCCAGGATCATAGAACTGGATCATTCTCCAGGCTGCAATGCTGGATAACTGCTCCGTTGCAATGTTAAAACAAATTTCCATGGTTTTGGACATCTACTTAGCTTTTCAGCTCTGGCCTACTGCATCAGGTAAAGTGTGGTGAACATTCCTTGTCTATAGCACGGCACCAGTGCCGGAATCAGTTGCTGTACAACTGCCGGGACGCTTCAGAAACAGAATCGCGCAGAGAAGCTATGGTGACTTCACCCGTGCGACAAGCAAACCATAATGACATCACTGGAGTCATCGGCGTATTCGTTCACTGACACAGAGCCCCGCTGACAAGAAGTAATGATCCCGACACCTCAAAGATGTCAAGTACGCGAATACATTTTGTGATTAAAGCCAGTCGTTAAGGACGTGTCATAGTGGTCACCAAGAAGTAATCTTCAAACTCGCTCTGGTAATATGTGACGCATTGACGTTCAGCCACCAGCAACACCAACTCTTTGGGATGTAGCGTTCTCAGATGATCCATCCACAAAATGAGAACCTTAATTGTAAATCGACATTTACTACCTATGTACACTATTCACGGGGCATACAGATTGACTGATCCGCTTCTACTTTTGATGCGACCAGCTGAATTCATGCCTACAAGATATTGATGCAATAAGCTATCGCATTGTAAGCGCAGGTGGAATACTCAAAACTATCCCCAAAGTCGAATGGCATACCAACAACAGCGTAGGGATGTGTCCCGACTATTCAACGTGGTACACGTCGGCACATGCATTTTACAACCACACACATCTACACACGCAAGCACACAAACACGCAAACGCGCAAGGTCAGAACGGTGACCGGACAGGCAGGTTGATATGCATGAATTTCTCATATAAAGGCCTCATGTAGCGTTTATCTATGAGCGGGTTTATCAAAAGCCTCAGAAAGCTAATACAAATTTTAAGCGACTCATGCGCGTCACCTCATCGACGCCACCGAATGTGAAGACGACCTCAACACAGGCCCTCTCTCTTGACGAGACGCCCCGTGAGATTTTCTCGTGAGATTCTCGGTGAGCACAGGCACTCACTAAACTAGTCAAGTCAGCCGCCACACCTGAAGCCTGGCTCGAGCCAGGCCGTCATCTCGGAGGGACACTCTGATATGTTGGGTGTCGGTAAAGCACCTACAGAATACCAACAACGCTGCTCGGTCGGGCGGCTCGGCGCCGCGCTCGCCGCCCGACCACCCACCCTCGGCCGACGACCAGCGAACTACACTGACGTCAAAGCACGCGCGGCGGCACGCCCCACGCCGGTTCCGCGCCCCCAGCACATGCGACAACTTAAGGCCATCGGCGTCCCTCGGTGAGCGGCGAGCGGCACTGCCGCGCCGCAGCTGTCGCTATCGCCCCCT
This sequence comes from Imbricaverruca yamaguchii, assembly GCA_034440575.1. Lineage (NCBI taxonomy): Eukaryota > Metazoa > Arthropoda > Thecostraca > Neoverrucidae > Imbricaverruca > Imbricaverruca yamaguchii. Next base: position 3,157,461 of record JAOTOL010001645.1, on the reverse strand, counting down.
CGCCGATTTCTGAGCGCGCGCGTGCGCGCGGCGAACGCAGCTTTCGGCGTGTGAGTGCAGGCGGCGCTTCGCCGTCTGCGTCTCAAACAGCTGCTGCCACGGCGAGGAGGGAGTGGGGAGAGGGGGAGCGATGCAGACCCGAGAAGCCACGGGCTGCACATGGACGGAATCAGACGTCAGGCGGTAGTCGGTCCTCGTATTGCCGCAGTCCCCACTTGACTGACTATCCGGCTCGTCAACACACACTGGCGGATTCAGCGGGGGGAGGGGGAGCGGAGGGACCCCGAGGAATTAGATTTCAGCCCATTGTTGCTCTTGATACGCTCAGAGAAAACATAAAACAGAGCCTTTCTCAATTACTAGCTGTCTAGCCGAACAAACAAAAAACAACAAAAACAAAACAAAACAATATCGCAATGAATGAAATCCGCTTTGTTTGATGCACTCGAACGCGAAAACATTCGATGCCATTGAATTGTATACCATATCCCTTATGAGACAAAACACATCCGCCTAGCTCTCACCAAACGATTGCCCTCCCCCAAGCTGTCTGGATCCGCCAATGTGTGTCTGGACCCTCGTCAGCACCGAAGACCAGGTAATCCCTAGCCCTTTCTAACCATAGACCTGACCAACGCCAACCACCGTCCCTGACACATGCCAACCACGGACCCTTGACCCTCGGCCACCTGCCGGCTCAGTAAATGCCGGGGTGCCCTGATCCCTAGCCGGACCTGTGACCCGCGGTTCATCTCGAGCCGGAAGATGTTCTTAATGTGCCTATGACGAACCGTCGCGTGCGCTTAATCTTTCTAAAGTACCGAAAGTTCTCTGTCTCATATCTAGAGGTTCTATTGTGCTGTTCACGCTGCCCAGAAGTTCCCGTATTTTGCTAAGGTGATGGAGAAGTCAGCGTTGAGCTTCCTGCAATCTCGCAGAGAAGCACAGCGCTGTCTAAACAATAGGAATGCTATATGTGAAGAGCGATTCACATCACGCTGTGGCTCTTACCCGACTTCAGAGTGCAGTTAACTCCGAAAAGAGCGAGCAATCAGGCAGCCATGTAATGGAATGTTTTGTTCTTATGGAAAGCTGCCGCTAGTTTTCTGCATTACGCCACAACACAAGCAACGAAGTTCTCAGCTTACTGTCACTGCGTGATTCTCTTGGGTAAGCATTGCTTCAGAAACTGGAATGTTCTGATCATCTGTGAGGGATCTATCGAATGTCATAGCAATGACAGGATAAATTTCAGTGACACTGTGATTTCATATCACCAGCATCAAAAATCAACATTTGTAATCCAAGCATGTTGAAAGCTCATGTAGAAAACACATTTGGTGTGACACTCGTCAACAATCCAAGGCTTACATTGATATGTTAGCGTATTTCAATTGGTCAATTGTAGCAGGCGAGGTGCAGTGGTTCTGGCCACCGTTTCTCAAATAGGCCAGAAGCACTCGTGCCTTTTCAGCGTGCAAGGTGAATCATGCCCTCAGGTAGTGATGGCTTGTACGTGCCTTCTTTAATCTTCCGAGACGGCCGGGCGATTTCTTGTTCATACTAGTGGTCGTTGTAGTCTCCTAGTAGCCGTAATAGTCTCCTGGTGACCGTAATGGTCTTACGATGACCGTTGTGGTCTCTTGGTGGTCATAGCGACTTCCTGGTGCCTACGGCAGCCTCGTAGAGCCGATGGTCTCCTGGTGGCCACGGTAATCTTCTGGTAGCCACAGTGGTCTCCTGGAGCCACAGTGGTCTCCTGGGGCCGCAGTAGTCTTCTGGTAGCTGCAGTGGTCTCCTGGAGCTGCAGTGGTCTCCTGGGGCCGCAGTGGTCTCCCGGGACCGCAGTGGTCTCCTGGAGCTGTAGTGGTCAGGCTTAGCATCTAGCCCAGGAGGCGCTGCCTCTTGAATTGCTATGTCCCTAGACCTCATTCTTGTGTTCCTGCAACGAAAATAACTATTCACTAGCTTGCACATTTAGGAGCAAATTCGAATCGTAGTGTCTTTGAAAAAACCACCACGATATCAACGTGGCACAGCTCTTACACCCACTTAGGACCAGGGTTGGAAGTTTTACTTTATCACCAAGCCTGTTTTTACTGGTTTTTACCTCTCAGTAAAAACCGATATGTCAACAACAGTTTCCATTGGGTTTTATCGGTAAGGGTCCTGCAAATACTTTACTTAATCGGTTTTCAGATATATATATATATATATATATATATATATATATATATATATATATATATATATATATATATATATATATATATATATATATATATAAGACTACCTGTTTGAATGTTTTGTGGAGTCTCACTATCATGCAACGTGCACAATGCATAGAAAGAGGCAAAATCGGGGCCGAAAATGCACCGAGAATCGTCAACATGGTACAAATTGTTCGCCTTCTGCCACTATTTGCCGCTTTTACCGGTAATAACCGGTTGTGATGACAACAAAAAAGATCAGTCTTCACCAAAAACCCGAATCCTGATAGCGGCACAGTGAAAACTGAATATACCTCTTCGATTTTCTTTTCCTCAAAAATGAATAGAAGCTGTTTAGTAGTTTCATGATGTTTCGTGAAAACATCCAACAACAGAGTACTTGGCGAAGTTTCCTCATACGCTGGAAAATGGTTCCTTTGATCGATAGGCAACCTAATGCGAGGGTAAATTATTACAACCTTTTCATCTCGATAGCAACAATGAACTGCATAATCTCGTAAACATCATCCCAATTCATCAACAAAGACTCTGCATTTGGGCAACTGAGAGGTAGAGTCACAGGGATAGAACTCATCCTCCCAGGCACATGATACGTCATTATGTTCGTCGAAGCAACCAAAACACACACCGTCATATTCCGCGCAGCTTCTGAAATGTGCCACAGCGAATGCTCCGGATAACGAAGCTGGCCCTAATTTGGCACGCAGATTTTACGGAACCTAGTCGGATTGGTTTCGCTACAGTCGGCAGAAACAGGTACATGGACAACGTACGGCCCGGTCCAAATAGCCGACACAACCCGGCGCGCCACTCACCGTTGTCGACCATCTTTGTTTTGGCGTACTCGATCCTGATGCCACCTCGGTCGGGACACAGGACAAAGCCCTGCAGCACACCCATGGCCACGGTGGCGCAGTGGGTGTCCTGGTACTCAACAAACGACACCGGCGAGCCTCCCTTGGTCAGCATGCGCAGACGAGTGAAGCCTGCCAGACTGCAACAGACCAGCCGGTCAGAGGGGACGAGCTCAGGAAGGGGAGTCAGGAAGGGCGGCGGGACCGGAGCCACGGTGACGAGGTCAGGCGTGGGCAAGCAGGGTTAGACAAGGTACTGGACCAGGGGCGGGGTTGCGGGTGCCAGACTGAGTGACTGGGTCAGTGGGGATGTCGAGATCAATACAGATGGTGGGTCAGGAAGGTCGAGAATCGGACATGATGACGGACCATAGAGAGCACCTAGTTACATATTAGGGGAAAACGTATGCCATGTTTGACAAAACCCTTGCATAGCAGCATAAAATGGACTGCAGTGCAAGCACTGCGACGCCAACATCGCCACGAAAACGGCTAACACCTTCAGTTATTGCAGTTTGTTCCAAGAATTGAAGCTTAACTTCGTGACGACGCTTCACATCAAAACGGAACACCTGACCGGAGAACCCTGGTCCGGGAGTTGCCTTGGTATCCTGGGGGTCAGTGTGACGCCAACCTATCCCGGGGCCAGTGGGACACCTACTTGGGACTGAGGCTCGGAGTGGCACTTCCCCTCGGAGTGTTTGACACACACCTATCCAGGTGGTCAGTGTGACACCCACTTGATGCTGTGGGTCAGAGTGGCACTCACTTCCCCTGGGGGTCAGTGTGACACCCACCTATCCAGGTGGTCAGTGTGACACCCACCAATCCCGGGGTCAGTGAGACACCCACTTGATGCTGTGGGTCAGAGTGGCACTCACTTCCCCTGGGGGTCAGTGTGACACCCACCTATCCAGGTGGTCAGTGTGACACCCGCCTGACCCGGGATCAGTGTGACGCTATCCCGGGAGTCAGCGTGACATCCACCCGTCCAGGGGTCAGCGTGACACACACATACCCCGGGCGTCAGTGTGACGCCCACCTGCCCTGCGGGTCAGGGTGACACCCACCTGCCGAACACCTCCTTGAGCTCCTGCTCGGTGATGGTCTGACCCAGGTTGGCGACGAACAGCGTGGAGCAGGGTGTGTTGGCTGCCGTCAGCGAGGTGGGCGAACCCAGTCCGCCGTGGGAGAGCAGCGACAGCGAGCCCACACTGTTGAGGCTGGGCAGCTGCAGCTGCGGCTGCGGACAACAGTCGTCAGGGCCTGTCAGCGGCAGTCAGGGATAACATTCGGCTGACCACCTGACAACTTATGGTTAGCGATGTGTGCCTGAACCATTTCAACGACTCATTGGTGGAAGATCGCCGGCAAAGTTGGTCTTGCAGATTGCAAAGTTGGTGTTGCAAAACAAAGTCAGTGTTTCATTTTGCTTTTTAAGTGTACCTTGGGAAAAGTTATTGCTTCAGGGAGCACAGGTACTGCTGCACCTGCACTGGCCAAAATACTACATTCTCCGCCGATGACTTCAACATTATTCCACACACGTGCCGAGCCAGGACAGGAAGGTTGAGGGGACGGTCAGGGCTACGGGTTCATTCTTTCCATGCAGCGTCCATGTAGACATGGTATTAAATTATACCATTATGGAGTGACGTCTATCCCCTCAACCTGAATGTTGACAGAGCTAATTAATGCAAAACAATGGACAAAGGAAAACAAATCGTCCTATTTATGGAGAAAATGTATTTGCGTCTTTCCACAAGAAGTGATAAATCTTACGATTTCCTAAGCTCGGAAAGCATAGCAGAAGTAGCGTGAAAAACGTTTATTCCGTGTCACCTTTTTGTACGGTGACACGCCATGTTCTTTGGATAGCTAACGATAGCTAACGATAGCTCAGATAGACTGCTTCCGGAGCATGACTATGAATAAATTGGAAAACGGACAACACGCAAAGGAATTGTATGGCAATCTTCACCCCTCGAAGGAATTTATTGGAACGGGAAGTAGATTCACTCCATAACTGCATGGTGTCCCTGCCGTCGGCGGGGTGCGGGTGTATTGGGGAGAGGGGGATCGATGAGCGGGTCGTGGTTGCGGTTTCTGCTGTTTTTGGAGGAGGGGAAATGAATCAGAGAAACCTCAACCATAACCCATCGATCGACCCTCCATACACCCCACATCCTGTGGACGGCAGAGACCCCCCCCCCCCCACCTACACTAGTGTCGCCCAATGTGGGGGGGGAGTCCGTGCAGATCCCTTGGATACGTAGGGCTGATCGCACGTTTCCAGCGAATAAGGTCCGGCGAGGCATCGACTGCTTTAAAGTTAGGTAGATCGGTCATAGGTACCAGAGGAGCAGTTATATAAGCCCTCAAAGCCAGCAAATGACCCCCCATCGTAACATTAAGTCCTTATACAAGCGAGGAACACCACCAATAATGGCGAGGCCGGCTACGATTGGTAGCGTATAATGAAAAGATTTGGTCCAAATAAATTCGAAAATGAGCAATGGTCAGCGGTCTTATGCATTTGTGCACCGCTGAGGGAGGAGGGAATTGGATACCAAACAATTTATTCTTCGATAGGGAGTGGATGGGACGAGCGGGTGTGAGCGAGTGAGGACAATGAATGTTTGTAAAGTAGCTTTAAGGGCTAGCGGAAGCCGCTTGGGGCTCAACATAGGAACCTATTTCGTGCGGTACATTGCACAAAATTATACTACTATGTTCACCAAGATGCCTAAGCTGGGGACAAGCCATTCAAACCACCGAAAATTAAACACTCGTTAATTTTCTGATACAATGTATTCATTCTAATTTATGGAGTGGCACAAACATACCTACATAGCGTTCCCAAAACTTTGACCTCGCGAGCATATCAATGCATATAAGGGAGGGTAGTTCACACAATACGAAGCCGGCCGGTGTTGGATAAATGGGTGGTGGAAGTGTGAGGAACCATACACAACACACACATACAGACACATACATACATACATACACACACTGACGCCTAAAATAAACGAGAGATGCAGCCGAGTTTGGTTTTGGTTTTCTTTTCTACAAACCAGAAAACCACAGCCACATCCCACCTACTGAACCCCTTCCCCCTCCCCCCATACGATGTAGGCTATGTAGGTTGTCTGCCTACAGCAGACAGCCTACATAGCCATCTATCCCAGCATTCTCCTTGTTAAACGTTGTTTCGATACACAAAGGTTTCATGAGAGGCCCATCCCCCTACTTCATGAGACCCATGTCGGTTTGACACATCTCAGTGTTCCTGTAGATATCGTCACCAAGTCAATCTTTGAGTTATCTGCTTCGTGTAGTTGACTGGTTTCCTTGGCCTATTTCAAGCGTGAAGCCGTAATTCACAGAAATGACACCATATTTGCATTCCATGTCGTCCGTGCCATCGTAGGCTGCCCACGGGGTGGCTATGCCCGCTCGCGTCGCTGTGTGACCAGATCCAGGTCTATCGTTCTCTGGTGATTTACAAATGGATCCGAAACGCTTGAGGCTATCGCGTGGAGCGGCTGCAACACGATCCGCACATGAAATCCGAGCATAATTCGCCAGCGCATCCCCAGCGCCCTGACGGTCAGCCAGTAGGCTAGTGAAGTTGATGCCGCGCCATCGGGCGAAGCTGGCAAGTTCAGGTCACGGATCAGAGTCATATGAGGACCTGAACCCACCTGTGCGCTCCGTCCTGAGGGGCGTGATAGACGGGAGGACATCGAGAGGGCGGCGGACGTAGCAGTTGCCTGATCGGTTTGGAGATGCACTTTGACCGCGGTCAGCGGTGAGTATGCGAAGAGGGCGGAGGAGTAGTCCCAAATGCCACACCCGATCAATGAAATGCGTTTTTTTCTCTCGTGTGGTTCCGAGAGTGCCTGGAGAGACGTCCAGTCTCTCCAGGCATTCGTATTGTGCGCGCCTGTGCTCTGACGCCGTCGGGGCGACATTTCTTCATTTGGTCAACTCCAGTCTAACCCTATCCGAGGTACCTTGTCCTTAAATCATTTTATTGCTTTCCCATCTTTATACCCGGAGACCATACCAAACCATCGGATTACCGTCCCATCTCAATCGTTCCTGTTTTAGCTCAAATAGTAGAGTGCGAAATTCATCAGAACGCTACAGCTACATATCCCACAATTATCTGCTGTCCCCCACTCACCACTGTTTCTGTCCGCATTACTCGACGGAGAACCCGCTGATTTATATCTCCGATCATCCATGCCTGACAAAGGCCATGTGGAAATATCGCTGCTTTGCCTTCTCGATCCTATCACATTCTTCGATGCGATAAAACGACCTAAGGTTCTAATGAAACTGATCGGTCATGGCATCGATACTTCTTGGTTCTCCGCCTACCTCCAAATTCACAGTCGGTGTCAAAACCACCGGCAGACCGGACACTGCACAGCTTTTCTCTAACCCACGCTCTACTGCGGCTTCACGAATGGCCTCCTCACTATGTCCTCTGATGCTTCAGTGGTGGTTCAGTGCGCAGATGACTTAGTGGTGGTCCAGAACGCGGATGACTCTGACTCAGCGGTAGTCCAGTACGTGGATGGGAGTACCCAAAGATTGGGATTAAAATATCGCCTTCAAAATACCGCCTCGCGGATGGCAAGTGCCATGGCCCCTCTTGATCTCTGGCTTAGAGCTAACGGTTTCAAAAGTAATGCAGATGGGGCACAGCTGCTGCTTTTAACGATCAACCTATTGCTCGTAGTGACGCAAACTTCAGTGTTAAATTTTGTGATCAGCATCTCCCTTCCTGTGTGAAAGAAAACAATTATTCGGTCTCGTCTTTGATCGCACTCGCAACTGAAATCCCAATGTCTCTATCATAATCCGTCGTTGCTACTGTGCTTTGACGGGTCTATCACATTTGAAGCAGTACCTCCCTCCCAGCGTCATTTCTACACTGGTGAATGCGTTCGTTCTGTCGCACGTCCGTCACTGCATCATAATTTATGAGCAGTACATAAGTCAACTTCTCTCGTATCTCAAACGTTCCGAACTATTCAGCTTAAAGGCACATTTGGTTGCAAAAAGCTTGATCCAGTTGCGGACCTGCTACAGAAACTCGACGGACTGTCGGCGGTGGATCTTATAAGGTTCAGCACTTCTGCACTGACGCACAAGGCGCGACGCACTGGCAAGCCTGAGGAGCCCATCGGTAAAGTTCATACTGCTGGAGAGACCCACACAAGACCCACCAGACAGCACGGAGGTGTACATGTGCCCCGATCTAGAATTGAGATGGGGAAGCGTCGCTTTACTTGCCAGGGAATCAGACAACCGGCCACCAGCCACCAACAATCCACGCTTCGACTTAGATTGAAGTCATATGAGCTTTGATGAGCCTGGGGAGGGCTCGTTGAGATTGGAGAAGGCATAGAGCAACCGAATGACCTTGAGGATATTTGACGGGATTAACCCGTTAGCCCGAAGCCGCGACGCAGACCGGCAGTTTACTAATGATCACCAGAATCAAGACCTACTTCGTATGGGATTTATAAAAAAACACGGACATTAACCCGTCCCGTCTCGGGGGGTCTTCAACAGCCTCCCCCTCAGGTTTTTCGCGGACAGCGGACGAATGGCGCGAGGCAGAGCGCCCGAATTTGGCATACCTTTTCCCACATCAACTTGACATGCTGATTCAAAAATGTTAGGTCAGGTCGTCCAGGGCCAGTCCGGTTAGTTAGTCAAGGTCAGTTGAGGTCACCTCCAAAAAAGTTCATCCAGTCGTCACGCTTTAACGGATACAGATATTTTAATGAAACTTTCAGCGTTTGCTTATCTTTACGGATGCAACAAAACGTACGGGTGGAATTTTTCTATTTTTTTCGTTTTTTACTACATACAAATTTTGTATATTTGCAAAGTTGTAGATCAAATACAGGATTCTGGCTAAAGTAAGCATTTTTTATTAGGGCAAGTTGACTTCCAACAACGTTTCTGGGTCTCCTGTACCCATTGGAAAAGGATAATTTAAGAAAACTTGAAAACTCAAAATTTTTTAATTACAAAAGAATACAATTTTCATTTTTGGGGGCAAAACAGATTATAGCACTGGTCGATTTTGCTAGCCTTTTGTCATTCCAAATTATTATTTTTTTCATATATCCCCAAAATGAACTCCCCAGAGTCAAAAACATAATGTAAGTCGTGAAAATTCGTGAAAATCTATCCCCCCTGGTGACGTCACTTTGGGGGAAAATTGTTTTGGAGGGTGGACCCGGACTCTACTCGTCGAGCGCTTTCCAATGACACCTCCTTCGTTTTCGTGCGATGCTTAGTTTGGATTTTAGAGGGGGTCTTCACCCCCCCCCCCCCCCGAGACGGGGTGGGATGATTTGACCGGAAGGACGGCGCGGGTTAAAGTTGACCTTTAATTTCCGACTTCCTATTTTAATAATACAACTGAATACTATTCTCAGTTATCAGCTTGCACAAATGCCTGAGTGCATCCGTACCATTTGAACATCGCTTAACGCCCACGAACGGATATCGTGGGAGGGCATTTGAACATTGTAAGCCGACACGACCTATAGTGACTTGACACATTTCCAATCGCTAGACCGTAGCGTTCGCAGTCGGCGAACCAACGGTTCGTGCCGCGCCATTAATGAGCCCATTCGTCCACTCGTGCCCGCCAATGCGGAGTGGGCAGGGGGGTGGGTGACGACCGACTCTGTGCATAAACACGAGTCCACTCGGCCACGCAAATATACCGCGCCGGGCGGCCTGGAATTGGGTTCGCGTCGTGTACTAGAGCAGGAATGGCTTCTCGTCAGTCGCAGGCTAATTAGGCTGAGTGATGAAACTGGCTACGAGATCTCGCCAAGAGGTTGCCTGTTGACATGCGTGCTGAATAATTTGGCAATGTGCATTATGAAAATTAATTGACACGAAATAGCACTGCATGGCAGCATTGGTAAGAAAGATCAACAGAAAAGCAGCCTGGAATAACGCGCGAAGTTGCAGGTTAAATCTCTAGTGTTGGTCCAGTTTTTCCATGATGTTTTTTCAATCAGATTCGACGTAAGACGTCAAGCCTCCCGAACCTCTTGCGACCAGTTGCAGTCGACTGCACTGGCAGGCGACCATCCACACGCGGCGGACCGTTCACTGAGCAGGGTGCAGCGGCCACGAGACACGGCGGACCGTTCGTCGGCCGCGGCAGAACGGCACAGAGCGTCCGCTGGGCACGCAGACTGGCGCCACCTACCGTCGATTGGGGGCGCCACGGGTGGCCCGCTGCTACGAACGCGGTGAAATAGCTATGCTCAGAATTGTAGAATCGCAAAAAACGTCATTACAATGTTCGGTAGAAATAAGCAAGATAGTTAGAAAGGAAAATAAAGCAATAATCCGATACCTGCAGAGGAAAACCAGCCGATGCTGCTTCTACCACAGGGCTGAAAAGAGTTAATGGGAGTGACAAGGCTAGGTATTGATAAATTGTATTTCAAAATTCTACATTAGGTCAGAGTAACACCAAAACATACATGACACCAAGGTACTGGTTTGACCTTCTCAATTTAATTTTAATACTGAATCTTACTTATTACATTGCTCCCACCATAGTCCAGGTCAACAAAGATCAAGTATTGGTAGTACATCGAATTTAATTGTAAAGCTCCATTTATTTGATTCGCATGTAGGGTAGCTTTTTCCTTTTTGAGAACGTACCCAGGACATATTATGTATATATATATATATATATATATATATATATATATATATATATATATATATATATAAAAATATATATATATAAGCCGGCGTACATATGACACCAACGCCGTAGCTGCTGTTTCATTTTTTCCCGTGCTACAACTTACCCATTTCGATAATCTGGCGCAACAAAAACCACTAAATTATTGGGAAATATTCCATTGATTTAGCGTGGGGTCAATGAAGCTGACGGCTTTACAATGTGAATAGAATGGACAAAGTAGGAAGAATTTCATATTCCTCGCGTTATAGTTGGATTGTGATTTCACTTGGTGCAACAGCAATATAATTAACTATGCACCGTGCGATATAGATATTACTTTTCAACCATGCCCATGGAAATTTTCAGGAATGTCTTTATTGACTATCCAGATGTGAGGGCGCGTACTGCTTGTGGAATTTTCTCCCCCACCCCCACCCCTTCCCCTCCAATACGTGAAAGGTTGAATACTCGAATGGTGGTGACTGGCGAAGGGGAATAGAAAAGAAACTCATGGGGTTCATGGGATGAACAGCTTTGTGAACCCGTAGTAGGCCGACGGCAGATTTCAATGTTCTAAGCCGTACAGCGATATATCACGTTTCTCCACCCCTGGCCCGAGGTGTCGCCATCAGGCTCTAGCCCCTCCAGATGTACGGTACATAATTTCATCCCCCATTGACGCCTTACTGACACACACAAGTAACAGTAGGTGACCGAGCGTGAACAGGTCTAACCTGTACATTTAAGCGTCATGACAGACGTGGCCTGACCTGACCTGGCCCGAGGGTGGCGTCAGCGACACTGACCGGTATCTGGGCGGCCTGCAGTGCTGGATGCAGCAGGTGATGTGGGTGCTGCAGAGTGCCAGGAACTTCAGCTCCGTACGCCAACGCCGCTGGATGTGGCTGCCAGATGTCGGCGCCGTGGCCGTAGAAACTACCGACGTCTGTCCACCACAAACACAATCAGTTTGCACAGGACAAACACCGCCAGCAACTTCCCGCCACAAACAACGCCACCAGCTGCCCACCACAAACACCGCCATCAGCTGCCCACCACAAACACCACCACCAGCTGCCCGCCACAAACACCGCCATCAGCTGCCCACCACAAACACCACCACCAGCTGCCCGCCACAAACACCACCAACAGCTGCCCACCACAAACACCGACACCAGCTGCCCACCACAAACACCGTCAACAGCTGACCACCACAAACACTGTTGTCAACTGACCACCACAAACACCGTCGTTTCAATCAACCGCCACCAATTTCGTCAGCAACGAAGTAAAGCAAATGCAGACAACTTGGAGTTACCACTCCCAGTATTCAGGCAACATGAATTGAACCACAGCGGGGGAGTCAGCTTATCGGAGTGCGGGTGCGAGACAGGCGACTCACGTCCTTCTGAGGAAGCGGGGTGCATCAGTTTATCTGAGTGTTGGTGTGGGGTAGGCGACTCACGTCCTTGTGGAAGGGTGTGGTGCGAGTGTAGTGTGGGAAACTCACGTCCTTGTGAGAGGGTGTGGTGCGAGTGTAGTGTGGGCGACTCACGTCCTTATGGGAAGGCGGGGTGCGAGTGTAGTGTGAGCGACTCACGTCCTTGTGAGAAGGTGTGGTGCGGGTGTAGTGTGGGCGACTCACATCCATGCGAGAAGGTGTGGTGCGGGTGTAGTGTGGGCGACTCACGTCCTTGTGGGAGGGTGTGGTGCGGGTGTAGTGTGGGCGACTCACGTCCTTGTGGGAGGGTGTAGTGCGGGTGTAAGGTGGGCGACTCACGTCCTTGTGGGAGGGTGTGGTGCGAGTGTAGTGTGGGCGACTCACGTCCTTGTGGGAGGGTGTGGTGCGAGTGTAGTGTGGGCGACTCACGTCCTTGTGAGAAGGTGTGGTGCGGGTGCAGTGTGGGCGACTCACGTCCTTGTGAGAAGGTGTGGTGCGAGTGTAGTGTGGGCGACTCACGTCCTTGTGGGAGGGTGTGGTGCGAGTGTAGTGTGGGCGACTCACGTCTTTGTGAGAGGGTGTGGTGCGAGTGTAGTGTGGGCGACTCACGTCCTTGTGAGAAGATGTGGTGCGGGTGTAGTGTGGGCGACTCACGTCCTTGTGGGAGGGTGTGGTGCGGGTGTAGTGTGGGCGACTCACGTCCTTGTGGGAGGGTGTGGTGCGGGTGTAGTGTGGGCGACTCACGTCCTTGTGGGAGGGTGTGGTGCGGGTGTAGTGTGGGCGACTCACGTCCTTGTGAGAAGGTGTGGTGCGGGTGTAGTTTGGACGACTCACGTCCTCGTGGGAGGGTGTGGTGCGGGTGTAGTGTGGGCGACTCACGTCCTTGTGAGAAGGCGGGGTGCATCAGTGCCGCAGGGTGCGGTGCTGCTGCCGACACCTGTAGTTTGGGCTTGCTGACTTTGGTGTTGGTTTTCGCGAACTCCAGTCGGATGGTCTGGGGAAGATCCGGGTCGAAGCGTGCTCCCTGTGGAAACAGGTCACACGGTCCATACAGGCACCCATCTGGCGTCGTCGGTCATCATGAGCACCAACCTGGCATCATCAGGCCCCAATACCATCATATTGACCTCAACAGTCATCCCTTTACCTGACCTGATCTGAACAGCACCTACCTGACCTGATTGGTCCCGAGCAGCACTCCCCTGACCACAGTCTTTCCATCAGCACCCTACTTACGTGGTCGGTCTTCATCATCACTCCTCTGACCTCCATAGCCTTCATCAGCACCCATCTGATCTCATCAACTCCCATGAACACTCCCCTGACTTCATCAGTGCTCATCAGCACCCATTTGACCTCATCAAGGCAACAATAGCTTCCAGCAGACGTTAACAGTTCCGATCAACATGTATCAGACTTTTGGAGACATTACAGAAGACTAGATGTCTGAACAAATACCGAACATCTTGGTCGACATTTAAAGACAAAGACAAACTAAATAGATGTGATCCGGAAAGCCACTGTTGGATTGGGTCAAATGATCCAGCATGTCGCTGTCTCCCTCTTCGGTCACGTACCTGTGCTCTGTTCTTCGCCGTTTCCGCCTCGTCTCTGGTGTTGAACGTCACGAACCCCACCGGCGACGATGTTTTGCCGTTTTTGCTGGTGACCTTGAGCAGTGACCCCTCGTACCCCTGCGAAGAGAGCGGCAATGAGCCGCCCAGTCGTCTAAGGAGCGCGACAACTTATGTCCAGGCATTTCTATCAACTTACGTCTTCCATCTTCCATCAGACATTTGAAAGAGCGTCAAGTCTACACCAACCATGTCTCACACACACACGTGGACAATCATGTACTTTTAAGCGTACTTGAGCACACCCCGTAATTTATTTTAGCTTACTACTAGTATTAGTGATATTATTAGCTTATATGGGAGGCTGCCAGTGGACAACGCTGATTGGTTGAGGCCTCTCCGCTAATGACGTATAAAACGTCCGTAATTGGTGCCAGATTGCCTACCAATGCTCACTAAGACTTGAATGAACAGTCGTAACGGGAAGTTCGTAGTGTCAAGCGACCACGATGCGTGAAAGACTATGAAAGAAGTGTTATTGTGCAGGTCATTTCACGATCTGGTTAAAAAAAATTAATTTGAATGTGTGATGAAATGTCTCAATGAAAGAAATCCTGCGCCAAGCAAATTTTTCGCGGACTTGGCTTAGATCACACGTGCTTTGGAGTTCAGCCAAACTATGGGTATATCGACATCTTAAAATGTGGGGGGGGGGTGTGGAGATAGCAATTCCAATTCTGGTGTCATCCAAATGGCCTCCACAAGCAGAAAGCATTATTAAGCATCACGCAATTCGCAGATATATTTATTGGGGGAGGGGACATGTACACTCCTAGATCTTCAAGTTGGTACACCCATCAGTTCACCGCTAGAATTACAATCGGATACTCGCTATTCGGCGTGCCACCAACGCTCTCAAACGCCTCCCCACCCTCACCCCCCACAACTGGGTCCCGGCCTTATCAGGCCAGTTCCCAGCGGGCGCTCTCACGGAAAGGCCAGATGTCGGCGCGTTCGCACAGTGGCTTAAACCCCGTACGACCAAGACGGAGAGAAATGGGGGCAGCCACATTACCAACTGAGCAGCCGAAACTTGAATTAAACCACACTGCATGGGCCGTGCGCCCCGCGCAGAATGTACGGAAAAACTGATCCGCATGGTGATCTGTGAACAAAATTGAGGTTTACTGGCTATGTATGAGGAGTAAATTTGAATTTATTGACATGAAAAAACGATCGAAGTTTACCATACAGCGATGGAGGTGAGCGGTGTGGTAGATATAGTGGTTTCTTCTGTAACAATTACATTCTTTTGAATTCGACATCGCGAGGCCGTGTCGAGCTATGTCGAGTTATGTGCTATGTCGAGTCGATAGTTCGCGCCTGCTCCTCAAGGCGCGATTGTCACCATCGGTCGTACGCTACCACCGTCGGCTCTCCCCTGAAGTGTACTCCGAACAGGGCTGCATGATTACCAAGTACCGCTGCGGGGCCCTACACAGCATTCCTCGTCCAGGAGACAACTGTACTTCGGGTCACCAAGAGCAGCGCGACCACGGGTCCCTACCTCATACTCCCGGAACAGCAGGTACAGTTCCCGCGGCTTGGCGTCCATCGGCAGCCCAGAGACGAACAGTGTGCGCACCTGCAACAGGTCAGTTCAGTCACACTCCGGTCGGGGTCGACATCAGGTCACATCAGTTCAAGATCATCTCTGAGTCAGGTCAGTTCATGTCCAGGTGAGGACCAAGTCAGGATAAGGGTCGAGTCAGTCTGATCGACACAGGAATCTGAAGGCGATATATGCACAGCGCAATAGCTTTGCACAGTCAAATGGCTATCCTATTCAAGATATCATGCGTTATGCGCTGGACCCAATACTTCCTTCAAAGTCCAACGACCCCATGGGTCGGTCAGATTTACCTCACCTTCTCAGGTGCATTCCAACCTGTACGGATTCAAGATATCATGTATTATACGCTGAACCTTTAAGACTTTCTCATAAGTCTTAGGCTCAGCGAGTGGGCCAGATTTTTATCATATTATCTTGTCCCGGGCACCCGTGCTACCTACACAAATGTCTGGGATGGATGCGTCCTACCCGCACGGATGTCCAAGAGCAAACTTGGAAGATGCAATTGTTGTCCCATACAAAATTGCGTATGGTTCTACCCACAGAACTGGCAATATTACGTCGTCGAATGGGGGTACGTACAAGAACACCCCAAACATTGGCAGCAGACATTACCTAATCACTAGCGGTGCAGGGGAGGACGCTGTAGGTCCAAGGGAGAATTTATCGCTCCGTTATGGTCCTGCCAGTCATATTGCCTGTTAGCATTCCTTTGAATAATATCACTTATGCATGATACAGAATATGGCGAGTATACCAATGGAAGTATGATTTATGGCACATGCTACGTTCGTCCCTAACGAACATAAAGCATTTCAATACTACGCAGAATTACCCGTCCCCCATCCTGAAACATGCGTGGAACCACACGCTGATTAAACCGACACATTCGCCACCGCTCATCTAATTATACGGCGCCGGGCACCACGCCATTATCATCAGGCCAGCTGCCGAGGGCGGGGCACCATCAGATGGTCTGGCCACAACCAGTATCTTGACAATGACTTCGTGTAGAGTGAAGAGGGAAAGGATGATTTCAGAAAGGTCATCTGATGTAAAAGAATATGTTAAAATGCATATGGATCATGCCTATCGAGTGATTTTGATGATCTTCGTTTATTGTTCTATGATGGTAATGATGTCAGTAGTGTATCTGCTGCCTTTGCCGGTCGGCAGTGCTGCTGCGAGAACACAAACCCTTTTAAAAACCCAAATGCCACTTATAACCTGTAATATAAAGCAAAAGTGACATTAATGATGTCAAAACGTGGTGTCAAAAGAACTGTCATTAAGCATTAGTGTCCACTCAAATTTGGGAATTTCAGGACACTGGCCACACCCCAGTATGACCCATAAGCTACCACTCACTGTCTCTGTCTTGCAACGAAACATAAACACGCATATACTTGAGACTTGAGGCTTCGCAATCTTGTCAATAGTTTGGTTCCTCATTCTTTCTACCCTGGTTAGTATCATCGTCTCCAAGTAATCTGAACAAACCTGGATGAGCTTAAGCCAAACCATTCTGTGCCTTCTTAGTTCCTTCCCATGGGTTATTACTCTCATGTCCCTCTGGATCATGCACATAAAAGCTGCCAGTCGGAAAGAGGTGGCGATAAGAGTTGAGAGGACACATATATACTCCGAAATATTGCTGTGAAACGAACGCATTTTGCAATTTCGCCATTCCAAAGGGCGTTTAAATTGGAATTGTCCCACCTCCCATATTTTACCTCTGTTGTTATGCCCCTGTTCATGTCCTGAGCTACTACATGATCAATGCCATGCATACAGTTCCTAGGCATGCAGGGTGCTAAGTATCACATCATCACGTCCTTAAACCGAAATGTCCAATTAACAGCTCTTAGCATCCCGTGCCGATGGCACCCATATTTCACCCACCCACCCCACTCACCCTACGGCAGTTCATCACAACTGGCGGCACCCGCTGCCCAAGTGTCGTGGTCCCGACGAGGCACCGGTGACCTGTGACCCGCAGACAGCCGTTGCTGTTGACAGTCGTGCATTCAGTTTGCTCTGACGGCGCGCTCCTCAGGCAACAGTGGTGTTTTGCATCCTGCACTGGACGCCAATGGAACTCAATTGGTCTGAACAGTCTGCAGCATGCGCTGATGGCCAACACAAGGAGCACAATGGGTCCAGCCGCCACACCCCACAGTGGGGGCTATTTGTTGGGTGGCATATAGGACTTCGCCACCGCGCGAGTCTCTAGTGTCCGGATGCCACCAATTTTTTTTCATCTCCGCCTTAGCCCTCGAACTTGGAAAGTGTTCCAGCGTTTAGATGAGTGTTACATGGAAATAATCGACTTCAAAATCGCCCGACCAGGTTTGACAGATCTCGTGTCACTGCGTGAAGTGCATGGACTGCTGTTTCCCACGGTGTTGGTGCTTCCCCTTTTTTCTACTTCTTTTTTGACGCAGCTTGCATCTTTCATGTCAACTTTAATTGCATGCAAAACACGTCAACTTCGGGATGCTCTAAAATTGGCCCAAGTAAAAGGAGGTCCAAGTCTAAAGATTAACGCGGAATTGAATGGACAGATAGAGGTAGGTCCTTCGAAATACGATGCGCGCAGTTGCACCAAGAATCATGTCATAAAACATATCCTGCCTGTATGCACAAAAAAGTCTGGGAACTTCACCCCCGGTGGCGCAATCTGAGCAATGACGACACCTAGGTCCGACGAGACGCATAGGGATTCAAAGCACACACTGCACACCTGGGTTTATCGCCAGCTGTCAGCCGTGACAAATCCCGCTCATATTTACGCTGACGTGTTTGTACGAAGTGCGGCAAAAACAACGGGCCGTTTTCATACTGGCGATCCGCACGTGGCGTAACAGCACATGATACCGTCGGCCGACGAAAGATGGCGTCCTTGGCAACCTGCCGGCCGTCGATATCGGCAGGTCTGTTGTAGCAACCAGCTGAGGGAGGTTTGGATGCAGCGGCACCGGAAGGACTGCGATTTTGCCGTCACTGCTGACACCATCGTGGCCCGGTTACCGAAGTTTTCAGTGGTCTGAAGAATGTCACCAGGCCACCACTGCACCTAAGGGCAGGTCCAGCTGGTCGGCTTGGGGTGGGGAAACTTTCGACCAGCCAACCTATGCAATCGAGCCACACACCCTCCCTCCCTCCCTCACCGAAGAAATATGTTGAGATTCCGCACCACACAATGATCAATTTAGATCTTCCCGTGGAAAATACCGACATTTGGGACCATTCAACAGACATTGCCATGGCACCTTTGTCTTAGAAATTTCGCGTCATTTTACAGCTCTCGTTCTGTGGGTGGGACGTGGGTCCAGGCCTCCTGAAATCCGCTAGTTGCTTCATAATATGTGCATACCGGTGGCTGGCAGCGAATACTTGGTTGACATGACCACTCACGTTTGCCATTCATTTTTGTAAGACAAATTGATCAAATTCCAACCATGTTGGTCATTTGATATTCCCTTTGCGTTGTGCTGATTTTAATTAGAAGACAAAGGATCGCCATTTTGAGTTCAGTTGAACTTGAGATCAAAGACCCAACTGTTCCGAGCTTCCACCCGCCACCGACCGAGGACAAAGTCCCTGTTGTCGGTAGTCATACAAAGTCATCACGTAAGAAGGAAAGTTAAATGAGCCGATTCGTAGAAGCCATTCACTTATATTTTACGATAGCGCGTTTGTATTTTGCCGCATGCTTTTAACAACCAATATGACAATTATAAATACAAAACGAAATGCAGCCGCACAGAAAGCTGGTTGGCGTCAAATGACATGGAGAAAAATAAAGTGCTCATATACTTATATAAACCTAAGCTACATCGCTATTATTGTTTCGCGACGAGATCGGATTGACAGGTGGAAAAGCCAGGCAGGTTGAGGAAACCATTGCACAGCTTTAGCGAAGTGTTGCTCTTTGAAGTGCTCTGGGACTTCACTGGTCGACCAAAGATAAGATAACCTGGCATAATTCGATTTAATGGGTGGCAAGCAGCGTGCTTGTTTTTGTCGGTGACGCTCGCCAATTAGGTGCACGGTCGCGTCAGAGCGGCGCGACTATCCTCTTGGATTGAAGAGCTGGCTAGACGACCTGGTTGGGCGGGGCTCGTGGATAGCTCGTCATTTTCGTTTTCGTCTGCACCGGATCATCGACGTGGTTGGTGATGCTTGTATTTCACATTTTAGCTCTTCAAATAAAAATTTCCTATTTCAATTCATTTGTATAAAATGCGGTTCTTCAGCCATTACGGTTTTAATTGAAAGTATGTAATGAACTGCAAGTAGGCATACAGGCAGTCTTGCAACGCAGGGAATTACAAATGGAGGCAGGTAAGTAGACATTTGATGCAGTTACGCAGTTCAGTAACATGCTGAAATCGACCTCAGAATATGAGGAGTTATAAAACAAACTGTTTTACTTGCGAATATGGAGTTGCATGCGTGCAGACTCAAAGCATATT